>OX442321.1:600000-1044404 GCA_949358305.1 Strigamia acuminata
TAATATTTCTCGGGGATTTGATGGACGAAAGCAGTGTTTGCACGGATGAAGTGTTTTCCATCTATACTTAAAACCACTCCAACGTTGACCTATGCCAGCCGGTTTACGCCTAACTGTGTACTGTGTTCTACTACGTGGAAAAGTAGTTCTGTACCTTTGACAATGTTGGTAATCGATCACATGGTCTGGAGTTTTTTACAAATATGGTGTTATGAGCTACTTTTTGTGCTACTACACCAGTGATACGGCTCGAACCATAGGTCAACGTTGGAGTGGTTTTGAGTATACACCCAACGATTTTTCAATTTGTTCGCGACAGAGGAAGTGCCGAAGGTGCTTAACGAGATTAAATAAACAATAAATATCGATAAGAGTGTCACTGATTTATTTTGACAATTATTTTCAGTTGTATATCTCCGGCGATAACGATATTGGAGGAGAAGGTGGCGATAAAGTAACGGATCAAAAGGTTAATCGCTTCAGAGAATCGTTTCACGACGACCAACACGTGATTTTTAAATTTGCCGAATATGCGCGGGTAATTAATTGAATTGAATTAAAATAAATTAATTTAAACTCTACTTGCTTTTAATTTTACATTTGCAGGTGAATTATTTCACTCGGGAGGCTGAAAAAACCGATCTCTCTTTAACCAGGAAACGCATTCTAGTCACTCATTTTCCACTGCTTCCGGTGTCGAAAATATTCGGAAAAGAGGTTCCGTGAAGCGAATTTCTCGAGAGAAAAAAATGATTTATTTATTTTAATTTTAGATCGTCACCAAAACGAGGCCGGATCTCATTTTCTAAGAAGAACGGAACGTTTCTCGATCAACAACATTTGGAATTAAACGACAGAATCTGGACGTTCAATCTCAACGAAACCTTACACAAGATTCTCGTTCCCACGTGTTCCTACCGCATGGGACGACAGAACATGGGATACGGATTTGCAGTTATTCAGCAAAAATAGTTGTTATTGTTAGATTGACAGGCGCCAATATTGCTACAGACATTAAAGGATTAGGAACAGGACCTCGTGGACAAAGGGAGAGAAGAAGCGCAGGGTCGTGAACTGTCAGCGACCCCAACTAAACAACCAATGAGAGAATTTCGTTTTGACCCCACAAACTGTATTTAACCCCCCTGTTCAGAAATAAAACTCACTTGTCAATTTTCAACCTTTCAACACGTGTGTTCTTTTGAGATGTACAACACATGGTAGCAGAGGCCAATGGTTTAAGACACACAAAAAGTATACAATTACAAGTCACGAGAGAAGCGGCTGAATTTTTTCAAACGAGGGAGCGATAAGACGTAAGTCGCTGAAAAATCAACCAAAAACGTGAAGTCAAAAAAAAAAAAAAAAAAAAAAAAAAAATACACAACAAGATGACCACCACAAAACTCCATGTGGTTTCGAACGTGGAACTCCTGAACGACTCAAACTACACCCTGTGGTCAGAGAGAATTGAAACGATTCTGAGAGGACGAAAGCTGTGGCGAGCGGCCATCGCAGGAGCGGAACCCCCACACGGTGTGGCCGACGCCGAGGACTTCGAGGCCAAAGAGAAAATATGGGAGACGTGGGACGACAAAAATGCCGAAGCGATCGAGATAATGATTGGCACATTGACGGGCGACCAGGTGTTGAAGTACCGCGCTTCCCGAAACGCAAAAATTCTTTGGGAGAAGATCAAGGAAAATATGCAGACGGACAACACGCAGCTTCAATTAGAATGCAACATGCAATTAACGCATTGCAAGATGGACAAGACGGAGACCATCGACCACTATTTGAACCGAATCGAAGCACTCCAGACGGAAAGCGCCCAACTCGGTAAGGACATTACTGACCTGGAAGTGAGATTTTATGCCCTTCACGGACTGAGAGACGAATTCCACCCCACCGCATTGGCAATCAAAGCAAACAAGACGCTTACAAACAAGGAGGCACGCGCGATGCTAAAACAAACCGAGACGAGGGGGCAGAAAGCCAACGAGACACGCGCACCAGATGCAGCTTACGAGACCAAGGTGAAAAGATTCGAGAAGGGCACGGGCGTGCGCAAGTGCTACAACTGCGACATGCCGGGGCACACGGCGGGAGAGTGCCGTAATCCCACGCTTTGCTACAACTGCCGGGGAACTGGACACCGAGCGAGCGAGTGCAGACAGCCAAAGAGGGAGAATAAAAACGGCGGACGCAACGCAAAGAAGCCACACTCGAAGGGGCCACCAAGAACACTGCGTGCACGCGAAATCGGACCCGAGAGGCCACAGAGAATGCTGAGAGCGTTCGAAGTCGAAGATAAGGAACCACAGGAACCTATGGAGAGCATCGGGACACCTGAAGATGACGTAAGTGAAAAATTTGATGAAATATTAGAAGAAACATTAGAAGAAAATTTAGAGGAAAATTTAGAAGAAAAATTTGAAGAGAAAATAGTAGAGAAAATAGAAGAAAAATTAGTAGGAAAAATAGAAGAAAATTTAGAGGAAAATGTAGAAGAAAAATTTGAAGAGAAAATAGTAGAGAAAATAGACGGAAAATTAGTGGGAAAAATAGAAGAAAAAGGTTTCATTGCGACATGCGAGCGGGCGGGGCGTTGCGAAGAAAATAATGAGCAATGGATACTGGATTCGGGCGCCACATCCCACATGGCGAAGTCAAGGGGTATATTCGCGACGTATACGCCGGAGAGCCGTGCAATTCAAGTAGCGGACGAAGGCACGACGATTAGAACGAGCGGGATCGGGGATATCTGCGTGAAAACGACGACGAGCCAAGACGTGCTGCGACTCGAGCGGGTGTTGCACGTGCCAAGACTTGATTCAAACTTACTGTCGGTGCCCAAGATCGTTGACAAGAAGATGAAAGTCCTATTTGAAGAGAAAAAGGCAACAATACTGTCAACAGAAGGGGAGAAAATCCTAACCGCACTACGAGAGGGAGACAGTTTCGTCATAAATTTAAAAATCGAGAAAAACGGAAACGCGCGACAAACGAAAGAAATAAACACGACATGGCACCAACGACTTGGCCACCTGGCGCCCGACACGATGCGAACGATGATGAACGACCAACTGGTACGTGGATTGACATTAAATCGAAACGAGAAGGCAAAATGTGACGCGTGCATTAGAAGCAAATTAACTCGCAAGCCACACAAGCCCGTGAACACACGACAATCAAGCGCTGTCATGGATTTGTGGCACGTGGACCTCATCGGGCCCCTCAAACCCGAGTCATTAGGAAAAGCAAGATTCATTCTCACCGTGGTGGACGACTACAGCAGGAAAACATTGATTAGAATTTTAAAAACAAAGGATGAAACGTCAGAAGAACTGAAAAATCTAATCACGAGATGCGAGCGGCAAACTGGGAGGCGACTCAGAAAAATTCGAAGCGACAACGGAGGGGAGTTCATCGTCGGGACCCTGAGCGCGTGGTTCAAGGAACGCGGAATTGACCACCAGCTGACCACACCTTTCTCACCTGCCAGCAACGGAGTCGCGGAGCGCCACAACCGGACAATTATCGAGATGACAAGGACGATGTTGTGCGACGCGCAGCTGCCACTCAACTTTTGGGCCGAGTGTGCCACGACGGCGGCACACATACGAAACTCGTGCACATCCAGGGCACACGGAAAGACGCCATCGGAAATCTGGGACAAGCGGAAACCAACCGTGAAGTATTTGAAGCGATACGGATGTGTCGCGTACACACTCATACGAGATGCAAACCGCACGAAGTTGGAACCGAAGGCGCAGAAAGGAATATTCGTGGGCTACTCACAAAATCGGAAAGCATACCGAATCTACAACCCCAACACGAGGAAAATAAATGAAGAAAGAAACGTGAGATTCCTGGAACACGAGTTGGGAGCGACGCTGCTACACGGAGAAGCCCAACCCGAAACGACACACTGCAACGTACTATTTGAGTTTCAAGAAACTGATACAGAGGCTGAGAATGCACCACGAGACGAAAATGAAATCACACGACCCGAACAAGATGGAAACGAGAACGAGCCCACACAAAACGAGAGCGAGCCGACACAAGACGAGAGGGAGTCGACACCAGACGAAAACGAACCGACTCGAGACAAGACCGAACCGACACAAAGCGGAAATGCAGCCAATACACAAGCGAATAAAATCGGACGACCAAAGGGCACCACCAACGCTGCAAATACAGAAAAATTACGCGAACAAAGGGCCGAATACGAGCAAACACTCGTGCAACAAGGCGCGCGCAGAAGCAGCCGAAAAAGAAAACATAGAGCATATAGATCGGAAGTTATTGAGCCCACGACGTACGACGAGGCCATGAAGTCAATGAATTCCGAGGAGTGGAAGAAAGCCACGGATGAAGAAATCGCATCTATGAAGCACCACCGGGTCTGGAGAATTACGAAACTCCCCGCAGGAGGAAAAACTGTAAAATGCAAATGGGTATTTAAAATAAAATCCAATCCGAACACTGGGGCTCAACGATTCAAGGCGAGACTAGTCGCCGCCGGTTATACGCAACGATGGGGCCAAGATTACGACACAACCTTCGCGCCCGTGATCCGAATCGAAACGATGCGTATGCTAATTAATGACGCAATAAAGCGGGGCGGGACACTAAATCAATACGATGTAAAAGCAGCTTACCTACACGGCGAACTCGAGGAAACCATATTCATGGAACAGCCAACCGGATACACAGAGGGAGATGGGAAGCAGGTATGCCAACTTCTGAAGAGTATATACGGACTTAAACAATCAGGCCGCTGCTGGTACGAGAAGCTCACGGAAGTCTTGAAGGGAGTCAAATTTGAACAGTCACCAGACGACCCGTGCCTGTTTATTGTGCGCAGAGGAGAGGAATATATGCTGATGGGGGTCTACGTAGATGACGCCCTCGTATCCGCATCCAGCGCCAAATTTGAAAAATTAATAATTGGAAAAATTCGCGAAGAAATTGAGCTGTTAAGTATGGGACCACTGTCATCAATTTTGGGGATCCAAGCGACATGGGACGGAGGAGAAATCCAGTTGCACCAGACCAAATATATTGAGGACATATTACTGCAATACGGAATGGAGGATTGCAACCCCAAAAATACACCCATGGACCCCAATCAAAAATTGGACGAACACGAAGAAAGCCCAGAAGTCGATCCAAAGTCATACCAAGAACTAATTGGAAAAATTATGTACTTGGCAACGAACACCCGTCCCGACTTGAGCTTCGCGATGAGCACATTGTCGCAGTACAATTGCAAGCCGAAGCAAATGCATTATTGCGCGTTGAAGCGCATCCTGAAGTATTTAAGAAGAACAATCGATTACAGACTGACGTATCGAAAGGAGGCGAGAAATTTGCATGCCTACACAGACGCCAGCTGGGACCGGACAGAAGATGCGAAATCGTTTTCAGGATTCATTATAATAGACGGGACAGCAGTCATAAATTGGAGGTGCAAGAAGCAGAGCACTGTAGCAGCATCGAGCACCGAGAGCGAGATGCATGCACTTTCAGAGGGCGTGAGGGACTTGGCGTGGACACAGAATCTAAACAACTTCATCACACCTCAACCACAAGAGAAATTGGCAACAGTGTTCTGCGACAGCCTGAACGCGACGCAACTGTTGCAGAGAGGGCCGCAAAAGGCAAGATCGAAATATCACAACCGGCGAATTCATCAGATCAAAGATGAAATTGAAGGCGGACGAATTAATGTAAAACACATTCCTGGAGAAAACATGCTTGCGGATTTCCTGACTAAACCGCTAGCCGGACCACCATTGGAGAGAAACATGGTCGGACTGGGAATAAAGAAGAACGAATGAAGTATTCCATCGAGCAACATTGACGACCTGTAGGAGGGATTTGTTAGATTGACAGGCGCCAATATTGCTACAGACATTAAAGGATTAGGAACAGGACCTCGTGGACAAAGGGAGAGAAGAAGCGCAGGGTCGTGAACTGTCAGCGACCCCAACTAAACAACCAATGAGAGAATTTCGTTTTGACCCCACAAACTGTATTTAACCCCCCTGTTCAGAAATAAAACTCACTTGTCAATTTTCAACCTTTCAACACGTGTGTTCTTTTGAGATGTACAACAGTTATCGCTAAACAGATATGTAAGTACGCTAATTAAGTTGTAAATAAAATAACTTTTTAATTTTTTAATTTTTAATTTTTCAGGATATCATGGGAGCATTAATTGGAGCGGACGCAATTTGAAAAAGAAAAAAAAAATTGAATTATATATATGTTTTCTAAAAGAAAAAAAAAAAAATTTTTTTTCACCCACATTTACATGTACGTACAAAATAAATTATGGTTGTTCCTAGCATTGGAAATTTGCACATGAATCTATTTATTTAAATCTATTTATTTATTTCAAAAAAAAAATTAAAAACAATTTTTCTCTATTTAGTATTCAGTATTTTTCGTTTGCATTGATTTTTCATCTTCTTCTTCTTCTTCTTTTTAAAAATAAAACTACCGGTAGAACAATTTTTTCAACGAATTATTAGAAAACGTTTTACTTCGATATTATAAAATAAATATAAAATAAATAAAAATGGATCGATTGCAGCTCTACTGGAAAATGAAGGCATTTCAGTTGTTTTGGTTCCTTGTCCAATCAAAAACACGGTGGAAATTCGCATCCACAACGAATAAAGTAATTTTCCGGCCGCGAATGAGAAGCCGTTTCCACTTGGCGCGCATTAAATAGAGCAAGTAATGCGACTGGCAATACGCACCGATATTAAGTGCATTGTGCTGTGCAGGCAAGTGATCAGTGCAGGGGCAGCCGATGGATTCGTGTTCCAGGAAGTCGCGGTTGGCGAATTTCTTGTTCAAGATTCTCCTGACTGCGTCGTAGTTGTTCAGTGATTTGTACAACCTAAAGAAAACATTACTCCGTCCCACTCCCAAGCTTCGAAATGATAATCATCGGCGTGGTATCGTTCATACTTTTTATCGCGTTTGTTTGGCTAATAATGACCGTTATCACATCTAGGTAACTTGAGTCTTGGCTACTTTCCTTTCGTTATTGACATATTTGCGTGTTTAAGTTGTGAGGTGTCTTTTGGTCCGAACTTATGTACGATACGTTGCAAATCAGGGAATCAAAAACATGACTAGAATTCAGGGATTCCCATGAAAAGAAATTGGGACCAAAATTTCCCCTCATTTTTCAACAACAAAAACCAACCATACAAACACAAACAATATACCTAGAGAACTCCCGTCACTCAAAAACTGGACCACAACATTCGTCTTCGCCAGATACCCGCTCTCCTCCGCACACAGCTTCCAAAACTCGCGAAACGAATCATCCGCGCACTTCCCATCCCCGCCGTCCACCACTTTCTTTACTTCCGGACTACAACTTCCTTTCCTCGCCCCCTCGCCCCCACCCCCGCCCTTTTTCGGCGTCAAATCCGCTTTCAAAATCTGCCACCAGGAAAAAAGACAAAAATCAAATTTCACGTCCAAATGCCACCAAATCATAAAATTACCCTTAATACACTGTAACACGAACATCCGGTCGGGTTTTATCACGTTGACCCATCCTTCCAAACCGTCGGGGTGCTCGATTTTCTTGGTGGTCGAGCGGGCCCTTTCCTTTTCAGCATTGGGAAATGCATTCTACGTGTTGCCATTGCTTCATTTCGCCCGCATCGTCGCTGAACGGGTTCGACATCGACACGACTTTGGCTACGCGCACACCAACTTTTTCAATTTTTCTATTGCATTTGTTGCATCCGGCGGTGCCCAAACGTGCGTAGTCAATGCAGTAGCGGTTTTCCGTCATTGGCATACCCTAGCAACGAGTAAATGTTTTCTTTTTATTGTTTTGCTCGATTAAATTTGGTGTTTGGTGTGAGAGTTGTGACTTTTCTCAAAATGACATAAAAATCGGTGGAAAAAGCCTCGTGATGACACGATGTAGTAGAGCACTTTGGCGTTGGCGCCCGCGTCCGGATACATCGCCGAAACCCTGGCCAGCTCGACAGGCGGATCGGTCTCCTTCTTGACGGAAAGGAAGCGGTCAGCAAGGGCGCAGCGAACTGCGGCAAGTTGTCGTGGATCGTGGTGCTGCCACTCAGCGACGGCATCCCGCGGTCGCTCGCCGCCACGGTGATGTCGAACGAACTTTCCTTTTCGAGGTCGATGGAACGCACCGTGTACATGGTCCCGTTCTCTGTGTTTTCTATGCAAATTTCAACAATTATTAACTACGGCAGACACGAAATGAGTGATGGATGATTTCTTTTTTACGTGTTGTCCACGACATTGTAGAAGATCTGCCCGTTTAAGCCTTTCTGCGCGTCGGTGGCCGTAACTGACCCTATGATCAACCCAGGCTCCTCCTCTTCGATCACCAACAATAGCCAAAGATGTCCTGCAACAAAATCGGTTGCAATTGGTGGAAATTGAATTCAAAGATATCAAATATTGTCAAGTGCTCATCCAAACTGGCAATTGTCCCGAATGCCAAACGCCGATTACATCCGAACCAAGTGGAACATGTACAGCATGTGAAACACCTAGTAGTTCCGTCCCAACCGGAAAATGTCCAGAATGTAAAGAAATAATTAGATTCGTAAGTATTTTTAATGTCATTTAATTTAATTTGTCAAGAAAATTGATAGATTTATTTATTTTTATTTTAGAGGAACTTTAATGTGTTAATGGATGCACGGAGAATCAACAATTAAGGAAAAAAAAGCAATAATTATGTATAAATTATTTTTAACTAACACCTTTTTGTAAAAAGAAAAAAAATTAAATTATTTATATATTTATATATTTAATTATTATTATCTTTTCTAATCAATGTTTGTTGCATATTATGTTATATTTTTTTGTTTCATAGCTGAAATTAAAACTTCGCATCCTTCAAATTCAAATCGCTTCACTGATGGCCATTTACGAACCAAAAATCCTTCAAACCTGAAAAAAATTCACGAAAAAATCAATAAAATCGAAAAAAAATAAATAGAAACAATGAAAAATCTAGAAAATTCAATGGAAAATCAAGAACAATCAAGAAAAATCAACGTAATTTCAGTAAAAACAAGAAAAATCAAGAAAATTTAGCAAAATGAAGTAATTGCACAATTAAGGTAATTAATTTTCTAACATGTGATTTTAAACTGAATTTGTATTTAGAGGCGAACGAACACAGATGGCACTTGGAAGGCTTTTCCATCGTCAACTTTTAAATGGCTTCCTTGTGGCACGAATAACAAATCAATTGGCAGCTGATCGGGTTTGTTGACTTGGCAAATTTGGACGTCACCTAGGAAAAATATAAAAAATACTTGTGTATGTGCCACATGTTTTTTTAATCCAATCGAACCCAAACGTGTCATGAGCAAACGTTTTGGCTGTGAAGTAACCCATTAAATAAATAAACGTTACACATTTTTTAGATCTTTTTAAATTTTTTATTTCTTCATTTTCTACATTTAAGCAGTCGCTTCCTTTTTGCTTTTAGTTGTTTGTTGTTGCGCTTTCAGAACCTTAACGACGATCTTCTGTTCTTCGATCAAAAACGCTCGAATAATTCTAAAAAAAAAAAAAACAATTTTTATTAGAAAAACCATTAAAATTTCAATTTTATTTCATTTCTTTTTACCTGCTTCGCACACATTTCGCACACCGCGAACCTCCGTACGTTCTGGAAACGGTTTTACGTCGTTTCGACATAGACATCAATTGCTTGGGTCTTGCAGGTGTGATCTAAATTCATACACAAATGTTTAAAAAAATTCATCACGTGTTGCAAATCACGACCGAAAAAAATTACCCCTTTCAATTTCATCTTGCAGTCGCCGCATTTTGGGATCCTGCCTGGTTTCTTGGTGTAAAGATATACCAAACGTCCTCCGGGAGTCTTCGAACTGAGAAAAAACAGATCCAAAGTTATTTTTCGTCGCAATTTGTCCACGAGACAAAATACTTACATTCGCCTCCTATTCGATTGAGTGTTGTAACTCAATCGACGTCTGTACGTCAATCGCTGCACCATTTTCGCTCCAAATTAAGCACAATCGAATATTCCCTATTTATATTCACGGATTTTATTAGCGGATGATATCGAATAAAGAAGAATTTTACGGATTGCGACTCACACCTTATGGTCCTGAACGACAGCGGAAAAAGCGGGCTAAGAACGGAACCGGATGTAGAAAAGGTTTCGAGATGCCGCCTAGTGGCAGTTTATTTCAGAATAAGATGGCCTCTCTTTTGCAATCCTACGAGCAACAGTATGTCAATCTCACGTCAGAAATATCCGTTAAAACGAATAAAATTCCGATTTTATCGGGAGGTAAGAAACGCCAAAGACCCTAATTACTATAAAAAACATTTATTTAATTTTATTCCATTTTATTTCAGCCGAAAAGAAGAATTTATCGAAGCAAATGGATCTCGAAATTTGCAGTTTACCGACGCACGACCGCCAAAAAAACTAAATTAATTTGAAGAATTACAAAGCCGAAGTGTTACAATTAGATAAAGAATTGGTTTGGATTTAATTGAATACAATTCGTGATTGTGGAATTGTTTCTAATCGAATTAACACGTAATTTACAGCGTAAAGCGCAAATAGCGTACAAAGATGACATCCGAGAAGAACTCCTGGGCGGATATGATTATTACGTCGCGGACGAACAGGTGCGAATGCGGAAAACAGATAAAAATCAATAAATAGTGAACATTTATTAAATTTTTTGTTGATTATAGAAGCAAAGATTACTCGGTAATACCGAGAAACTGGAGCGCAATGGACGACGGTTAGAAACCGGTTATAAAATCGCCGTAGAAACGTGTAAAAATTGTAAAAAGGAAATAAATTTATTGCTTAAATATATTTATTTTTTTAGAACATTTAGGTGCTGAAATCCTCAATGATTTACATTCCCAAAGAGAAACCATTCTTAGTCTTCCGAGATCTTTCGTTTACGCTCTTCTAATACTTCTTTGGTCGTGCCCTTTGGTCGTCCACGTACGCGTTTGGTTGGTTCATCACTTTCACTGTCCTCGGATGATTGTTCGGAAACAAAAAAATCTGATGCAGTTCCGAAAGATTCTTCGTCCTCTTTTGTGATTGGAGGCGAAATATTCATTTCTGTACCCTCTTCTTGTTTTTTCTTCTCGGGTAAATCCATTGCGGTCAGCAAATGTGGACAATAAAGGTTGTCGAGGATCGCGAGCGCGCGCTGCCAAGTTGTTGTCGGCGTCCGGGTTTCGTGGCTCCAGTAGTTCCTCACGAGCAATTTGAAGATGAAATAAAAATATTTTGTCATCAGAGGGGATGAGTATGCAAAGATAATTATTTTAATCCGATTTCGGGGTCGGCTAAACCGGCGAAAATTCACTTTTTCGACAAAAAAATTCATTTTAGACAAAAAAAATTCATTTTAGGCAAAAAAATTAACTTTTTCGACTAAAAAAATTCACTTTAGACAAAAAAATTCATTTTAGACTACAATCATTTGTAAAAAAAAAAGTCCGATTTCTACAATCATTGGTAAAAAAGTCGGTGTAAATATCTTTTCCGTTTTAAAAAATGCATTTTACTGAAAATTGCATTTTTTCGGCTCGAAATTGCATTCTTTAATGTAGAAATGTGCGTTTCTTGGCAAAACAATGTATTTTTATGCATAAAACAACATTTTTCATTTTGTTATGTACAATTATGACTCAAATTAAAATTTTTAAAAATTTAAAAATATTTTTTTTAGCAAAAACTATCAATTTTTACGCAAAAAACAGCATTTTCCACTTTATTTACTGCACAAAAATGCTTCCCAATTTCCCCACCGCTCAAATCACTCATCACATCCATAAACAACGACCGATTACAAACAACATCGTCCCAGATCGTCATCGTCAACGAATCCAAACACCCAAGCTAGCAATTCTTCCACCGCTCCACGAACCCCTGAACGCGTTCAACGCGTCTAACTCCATCTAATCAAACAAAAAACCAAATGAACACCCCGAAATCCACAATCCACAATCCAAAGCTCACTTAACGACCCCCAAAAACTGATTAATCTCCGTCAAAACTTGCAAATCCTGCGCCTGCGCAAACCGCTGCATATTCACGAGCGGCGACGACGCCGATCACGTGTTGAGGAAATCGTTGAGCGAATATTGCAGGTAATGTGCGGCCTGGTTAAAATTCATCTCGAACGCGTAGAGCAGCGCCAATTGGCCGCTCAATTTCGTCTCCAAGAAACCGCGTCGGAGCGGATTCCCCGCGTCGTTGAGCGCGGTGTTATGACGAACGGCTGAAGGAGGTCGTGTTTGCCGCGAATGAGAAGCCGTTTCCACTTGGCGCGCATTAAATAGGACAAGTAATGCGACTGGCAATACGCGTCGTCCCACAATAAATTCCAATCGAGTTTGTTGTCCTTGGTCACGCAATTGCTAATGTGGCTGTCCAGCGCCTCTCAATTGACCAACCAATTGTAACATCGAGTCTTCCCAGAAATCCACTTCGTACACAAATGCGTTTTGTTTATGTTTGTCTTCCTCAATAACGGCCTGAAAAGAAATAATATCAATTATAATAATAAAATAAAAGTAAACAATGTGAGTGTTCATTAAGTGAGTGCATTGTGCGGTGCAGGCAAGTGAAGCTGGTCAGCTAGGGTTGTTCACGAGTGCGATATATCGCACCGCGATATTTTTATAAAAACCGCAACACGATTAACCGCAAACTGCAAAAAATTGCAAATACCGCAAAACTGCAGAAAACTGATAAAAAAAATGATAAAAACGGATAAAAACATTCAAAATCAATAAAAATCAATAAACACAACCAATTGTTCAATTGGTTTTTTATATAAAATTGCGGTTTTTTGCAGTTGTGTGGTTTTGTGTTTTTTTGTGTTTTTTTTTTTTTTTTTTGCGGTTTTTGCGATTTGTACAGTTTTTTGCAGTTTGCAATATACTGCATGCAGTGTGGTTTTTTACCGAAACCGCACCGATATTAAGTGCATTGTGCTGTGCAGGTAAGTGATCAGTGCAGGGGCAGCAGGTGACAACAATTATTATTTGAGCAAATTACTCGGTGGTAACGCTTGACCGCTTCGTTGTAATCGCCGATGGATTCGTGTTCCATGGCTTCGCACAGGAGGTCGCGGTTGGCGAATTTCTTGTTCAAGATCGTCGTAATTGTTCAGTGATTTGTACAACCTAAAGAAAATTAATAAAAATAAAATTTAAAAAAATCATTTTTTGAATTTACTTGTAGTATTTACTCGACAAGTTTCATCCATGATTTTAATTCGTCGGATTCGTCGACGACGGTTCTTTTCATTTTTTTGGCCTTCGGTTCGTGCTGCGTTTGCTTCGTTTGTCTCGAGTTAATGTTGAATTTTTTTGGGATTTTTGTTGTTATACCTTTGGGTTATTAATTTATCGATGTCGTTCGCTTTCATTTGAGCAAAGGCGTTGTCCATTGCTTCGATTTGGGCTTCGATTATTTCCAAACACATTCATCGGTAAATTCCGTGCCTTGTGGGCGGAAGAAAGATAATTTGGTGAATTCAGCTAGAAAATTAAAAATTAAAAATTACTCAGTAATTATTATTTGATTTATGCAATAATGCCAAATGTAATAACGGAAACCACAAATCCACTTTTTAGAGAAAACATTCACTTTTTAGACAACTTCTCCTCGGATAAATTATTCGAGCCAATATTTGCATAAATACGTGGCAGCAAATGAAAATTTTTCATTTACAATCGAAAACTTGAGATGAAAACATGGCAGAAGGAAATAACGTTGATGTCGCTCGCCGTCAAATTATCGACGCCATAAGCGGACTCTTGGCAAAGATGTCTCATCGTGTAGAACAGTCGTATATTACGCATATGACCGGAACATGTGGCGACCCGGATCTTAATAACAACTCGTTGAATACGATTTATGAAAACTTAGAAAAAGTGGATAAATCACTGGTAACCGGAAGATTTCCGGTCACATTTGGCATTCGGTAAGTAGAACGAGCTTCTCTTTTATTACATAAAATTTAGTCATATTTGCTTTTTTTTTGTTGTAGAGGTCTTCCTACAGCACCGTGCGCTGCGGAATAGAATCCGTACAATACACCGAGATTCAAATTTGACCGTGTTGGGTTAATAGATTTACCAGGGATAGCCTGTCCTGATTGCGGACGTATCATTCGAATTGGAAGTATATTTTTTACTACCGGTAATTATATTTATTAATGAAATTAATTTTCTTTTTTATTAATTTATTTTCACACCCACATGGGTGTGCTATGCGGGGCGGACAGAATTTAAAATTGTGATAAAAATACAACGCTAAAAATTTTTTGTTCTTTGTAAATAAAATATTTTCAACCATTTAAACCATTTTTTGAAATTTTTTTCCGGATTTAATAAACTAAATGTTAGCAATTATGCTTTTTTTCTTTTTAAACACAAATTATTTCCAACGCAATTTGACAACAAATATGTTATTTGTTTTAATACTTCGTCGGCCGCTTCCAACGTGTTGAAGTGAGTAAACTCTTTTCAGGATTTGAACTTAAATTTTCAAATTTTAATTTCAAAAAGTGTAAATTTTTTTTATTTACAGAGTACTCCAAATTCGGATAACGAGCTGTTATACACGGTGTACAGCGCTTGGTCGGGATACAAATTGCACAACCGTCGAAATGTGACCTTGTCGATAGTTTAATGATGTAATAATAATAATAATAATAGTTTATTTCTCAATGAATTAAAATTGAGAACATGATAATAGTATATTGAACATGGTATAGCGTTTGAATTAATTGGAGGAAGACAAGTTTTGACCATCTGGTGTCCATACTGCGATGCAGTCATACGTTTCGTAAGTATTTAATTACATCAACCAAATTTATTTATTTTATTTATTTATTTTTTTAAATTTTCAGAGCAACTTTGGAGTATTGATCAATGCGGTAAAAATCGAAGAAAAGAAAATTTCTGCAGTTGGATACGCCCAAAATAGAAGTGTCTACCTGGCTTAAAAGAATTATCTACAAAAAATTTATATTTTGAAATGTTGCTGTTATTTTGATTAAAAGCTTGTTTTGCTTTGATGAAGAAAGAATTTGGTTTATTCATTTAGTCATTTGAGTTGGGTAAATGATATGTAGTCGAAGCAAATTTGTTGTGTTTTGACTAGTGGAGATCTAGAAATCACTTCATAAGGCTGGATCCTGAATTTTGGAATGTCAGATCCTGAGGTTAGGGATGCAAATACTAAACACAACATGGGTGGGATAAAATTGTTGGTTTTTGTGGGTTTTTTACTTGTAGTTGTCGTAGATCCACATGCAAATGTCGTAGGCTAATTTACAGGAGAGTGTGCTGGCTTGGTTGATTTATACAGGGTGGAACAAAAGTCTGTTCCCCTCAAATATTTCCTCAGCAATTGCACCTAGGCCAACTTTAATGAAGCGATCGTATAGGAAGTTTGGTGAGAGCAATCCAATGATGTCATCAAATTTGACCTTGAAGGCCATTTTCAAGGTTATTCACTTGCTAACTTCTAAACCAATCAGGTTAGAGCAAAAAAGTCAATTACAAAGTTGTAGAGCATCATCAAATTAGTACTATCCAAATTATCTTAGTCATCTTAAGTTAAATGTTTTCTTTTTAAAAAGGAGACAAATCAGAAAAAAAATCAGCAAAGTGAAATTTTTTAACCCTCGGAGGCATAAGGATAAAATGTGCCGTTCTGGTTTAGCCATTACGGATTTATGGACAATTTTTAAGTCGATTGGTTAAAGCGCCATGTAGTTTGTTTTTAGTTCGGAACTAATTTTATTGAGAACGTAATGCCTAAACAATAAAAATAAATAGATTTGAGCCATCTGGAGGTGGTTTTAATCACTACTGGTAAATGCGAAAAGCTGTTCACTGAAGCGCTGTTTACAAATACAGCAAAGCCAGCTTAAAAGTTATGCTGGAGTTTTAAGGGGCAGAAAATTTCCAAGTTGAATATTTAATTAAATAAATGATGAATTATTACAAATTTCACCCGAGATTTACTTTATTATCCGATCAACAAAGTCACAAATTTTCAACAAAAAAAATTCGTAGGAAAAAAAATTTTCCTATTCAAGAAAAAGCTTGTTCATAAATCCGTATAGCCAAGGGTTAATCTTGTGATAAAATAATTATTGAGGCATTAAAAAAAGGCAGTGGTTTTTCTTGTTTACTTGCATAATGATGCACATTTGAATACGTTTATTTAAGTAATTCAGTATTTTTGTGATAGAAATTTAAGTTTTGTCACAATGGCTGGCTTTATTTCAGCTGATTTGTCTCCTTTTTAAAAGGAAAACATTTAACTTAAGATGACTAAGATAAGTTGAATAGTACTAATTTGATGGTGCTCTACAACTTTGTAATTGACTTTTTTGCTCTAACCTGATTGGTTTAGAAGTTAGCAAGTGAATATCCTTGAAAATAGCCGTCAAGGTCAAATTTGATGACATCATTGGATTGCTCTCACCCAACTTCCTATACGATCGCTTCATCAAAGTTGTCCTAGATGCAATTCCTGAGGAAATATTTGAGGGGAACAGACTTTTGTTCCACCCTGTATAATAATGCCAAATGCACTTTTTAGAGAAAAATGCACTTTTTAGAGAAAAAATGCACTTTTTAGAGAAAAAATGCACTTTTTAGAGAAAAAATGCACTTTTTAGACAACTTCTCCTCGGATAAATTATTCGCGCCAATATTTGCATAAACACGTGGCAGCAATTGAAAATTTCTCATTTACAATCGAAAACTTGAGGTGAAAACATGGCAGAAGAAAATAACGTTGATGTCGCTCGCCGTCAAATTATCGACGCCATAAGCGGACTCTTGGCAAAGATGTCTCATTGTGTAGAACAGTCGTTTATTACGCATATAACCGGAATATGTGGCGACCCGGATCTTAATAACAACTCGTTGAACACAATTTACGAAAACTTAGAAAAGGTGGATAAATCACTGGTAACCAGAATACTTCCGATCACATTTGGCATTCGGTAAGTAGAACGAGCTTCTCTTCTCTTTTATTACATAAAATTTAGTCATATTTGCTTTCTTTTAGTTGTCGAGGTAGTCCTGAAAGACCGTGTGCTGAAGAAATCAATCTGTATAATACGCCATTGAAATTGTTAAAGCAGCCTGTCGATGATGGCGTTATAAGAATCGGATACAATGCTAGGTGAGAAAAACTAATGTATCAATATAATATATTAAATTTACGCCTCTGATTTAGGTGCCTCACCTGCCGAAACAATATTGAAGCATCGCAAATCCTAGCTGTAGGATTCACTTCAATTAATGGCATGCAAGTACAAGCCACACGATGTCCGCTTTGTGGAGAATTTATTAGATTAGTAAGATTTTAAGTTTTATTTTCTTTATCAAATTTATTACGGAGTATTATTTTTCTGTATTTTTAGAATGATTTCGGCGACTTAATTGGAGCCATCCGAAGACCCTAAATAAGGAAAATTATTGGCCAAAATAATTTAGGCCCATAAAATTAAATTAATGTCGCCACATGATAATATATTTTTGAAACGTTTTATACTAACGAACTTTATTTAACAATTGAAAAACACAATTATGTTTGCTTTTTCCTAAACAACTTTGTTAAAATTCCTAGATTATTTACTTTACAAATGCTTAGAGAACTTTTAAATTTTTCCTAATACTGATGTACTCGCCGATCATCTTTTTATCCAGTTTCGGATTTTCCTTCAAAAACGAAACTATACTCCGTTCCGGTACAAGGTGGTCTTAATTCACTGGTGTAGTGGCACAAAAAAGTAGCCCATTGTTTAATTGTTTAATTGATTAAAAGATGAAAAAACTTATTTTAGCAAATAAAATATATATTTTATTACCAATTAAATAAAATCCATCCTTCTAATCACTTTTTACACTTAAATTCATTGAAAATAAACAGAACTACTTTTCCGCGTAGACGTAATCCACCAGTGATAAGGCTGGAATTAAGACCACCTTGTACCGGAACGGAGTATATTTCGTGCAAGTCTATTTAACTGGTCAGCAGATTATTCTCCCGAAGAAATTGGATCCCTTTGCTCGGTTTCACGTTGAAATGTTCCATGCCAGTGGCCAACAACTGTATTCACAACAAAGAATTCGTTTCATAAACATTTTTAGCGCAAAAAATCATCATTTGCACCTTTTTCTTGTGTTTGATCGCCATTATTTCCTCGTGATCTGGAATGTTGTTGGGTAATTTGCTTCCATCCGCTTCACAAACGCCTATTTTTGGTCCTGCGACTAAAAAATGACAATTAGTAATCGTTTAAAGACGATAAGTAATTATTTACCGTTTGATAGCGGTTTTTTCTTCAGTAAATAATTCCCCAACATGAATCCCGAAACCCCCAATAAAACCGGATTTTCAATCACGGGCAGCTGTTGGTCGTCAATTTCCTTCTCGCAGCTCACTTCACCTGTTAATTAAAAAATTATTATTATTATTATTATTTTAAATTCATTAATTCATTAATAATACATAGAAATTAATTAATTTTCTAAATTTAATTTAGAGACAAAAACACAGCGTTGTTAGACAAAAACAGCATTTTTAATGGCAAAAACGCCATTTCAAACTGTAAGAATGCCATTATAAACTGTAAGAATGCCATTATAAACTGTAAGAATGCCATTATAAACTGTAAGAATGCCATTATAAATTGTAAGAATGCCATTATAAACTGTAAAAATGCCGTTATTATTCGAAACTCACATGCCAATGATCAGCAAAATCTTCCAACAACAAAGAAATGAGGGGAGCTTCGCCAAGGAGTCTAAAACTTTTCTAATACATTCAAACTCATTCACCTACTCGAGTTTCGACATAAACATCAATTTGGTGTGATCTAAATTCATACACAAATGTTTAAAAAATTTCATCACGTGTTGCAAATCACGACCCAAAAAAATTACCCCTTTTAATTTCATCTTGCAATTGTCGCAATTTGGGATCCTGCCTGGTTTCTTGGTGTAAAGATATACCAAAAATCTTCCGGGAGTCTTCGAACTGAGAAAAAACAGATCCAAAGTTATTTTTTGTCGCTATTTGTCCACGAGACAAAATACTTACATTCGCCTACGATTCGATTGAGTGTTGTAACTCAATCGACGTCTGTACGTCAATCGCTGCAACATTTTCGCTCCAAATTACGCACAATCGAATATTCCCTATTTATATTTACGGATTTTATTAGCGGATTACGAATTACGACAGCAGAAAAAGCGAGCTAACAACGGAACCGGATGTAGAAAAAGTTTCGAGATGCCACCTATTGGCAGTTTATTTCAGAAAAAGATGGCCTCTCTTTTGCAATCCTACGAGCAACAGTATGTCAATCTCACGTCAGAAATATCCGTTAAAACGAATAAAGTTCCGATTTTATCGGGAGGTAAGAAACGCCAAAGACCCTAATTACTATAAAAAACATTTCTTTAATTTTATTCCAATTTATTTCAGCCGAAAAGAAGAATTTATCGAAGCAAATTGAAAAACACATAGAAGAGGTGCACGAACTGTTGGAGCAAATGGATCTGGAAATTCGCAGTTTACCAACGCACGACCGCCAAAAGAACCAAATTAATATGAAGAATTACAAAGCCGAAGTGTTACAATTAGAAAAAGAATTGGTTTGGATTTAATTGAATAACAAATCGTGATTGTAGAATTGTTTCTAATCTAATTAACACGTAATTTGCAGCGTAAAGCGCAAATAGCGTACAAAGATGACATCCGAGAAGAACTCCTGGGCGGAGATGATTATTACGTCGCCGACGAACAGGTGCGAATGCGGAAGATAGATAAAAATCAATAAAAAGTGAACATTTATTGAAATTTTTGTTGATTATAGAAGCAAAGATTACTCGGTAATACCGAGAAACTGGAGCGCAGTGGACGACGATTAGAAACCGGTTATAAAATCGCCGTAGAAACGGGTAAAAATTGTTAAAATTAATAAAATTATTGCTTAAACGTATTTATTTATTTTTCAGAACATTTAGGTGCTGAAATCCTCAATGATTTACATTCCCAAAGAGAAACCATTCAACGGTCGCGAAATAGGGTGACAAATCATTAATTAATTGATGTAATTTAATTAATTAATGTTAAATTTTGACAGTTACGCGAAACCGACGACGACATCACGAAAAGTTCTCGAGTTTTGACTTCCATGATGCGCCGTGCAATGCAAAACCGAATTATTTTAGCTCTTCTCATCATCATCATTTTGGCCGTTATTATCGGCACAATTTATTTCGTGGCTTCCAGATGAAAAACGAAACATTTTATACATCTTTATTTTTATCAACCGCACCTCTGTATTTATTTCGAACGTAATTTATTGGACCGCTTTGTACAAACATAAATGAATAAACGTTGAGAGAGATTTGGAAATTGAGAATTGAAATGGCGCCATTTTAAAAATTTAAAAATGTAGTTACAATTTCGGCCGCTGGAGAGGCGAAACAGTGGGAGGCGCCGCGAAGGCGCGCTGATT
Source organism: Strigamia acuminata (assembly GCA_949358305.1). Lineage (NCBI taxonomy): Eukaryota > Metazoa > Arthropoda > Chilopoda > Geophilomorpha > Linotaeniidae > Strigamia > Strigamia acuminata. The sequence goes on from OX442321.1 coordinate 620,613, forward strand.
GGCTGAAAGACTCCGCCTCGTTTTGGCATGCGATCTCATTAGAGGCAAAAGTTCACCGCTCACTGTACGGGGATGCGGTGGCGAATTCATGGTCGGCGTCGCCGCTGTCAAAGTGCGTATCCTATCTGTCCAGTTCGAGTCGTTGCCAATTGAACAATCCTGCCGCTGTTGGCCCATCAGCCCCGCCCGACCGAGGAGGGGGCTTTGTCTGAAGAATGCCGCACGTGAACGGCGGAGGCGGCGATGATTTAGCCTCAACCGACGAAGTCCGAGTCTACACGGACGAAGGCGAAGAAGATCGCAACTTGGACGGCGTCGATGACGATAAAACCGATCTCGTCGCTATTGGAGAGGTGATTACGCAACATCAATTAAACAACTACTTTTCTGTGACCGATCGTCTCGTTTACAGGACAAAAGCACGCCGTTACCCACGACGTACGGCGCCCCCAAGGACACGCACGCGCACACGCACACGCTGCCGCCGAGGACTCAACTCAGTCCCATAGTCAGTAAGTACACCACGTGCATGCGCTAACAACACAAATAGGCCTAATAATATGACTTGAATTTGTGAAAAATTATGAAAAATTATGAAAAAGCGCCGTTTTAGCGCCGAATTTATTCATTTTCGATTTCTATTTATTTTTTAATTTTTTTAATTTTGTATTTTTATATTTTTATATTTTTATATTTTTCATTTTTCAGACAAACCAGCGGACACGTTGACGTCGCACGATCGACCTTTAAACATGGGATATATTGTAACTCCATATCCGTACCCAAACGGGACGGCGGGACATATACCAGTATCCATGGTAGGAAAAACACAAAAAAAACATTTTTTTTTTATATATATTTCTTCTTCTTTTTTTAAAAAAAAAAATATATTTCTTTGGATTCAAATGTGAATCAATCCGGTTAGGGACAGTTTGAATCCGCAAAGGAAACATCGATAAGATAAAAAAAAAAAATTCCTTTTATTTTTCTTCTTTTTATTCAAAAAAAAAAAAAATGTGGACAAGAAAAGAACGATTCCCCCAACCAAACCACATCAATTTAGAAAAGAATTCCATTCTTCGTAAAACAACAAGTTGTAAAACTGCACCCACCGTCCGAAACCCCCGCAAAACCCCTGAAAAGCGAGCCAAAAGCGCCATCTTAACGCACAAAAAGAAAAGAAAAGAGAAAAAAAAGAATTTGTTGTTTTGTGTCGGGCTATTGGCCCCTACAGGTCAGTTTTGCTCGTGTTTCCAAGTGGGTCCTTTGGAATTTTCTCTTTAACTGCCTCTTCATGAGTTGTCCCACCCTCTCGGTTTCCTTATCTCGACGCCTTATCGCAAACTGGCAGCAAAACTTCGCCTCCATTTTGTACCGAGACACATTCTCCCATTTAAATAAATAAAGAAAAAGAAAAAGAAAAGAAGACATTGACAACTGAGGCCAATTAACAGATAAAACGTTTATCGCACAAAACCAAATTTATTCTGACTTTACTTTGACCTTTTGGGTGTTTTCTTTTCTACGCCAACACCACGTGACAATCCCGACCCCCCCACGGCCCGCCTTGGTGGTTAAGACGTAGGGGAGGTCAAAACGGAGGAGTGGGTGTCCAATGGTGCCCAATGGTTCCCAATGGTGACCACACCACCCCTCTTTTTTTCTCCTTTTTCTTCTTTTTCTCTCTCCCGCGGTTCTCGACAGGCGCTGGGGCCTCGAAAATGCCCCCCCGACTATTAAAAAGTATCGAAAGTTGTGGTGAATGGACGCTGGGGGTGTTTGGCGATTTTTAAAAAGCGGGGGTCACGAATTTTTGGCGCCTAAAAGGTGTAAAATGTTGGTTTTGTCGGTGGAATTAGTCTCGGGTGGATTTTTGGTGCAACAAGTGACCCCATAAATCAGGGTCGGAAACGCGAGGAGGGGGTCACGTGTGTCCAGTGACCACTGACCTGTGTACCTGAGCACTCGGGGCTTAAGAGGACATTCTTGGGAGGAGAAATGGAAATGTAAATGAAGAGGTTGAGGGAGTTTTAGTGGAAAATGTGGGGGTCGTTTGGACACAAGGCAGCTCGAGTGAAATACGGGTACGAGGGGTGTTGAGTTACACGTTCCTTCTTCTTATTTCCTGTCTCCCGAGTTTACACACCCCCACACTCGCAACCCCAACTCGTAAAGTCCAGCATGTGCGGGGAGAAGAAGTAAATGCGTGAAATATGGCGCCCTCCTTAAGGGATTACAAGGCCGAGCTAACAAATTTTCTTAATGAATTTTGCTTGTCTCGGGAGTCGGGACGCGGGACGCGATTGCGATTGCGCGCGCATCTGTTTATTAACACACCCCCGTCATTTTGCTTTTGGTTATTATTTTTCAGGTGGATAAGTGTGTTGTTATGCGTTTGACTAATTTGCTCGTAAAATGTTGATAAAAGGGTGTCAAAACGGGGGGTGCAGTTGACACGGTTGGGGCAGGGGTCGTGAAGAATTTTAAAATGATTTGTCTCAGTTTTTTTTTTTTTAATTTTTTTTTTTTTTTTTTTTTAATTTTGTTAATTGATGAAAAACATTATTTTTTTTTAAGTATAAAATTTCCAATAATTTTGATTTGAGGATAAAAAGAATTGACACATTTACTTTCAACTGTCACAGATTTAACCCTAATTATCGTGTTGAAACCTTGACGAGCAATGATTTATTTCAAAAGACCGATGTATGTATGTACGTACAAACAAGGGGTCCAGGGTTATCGAGTTAGAGACAAATTTTAACAAATGTCGAACCTAGTTACAACGAATTTCTTGTTATAACGAATAGTTAAAAATGACTTGGTTGGTTGGCCATAGAAGACCACGTTTTTTAGGTTTTATTGGTATTTTTTGGGTTGTGTGTGTTTATTGGGGCGTTTATTTGGTTTTTAAGTGTTTTTTCCGTTTTCTTAGGTTTTTAGTAAGGTTTTTAAGTGTTTTTTTTCTGGACCTCGATAAAAATTTTCAATAGTATCCAGACCCCATTTAAAATTACTTGCCGACCTCTGGACTAAACGTTAGAATGTTCTAGCAATTCTACGGATAGATTTATATTTAGATGGTAAACAAATGTAGGCTTTGGGGTGCGAGCGTTCTAACCGAGGGTTAAACACGGTTTAATTTTCTCGGACGAGAGAAGTGGGGGCTGTAGACAGAACATCGGTAATAATAATGTATTTATTTAGTGTTGGGTGCTACGTGCTGTTGGCCTTGGATTTTGCCATCTCGTTATGTGCGTATGTATGTATTCCCTCGCCCTTCCCCTTCGCCAATAGTTGTTGCACGTGGCTTTTTCGACTCGTGGATAATGATGAAACTGTGAAAAGTAGTATGGGCCATGTCTGACACACAATAATTTGCTCGCAAATAATACCAACATGTTTGCTGCTCTAATCATCTTAATAACAGGTTGCAACTCAACTGGATGAGATTTGTATACACGGTGGGTGCATTTTTCTTGCCCACTATACAACGAGGCGATTACTTTTTTTTATTATTTTTTTAAAAAAAGTATTCTGATAATGTTTAAGGATGCATGGGTAGAAAATGTGTGCTTATTAAGCAGTTAGGCCTAAGGCTGGAGAGCAATGCAAAAATTGGTGTTGGAAAGTAAAAGTTGCTTCAATGATGGAACCATAAATTCATAAAGGGAAAGTGGAAGAGAGAGAGAGAGAGGAAGAGAAAAAAAGCCAAATGGATGGGGATGGGAGTATTTGATTTGCATACATTTATTCTTCAATCAAGTGGGAAAATGAGGAGGCAAGTTGATTGTATGTGAAGCGAACAAGAAACCATTATGAGGTGTTGAAAAATGGAAATTGCAAAGACGAATTTGTTGTAGTTTTCAGGCTGGGGCTACAGCAGAATGAAGATCCGGGTACTTAATGGGATAAGTACAAGTGCATAATAGTCGTTTCCTGCGAAAAATCCATCCATGTCAAATCCGAGAGAGCGTTGGTGGAACATCGAACGTCGAACACAACTAACGAAAGACAACTAAATGGGTACCGGGATACTTTGACCATTTCTAGGTGTTCGTTATATCGATAATTCGTTATATCACGATTCGTTATAAAGAAAATAACACATCGAAAAACCGTTGTTTGGATAATCGGTCGTTCGGATAATCGATGCTCTACTGTACGTGATTGTCCGGCGAAAGATCCTCCGAAGTTGCAGGATCGGCGGTTTAAAGAAGTGACTACACCAGATGGGACGTAGTTGGATAGAGATTTCTTCTCTCCGTAGTTGCTTAATGCATGGGATGAGATGGGACATGATTCTCCACAACCTGTGAGAAGAAGTGATGAATAATTGATGATATGGGAGGCAAAAAATATTGTTTTTATCCAGTTTTTTTGTTTGGTTGTTAGTGAAGGACTATTTCTTTCCATGTAGCTTGATTGCAGTCCCTTAAGTGTAATTGAATTTAGAATGCATCGTGTTGCTTGTTGATGGAGTCAGTTTCTTGAAATTTATTTTAGAAGAAAAAAAGATGGGGGGGAAAAAACTCCTTTTTATTGGCTACTATCCAGTTTTACACTGCAGGAATTTTAAGACAACTTTATTGGACCAATAATTTTGTTTTAAATTTAAATGTAACAAAAGAACTCATCCACGAAGATGCGTGACGTTTCGATTTTCGACTTTGAACTTAGTCGCTATCCTGTTGATCTATGGGGGACAAATGAGATGTCTGGCAGAGACATCTCCAAGCCAGCTATCTGTGTAGCTGTGGATTTGCATCCAGCGCAACCGCCCACGTATTAGAAATATAAAGTCTTTACATCATACCGTATTTTACCGATTAAGAGTCGCCCTCGAATGGTAGCCGCGGCTGAGACACCAAGAATACCGTATTTTTGCAAAAGTACGGTGTTGTTTCCGTATTTAGGGATGAACGTATGCTTCGTTCGTGACGTTCAGACTTAGTTTGTTACATTAAACAAATGTAATTGCTGACAAAAATGGCAGTTTTGAATAAGAGCCGCAGCTTTTAATCGATAAAGTACGGTATTTGCTTGACTTTCCAGCAAAGTAAATATGAAATTTCAAGCAGTGAGTACCGCTGACGAAGATTGCAAGACCTTTGTTAGAAAACAACTAAAGCGCTTTGGCTTTGGTCCTTCTAGATCGGCGGTCGGCATTAGGCGGAAGATCGAAACTTGGATTGTCGAAACTTGGACCGCAGTTTCGTTGGTTTTTCGGTGTTTTTTCTGGTTTTTCCTGGTATTTTTTGGGTTGTGTGCGTGTTTATTGGGGGGGTTTATTTGGTTTTTAAGTGTTTTTTCCGTTTTCTTAGGTTTTTAGTAAGGTTTTTAAGTGTTTTTTTTTCTGGACCTCGATAAAAATTTTCAATAGTATCCGAACCCCACTTAAAATTATTTGCCGACCCCCGTTCCAGATTTAATAATTGTGCTCCCAAAGACGCAAATGTTTGGCAATAATGTGTCGAGGCATTGCGGTATTGTAGGACAATGAGAATTTGATGCTCGTTGCTCCCAGTTGTGGTAGGCCAAGGTTTCCAACATGTGCAACTTATCAGTCCATCTGACGGGCCTGAATAGATGGGGACGAGTCTGATGGGAAGATGATTCATGGCCCTTGTTGTCATAGTAGCGCAGCAGCCGTCCACAAATTGGATCGGAGTCCACCGATTGTCACCTCACCTGAAGAGCTGAGGTGACAATTGCGCTCGATTCCCCTTCCTGTCTTTATCAAACAAGAATCCCTGAAAAATGGCTGGAAAAATGATTCAAAATGGCCGTGGCGGGCTCCTGAATTGATATTTGTGTTAAGCGATTGGCTGGGTTGCTAGGCAACGCGGGGAAAAGGACCCACGAGAGGATGTAGTGTGAGGGACACGGTGTCCTGGTGCCAGTCACTCAACTCTGTTTCTCTTCTCTCTTCTCTCCCCCTTGTGCTCACCCCCGAGTTTGCTGCAAGCTTGGGAATGGCTTAGCCTGAAAATACATATGCAGATGAGGTTTGGCATCTCATGGCTGACTCATGAGGGAAACCATCGGCTGTCGTGGTCCCTCCAACAGTTTTCACAGCCCCAGGGATAAAATGACTAGGGTTGAATGATTTGGCTAAATTCTTAGATCTGTCTTTTTTTTGTGGTATTTTTTCTTTTTGTGTGTTGAGGACAATGGACAGAAAAGGGAAAAAATTAAAAAGTTTTTTAGTTTTTGAGTTTTGGTTTTTATTTATTTTGTTTTAAAGTTGGGAGCGCCGTTGGACGCGTTGAATGCGAGTTTAATAAGTGACTTCCGGTTTAGTGTCAATTGAGATTAATTAAGGTCATTTAATGTGTGTTGAATCGCATCCATGTTGATGAGGCTGTACTAACAAGTAGCTGTGAGCTGTTGGGAGTGAGAGCGAGTGGAGTTGTATACTCAAGCAGGCGAGTTGAGTTTTTGTGTGGAATTGGTGCATGCGCGGAACAACTCATTACACGGCCGAGGAGGGAGGAGGCGCAGATGGGTGGGTTGGTTTGAGTTTTCACGTTGCCTCCTTGCTTCCATCAGATTTATGGGCAAACAGTTGACTGGGCTTCGTAATGTAGTGTTATCAGTTATCTCCGAACTGGCTTATTAACAGTTAAGTTGTTGCAAAGAGGCCTTGTCTGGGTCGGGTTGGCTCAGGTTATGTGAAAATAAATAGGAGAGAGAGAAAGGAGCATTTTACAATCGAATTAAAACTAATATCGAGGATTTTTGAGGAATTTTTAAATAATTGATTTTTGATTTTGGAATTGTCGATTTTAAAACTGATTTAAATTATCGAGAAAATCGATTTTTTTTTTGTCGGTAGTTAGAAGAAAAAAATATATTTTTGTATCGAAATTAGTCGATTTTGTCGATAATTTGAGGAAAAAAAACATTTTTATACCAAAATTAGTCGATTTTGTAGATAATTTGAAGAAAAAAGCATTTTTATGTCAAAATTAGTTGATTTTGTCGATAATTTGAAGAAAAAAATATTTTTTTTAATTAAAATTAGTCGATTTTGTCGATAATTTGAAGGAAAAAAAACATTTTTATACCAAAATTAGTCGATTTTGTCGATAATTTGAAGAAAAAAGCATTTTTATGTAAAAATTAGTCGATTTTGTCGATAATTTGAAGGAAAAAAAAACATTTTTATACCAAAATTAGTCGATTTTGTCGATAATTTGAAGAAAAAAATATTTTTATTTTAGTATAAAAATGTTTTTTTCTTCAAATTATCGACAAAATCGACTAATTTCTTTTAATTAGTCGATTTTGTGGATAATTTGGATTTAAAAAAATTCTTAAACACAAATATGAGTAAAAAAATCGATTAGTCGATTCTTTTATGGGATAAAATTTATTTTTTATGAAATCAAAAACGAGTTGCGTCGTAAAAGTAGCGAAGTATTTAGTCGTCTGAAATAAAAGTTTTAATTGAAGAAAGAAAAGTGTATTTCCAACTCATTGTGTTGTCAAGTGATTCAGTTAACTACTTCACTAGTAATTTATGATACAGAGGGGAAGCTGGGATAGTGCTAATAATTATTCTCAGTAACTGCATTAAAAAAAAAGTTCAATTAGACACATTACAACAAGGGCAAGCAGGTGCTAATCAAAAATCCACACCAAAAAAAAATAAAAATAAAAATAAAAAAATTGAAAAAAAATTGGAAATATGAAATATTTTTCGAACGCAATTAAATAAGAATTTTTTCGAGAATGTGACGAATTAATTTGCACACGGTCAACTAACACTCAATTGTGTCTTCTATCATTTTTTGTACTCGCACATTATTAACATTTCCAGGAAATGTAGCGCACAAATTCCCTTTTTAATTAAACGCCCCCTTGTGCAAGCATCGAGGAACCTTAACCCCACGAATGGATAGAGCTGATTATTTTGATTTTCCTCATTTAGGGAGACCCGAATTCGATTTTTTGATAATCCCTGTCGTTTTAATCCGTAGAGCTTGTATTTGGTCACATTCGATTTGAATTGGGTCAAATGACGAAGAGTACGGAAAATGGCTCGGGAGTCGGCCGAGGGAAGCTCGCCTTGCGCGGCGAAGTGAAATCATTTTCCCGAAAGCATGATTTAGTCGAATTTCCTAACAAACTTCTTCGTATTTTTACCAAATCGATTCGTACGAACAAAATAACATTATTTTCCATACAATCTTGATCAATTTCGGAAAAAAATCGGAAAAAAACCGACATTTTTAAACTAAATCCTAGAGCACGGGAAAAACCTTTCGAGTCGGCCGAGAGAAGCTTACTACATGCGGCCGAAACGAAACCGCTTTCCCGTATTCACGATTTTCCCAAAATTCCCTATCAAAATTCACCAGTCAATCAATACGGTTAAACCAACACTATTTACCACAACAATAAATTATTTACCAAATATATTTCAAGAAAAAATATCGACACATTTCCCTTAATAAGGTATTAAAGAGCAGAACAAAACCACCCAGTCAACGCCCCTGCAATCTCAACCACGGGGGTGTGTGTGTGTTTGTGTGTCTCTATGGATCCATGAACTTAAAAAAATAAAAATAAAAAAAAATAAAAATCGCTAAAATGATCTGAATGCCAATTAGAAATATTTATTTATTTATTTATTTATTTGTTTATTTCTGTTATTTATTGAAATTAAATATTTCTGTTCACCAGGTTGACATCACATGGGTGAATGTGAATTATTTTGCTCGGGTGTGGCCGTTTGTAGCCATGTTTTATTCGCTTAGTGGCCCTGAAGTGAGGCCTGGTTATGGATTAGCGAGATGACAGGACTATTACCTGACACGCTATTTCAGCACCCTGTGTCAGTTTGGCAAGGAGTGGGCAATCAATTGTAATGATTTGTGGTTTTTACCAACTGAGGGCATTTGCCCCACACTTAATTGCAAATTTAAAAATATTTTTTTATTTTTATTTTAAAAAAATGCAAAAATTCGTTTTCTGGACGTCTGAAATAGACCACACCCATTGCACAGGAGCAAAACAAGGTCCAGAAAACGGAGTGGAATGTTTGTTTTCCCATTGCCCTCAGGAGGGGGTCCACCACTACCCTTAAAAACAGAACAGGAAAAAGGGGTGTGGTAGGTATGTTTCTTCCTTTTCTCTCTCTTTGCCTACAGTAGTAGTGATTTTGTCCCCTAGGGTTGCAGACCACCCATTTCCAAACCCTTGTTTGACTTTGGCACTAAACAAACCCCCCCCCCACCCACCCCCCACCTTCCCTAGTCTCTCTACCCCTTAATTTAGGCCCCATCTTGCATTTTTTGTCGCTGGCTCGAATATTTGTATGTTTTATTTATTTACAAGGGTGAAAATGAAGTGGTTGGAGGCAATGAAAAGAAGTGTTATGTGCCCTGTTAGCAGAGGCCCGAGGTCTGGCCAACAACACTTGTCATTGGGTGTCCTTGAGCCGAAAAAGAGAGAGAGAAAAAAAAATACCATCATCGCATAATGATAGCAATTACTGTGGTGTGGAGCCGACAGCCAAAGCTGTTGTGACATAGTCCCTGTTTTCCTAGCTCGTTTCAGACGTTCCAAGGGGTGGAATTTACTTTTCCCACTCTTTTTTAACCCTAAAATGCCACTAATGTGACGTTTCTGCATTGTGGGTGCACTTTTGCGGTATTAAGCCTAACCTCCATAGGATAACATGGGGTGTATAATTTTTTTTGTCTGATTGGGAGCAGATTGGTATAAGATAGAGGGATTTAGTAGGAATGAAGTGATGGGGGAAAGAAAAAGATGTGTTGAGGGAGTTGGAAGAAATCCTGTCCAATCACTTGAAGAAATTGAAACTGTTGAGATTTATTTTTCTTTTTTCTTCTTTTTCTTTTTTTATGCTCGCTCGTGTAATTCCAACATGTCGAACAATTTGGAAAGAAATGTGAACATGAAAAGCGAAATCTCTCAGGGCTTAATACTTTTCTCCTATTTAAGGCTATTGGTTGTGAGATTTGCGGCCGAATGTCGGGACAAGCTGCACAAAATGAGACACACACCATTCGAAATCAGCTTAAAACAGATTATCAACGGTGCAGTAATCAGATTCTTTCCCTCAATTCATCCCACGAGCAATTTAAATATAAAACCCATTCCCTCAACCCCCTTTTTTTGCACATTTTCTCGGCTAAAAACACTCACGTTTTGATGGAAAACGAATTTGCCAACTTAAGCCTAATGTCCATAGGACAGCATTAGCAATTGTGAATTATGTCGAGCCAATTCCGTCAAATCGTAAAAAAAAATATTTTTTCCTAAAATTAAAATATATTTTTATTATTTTTATTAAAATTTAAAATAAAAAATATAAAAAAAAATGTTTTGATTTGATAAGGGAGAGATTGGATTTGGGGACCTGCACTGCATTGTTGGTGTAGTTCAATTATTTTTTTTTCTCTTCTTCTTCTTTTACTCAGTTTGTAATTGGAGTTGACAAAGGGGTCTGTGAAACATGCAAATCTGCTCAACATTATGCTTGAAGGATTTTTTTTACTGCTTGCTGGCTCCAACCAGAGAGAGATTTGTAAGAAGAAAATGAAAATAAGAATTTATGTTTGTGATGTGTGCGCATCGCGAAAAAAATCAACTGAAACGATAGCGGAATAATACCCTGGACAAAAAAATGGAAACTACAAATATTTAAATTGGCGAATTAAATTAAATATTTAAAAAAATTAAAATTAAAAAAATTTAATTTTTTTTATTTTTAAAATGGCCGCCGGTAGGAATTGAATTTAATTTGATTAAAAAATTGGAAATGATTGTTGTTTTGTGTGGAAAACTCTAGATGGTTAATAGGGTTGAATCCATGGCAGTTAGGCCTCGTTTTTCACGTCTCGCAACAGACATATTGGTGGCAGGTAGCATTATCCAACTGCACGCACTTGTTTCCTCAACACGATGATTAATTTTTTCCTCTTTCTTTGAATCTTTCTCTCCCCGTAGTTAGAATACAAAAGCATGTCCGCGCCGTGTGCAGCAGTGAGAAGAAAGTAATGACAGTGTTTAGTCTGTCAACAGTGTCCAACTTACATGCTAAATTGGATCTCGTTTCGTCTTGCTCTGATGAGTTCATAAATGCACTTATTATTATAGTAACACTCGTCTTTTTTTAAATGTTATTTTAAGGTGTTTAATTGGGGGCTATTAAAATTCCCTTTTTTTCCTTTAATTTTTCCAATTGGGAAACACAAACCACGAATGTCGGAAACTGGTTTATCCTTTCTACACCTTTTACGTCGAATATTTTGAGCGGTGAATAATTCGAGTGGTGAAAAAATCAAATTGTTGTGTTTACATGCATCCCATTGAAATTTCAATTTTTCCATCGAAATTTCATATTTTCTCATTGAAATTTCAATTTTTCCATCAAAATTTTATATTTTTCATAGAAAATTCACTTTTTTCCATTGAAATTTCAATTTTTCCATCGAAATTTCATATTTTTCATAGAAAATTCACTTTTTTCTATTAAAATTTCAATTTTTCAGAAAATAATTCGTGATTACTTTTGGGGAAGTGCCGGAAGAGATGTGCGCATGCGCAATAAAAATAGTTCGAGTTTACTCGAATTAAACAACCTTCTGCGAGGGATTATTCACTACTCGAATGTGTACACGGAATATTTCATCTCACTCGAAATATAGTTGCAAGCATGTTGCAAAATGGCCGTCGCGCGAGTTATGTCGGATGCTTCCGGGTGAAGCATCCGCCGCCGAAAAGTCGGTCTCGATTCGTTGATTGGGTGAAAATGAAGGAATTTTAATTGCCGTTTACTCGTATCACCGAAAAACAAAACTCTAATGATCGCAGTTTTAATGTGATAATGCTTCGTAATGATTTTTGGGGTCTGGAAAACTCATCTGGCCTGTCAAACAGTTGGGAAACAGTCATTGAGCCAATAAAAACGCTATTACTCTTTCCCAAGTTGAATCTTCAACCAACATATTAATGATGAAGGGTTTTTTCCATCAAAATTTGATGTAATGATTATGTGGAATTAACAGGATCAGTCCATTTTGCCCAACTTTTTTCCCCAAATAATTTTTTTTTCAAGAAATGTGAGAATTTTTTTTTGTCTTTTTCTTTTCCTGTATGAAAAAAAGGGTGGGGGGAAAGGGAAAAGAAAACCCTGTCATTATTTTGTTAGCTGGAGAAGATGGAATTATAAGGAAAAGAGGTTGAAAGCTTATGATAGGCCTAATAGCTTAATGTTATATGAATTGGGTTTGTTTTCTTGTGAGTTTGTAATGGATAGATAGATAGATAGATGTATTGGCACGTTTAGCTGCTGGGTTTTCTTGAAATGATATTTTGTTTTGCATGTTTTTTTATTATTGAAAAATTCATTTTGAGGTATTTGGGAAGAATGGCAAGTTGAAGTAGCTTGGGAATATTTAGCCTCGTAATTTTCTTGGCAACCTTGAGCATATTTATCTTGTTCTTTGCGTTTGGGTCTCCTTTGTTTGTTCAAGTCTTGATTTATTCTTACAGTGCGAGATAAAACTGATAAAATACTATTAAGATAAAGATTTAAGAAGAAGAAAAAAGAATGGTGTTTAAACACATCTCTTAAAAACACTAGCTACATTTTAAATTGCAGTAAAATCAACTGCCATTTTCCAAATAAAAAATTTAAACAAAAATACAAAACATTAACGTAGTTTTCGGTGTCAGTCTCCATTTCCGTTACTGGCGCTGCTTTCCATTTACACTACGAGGATTGTTGCCAATACAATGTACTTTTTCAATGCACTTAAACCTCTGTGGTGTCAAAAACACCACAACGTAGTTGTACGTCAAAACATGTCGTTTAAAAATGCTGTTTCGTGTAAAATGACGGACTGCGACGACTGGTTTTACTCGGGAACTAAAATTAAAAATAATTTTCCAAAAAAGAAAAATTGCTAATTAAACATTTAGCTCGACTGGAATGTAAATAGAATGTAGTTTTCGAGTTGCATTTTTTTGGTTTCAAATTTTAATTCGTTGCGCAGTTGTTTAAATATTGAATTTAGTTGTTTGGTGGAAGTTTTTCATGTCTGATCAAATTTTGTTGAGCCCTTTTAAATGAGAAGAAGAAGCTACGTTAGATTTAGCACTTGTTTGTGCAGAAGCAAAAGTATCTATTAAAAAATTAATTCCTTCACAGTCGTGATTACAAGTTTTGCTCGTACGTTGCAAATCCAAAGCATGGTGCGCAATAATTAATACCTAATTAATTTGAGTTGTCTCCATGGCAACGGTTACTCGCTTGGTTTCTCATCAACCCTTTGAGACTCGCTCTCTCTCGCTCTGTTTCGACATCAGAAATAAGATAACATGTCCATCATTCTATACACTCGTCATTATTATTACTTATTACTACACCAATTTGGCAATCAACAATATTATTATTTATTATTTATTATTATTATTATTATTATTATTATTATTATTATTATTATTATTATTATTATTATTATTATTATTATTCTATGGAAATAAATGAAAGTGGGACTGCGAAAGTTTTGTTTTTCAAACTTGATCGTGTTCCTTCTTCCGTACGAGTGGTAATTTCAAAAATATTGGATCATAGAGAAAACAAAAATTTTACTCTGAATTAAACACCAACATGTATCCAATTGATACGCATCACGAGTCAGATTTAATGAAAAGCTTCAATTCAAAATTTTAAATGTAATAATAATTTTTTTTGGAAAAAACAAAAAAAAAACCATGATTATCCATTTGTTAATGCACCAATATAGAGATACTGGGGATATCAACATTCAATCCTGGCAACGGCGCTGTTGACGCTCGATTTGGTATTTTTAGGAGAGCGCAGCAGATTGAGTGGAAATGCTATTTACTTTGATGGATTATTTGAAAACGAGCCCTAAATGGGCAACAGCTACTTATTTTGCCTTTTAAATCACATTTGAGGGAATCCGGCTTCATGTTTGAGGTCATCGATAGGTGCCAGGAAGTAGGAATTTCATTTCTTATTTATTGTTAGTCCATAATGGAACGCTGTAAGTCAAAAGTTGGGGAGAAAGTCAACCCTTGAAAAGTGATGATAAACATGAAACGGCAAAAAAAAAAAGTGATTCATTCATTCATGCACATTTCCTATTAGTGGGCGGTGTAGACTCGTGGAATTTATTTGCAAACTTGCATAAGCTGGCAGTGAAAATAATTATTTGGAGAAGAAGGCTGAATGGAGAGGAGGAAAATAAATAAAAAGGGAGAAAAGTAATCATATGATTGGTGTTTGTGCAATGGCAATCTTTATCTAGTGACCTGCACTCGAAATTGATCATAAATTGTTGGAGCCAATCTCTTTTCATTGTACACAAATCAACTAGAAACGGTTTCCACACTGTTTATGTCTAAATAAAAGAGTGGTTCAATGAGGTTCAAGTGCTGACCAATGTTTATAGCTACTCATTGCATCCAATGTGGATTAGATTCAATTGACAATTGCAGTCAAAACGACATTTCCAGCTCAAGTGTCATTTGTTAGTGTTGTGGCAAATTGAGAATTGAGAAAAACAGGCCTAAAGCTGGCCAAAGTGTTATACCTTGTTTACACCAATATTCATCCGGATTACGTTGTGTTCGCACCAAAAAGTTGATTCAATCAAACAAAACCGGGTTTTAGTAGCGACAGGTTTTAGGAACACCTCGCTACAACAGCTGCCAACATGATTTGAATTTGTTATTATTTTATTTTAAATATAGTAGGTGCATTCAAAAACTCTAAAACGTATGCAAACCTCGTTTCGTGTTTGTACATGACGTCATTCCCATTGAATAACATGTTATTCAATGGGAATGACGTCACGTACAAATTCTAAAATCTAAATGTACAAATACATGAAACAGTTTTTGGATTTTGTTATCGAATTTTGCTACAGACTTGTGCCTGCACAGTCTGTTTCCAATCCAGATCCAATTGCCGAGTTGTGGGAACTCGATTAGCGAACGGAGTTGTTGGGCACACGGATCTAGATCCGTGAACCGAGATCAGTGTTCACACCGATCGTGGATCTATATTCGCAGCTTCGGATCCAAAACCTCGGTGTAAACAAGGTATTAGGTGTGGCAACTTCCTCCTTGTCAAATCCGTTGCTTGGGTAATTGCACAAGTCTGTCTGTATCCATTAAGATCTAATCGCTAATTTGCATTGTTATCTGACAACACGTAACAACCAATTGTTAGTTGTTGTTAGTAAAAGCTGAAAAGCTTGTGTGTGGGAGGTAAGTAGCTCAGCAGTCAGCACCTGGGTCTGATGGGAAGAAATGTCTTGTGGACTTCATCCAAAGACAATCTCAAGATTGTTTGTGATTATTTTGGGAGGCATTCGTGTTTGAGATTTCCAGGAACTTTGACACTGTTCCACACTGAAAACCACATCTTTATTTACCACTAGTGGAGGCTTAGTTGTCAGCAGTGATGTCACGCTGATTGGGCAATGTGATATTTGCTTCTGATTTTCAGTAGGCGCTTTCATAAGCTCATTTAGACTAAACAGCATTTTAAACAACGTATTTAAACTGTTTATTAGACGGCTTGTCTCGATACAACTTCAATGAATGCCGGCTGATTTAGTCGTTGATATTACCACTGCTAATGCTAATATCTTGCTCAAGAGTCTGAGTCGTTTCTTTTTTCCAACCAGAATTTGAGGCAGGAATTAGACCATCGTTTGATCGAAAGATTTATGGTTTTAGTTAATTGTTGGTCAATTTAAAAGTGCCATTAATGTCATTAAAATCACTTTATGAATTATCAAAGAAGCGCATGAGATTGATGTTTTTATATTAAAAGTTTTTCTAGTGTTTCGAGAGTCTGGTTCAAGACTGCAAAAATTATCACTATACTTCGTTCCGGTATAATGTTGTCCCATTTCCAGCCTTATCACTGGTGTAGTGGCACAAAAAAGTAGTTCAAAACACCAGAATTGTAATCGAACTCCAGACATTGTGATTGATTACCAACACAAAGGTGATGCTTTGACACGGGCGAAAGTTAGGCGTAATTCGGCTCAGAAATAGGAAAACGTTACACCGGAACGGAGTATAGTAAAGTTGGATTCCCACTTGGAAGTAAAGTAAGAAAACGTAAACTAAACTCAGATAAAGTATTTGTATTGTACGATTGCAGGGGCAAAATCGCTGAAGATCATTCTGATTATCAGGATAATTTTTCGCCAATGGTCGAGAACCTACAAGTGGTATTATCAGGATAATTTTTTTGTTGAGAGATCTGATTGGCTGCTTTTGGTCTATTACCAGGCCTCCAATTTGTCTTTGAATGCCAAGGGATATTTTCCGGGTAATTCCAAGTTGATTGGACTATTTTTGGATTATCCTGTACTGTGATTGGTTCTCTGAACAGTCGAGGGAAATAATCATTGACGCATCGTTTGAGTGGTTGGTTTCTTTAGTTACGTCTTCCCAAGCTGAAAAAAATAAGCCAAAATCAGTTTAAGTTATTGTTGTGAAGACCAGGTATAAAACGATTTACGACTTTGAATGCTTGCAAATTTATTTCCTTTCATAAACAACTTTTTCTTCTTCCTGCGGCTGTAAACTTTTGTAGTCTTCAGTGAGTCTTCACTGGCATGAAGGAAGTATCACGCGAAGAATAACTGGACATAATTTGAATAATAACAGTGGAAACTCGTGCGTTTGAGCCGTCCTTGACTTGTTTATCATTTGCTTGGTGACAGCCAGTTATCATACCTGTTCTTGCATTTAGCTGGTTGAATAAATACTATCACAAGATGGCATAAACATCGAAACATCCTTTGCGTCCCCATCTGCCACATCGATTAATGGGGTGCAACAAGTCCGAAAGAAGTTACTCCAAAGCTAAAGATTGACTAAGTCTTGGCAGCTCTTGGGGGCCCTGACCTGTTACAAACGTGGGGCCTGCATGAATAAAATCCACAAAGCCAAGATTTAGGCAAGTGCGTTGAGCTTGTAACTCATAATTATAAGGAACAATTGGCAACCGCAAACTCACTAATATTTTTGTGTGAGGCGTTGTGTTATTCACAAAATAACGCAACACAGGCGTTATTTCGCAACAACGCTGAACAACGCGGCAACGCCAAAAAAAGTGATACCGCGCTATTGCTGCGTTATTGCATTGTTCGGCGTTGTCGCGTTAATTCGGCAATAATATGTTGCGTTATTGACAAAAAAAAATAACGTTGGGCGTTATTTTGGCAATGCGCACACACACCTAGTTAGGGTCTCTAAAGTTCCGAAGTTGTTAATATAACTCGTTCGCACTAGAGTGTTTGGCTAGCTTAACTTTGGAGAAATGTGGCTTGACGTGTGTGTCGCCATCTTGGAATGTGTAATATTTGTTCTAAACAGAAATTGCAATTTTTAAGAGGTAAAAACGGGTGTGGTTCTCCTCCCCTTTCCTTTCTCCGCCTCGAGGGCCCTGTCATCATCGCGCCGAGACACGGGATCGAGTTAAAACTAATTAATGGAGGCCGGGAGAAATAAAGTGCCAAGTGCGTTAGTTTTTCAAAGTTGACAATAAAGCATCTCGTAAAAATGCGATAATTCGTATGCTGAAGATGTGAGGAAAGTCCAAGCGCGTTTTTTCGCCTCGTTTTCCTCGTCCGAATCAAATGTGGAGAGAAAAAAGAAATTAAAAAAAATGAAAACATGTAGAAGCTTTTATGAAGAGGGAAAAAAAATGAAAAGATATGAAATTTCATTCCTCTCACACCTAAGTTGTGAGCTACACCTGGACACGATAAGAAGATGAGTCGAGTCTTCCCCACCCTTGCTCACTACTTTTCTTAGCGCCACACCCAAGTGTCACGTGATCTGATTAAACCTGGGTGGGATTGGAAAGTTCTTGGAGAGTTTTTAAATTTTTATTTATTTTTTGTGTTAATTGAATGGATTATTTATTCGCGTGTGCCAAACGGGTGTTTTTGGTGATTGGCCTCCAACTGGAACGTGCAATTGATTTTAAATGTTGCTTTTTTTAATTTTTTAATTTTATTTAATCCTAGCGGTACCAAGCCGAAAATTTTTTTCCAAAAATGAGTGAAAATGATTTTATTCTTCGAGTATTTCATGTTTACGAAGAAATTTTAGCAATTCTGTATTTGTCAAAAGAGAGCGACAAAAATAATTGACATTGTATTCAAAAGTAGCGAGTAAACGAAGGAATTTTGTGGAAAAAAATTTTTTTATTGTTTGTTATGATGTTAAATGAAAATACATGAAATTTCAGAATAAAAATCCTGATAGTTATCGAGAAAAAAAATAAAAACACTTTCGGAGGGTTTAATTTTATTTTTGCGATTTGGAATATAAGTTTGCTTAATTGATGGAGGGTAATTATTGGGGTTGTGTAAATTTAGGTTTGGAATCGATTTCGTTTGCTTTTGGATTAATTGGTTGTGGTTAATTGGTGGGAATTTGTTTTGGGTGAAATTAGTCGATGTTTTGAGTCGATAATTTATTTTTATCGATTTTTGTGCATTGAGCAATTGAGTTTTCCCTCGATTGACTGGTCATTTGGTCATTTAGTGCCGGTCTGTAATAAAAAGACGGGATTAGCAGAAGGAGGGGAAGAACCTCGTCGAGTGACAAGAGCATATATTGGAGATGACATATCGTGGGTGGATCTTGGTTCTGCCCGTAGCATCAAATGAACACGATTGAGACTAGTTAGTAATGGCATTTCAATGGACCCCAGCCCCTCCATTGTCCGCACGCCCCTTTACTCTCGCAGGTTGACAAAACACGCGTTTCCACATTATTTTCCTCACTTAAAATAGAAAAAAGGCGCGAAAAATGTGAGACGATTTATTTATATATTTTTTTTATTTATTTCCTTCCCATTTTATTTTGAGGCCGAGCGTTGGGTTTCGTCTCTCAAATGAATTCCACTCCCTTTTATCAACGACCCTAGGTGTAGAATTGCCAAACATGAGGTTTACAAATTGACAATAAGTAAGCTTAGTGGACTTTATTCAGCCTCAACCTGAAAATAGGCCTAAGCGTATGCCACTGCCGAGCGGTGAATTGTCGCCATCTCGAATTACAGAGACGAGAATAAAGAGAATAAAATGAGAAATTGTGTCGAGTAAAAATGTGGGTTAGTTAATTCAGTTGGGGTTTGGTCGAGTAATTTTGAGTTTAGGTCAATATTAGCAGAAAGGGTGGGGTAGGACGGGGTGTGTGTCGTGATATTCATCGAGGCGGGATGCGAGGGGCGAGCGGAGCGGAGGGAGAGTGGAGAGTGGAGCATGTAATGGATGCACGCACAAAGGACAAATAAGTGAGTCTTCATCGCTCTTCATCCCATCTTCTCCTCCCCCAATCTCATTTGGCCGTAAAATATGAATTTTGTTGACCCACACGTGCAATTAGGGATGAGGAGATGGTTTTTACTTTTCCTTCTAATAAATTAATCTGGCTCTTTAGCTTGATGCTGTTTGCCCATCTTTTTTGGCACCAATTTGAAAATGGAAAACAAACACAACGATAATAGCTGGCTGCATTCGAAATTCAATTTAGTCTGCTTTAAAAGTTGGTTAAAGCTTGTTCACATGATAAATAGTTGAAAATATATAAAAAAAATATTTGAAAAAATATTGAAAAAAATTTGAAAAAAATTTGAAATTTTTTAAAAAATATTTGGAAAATATTTGGAAAAAATTTGAAATTTTTTAAAAAATATTTGGAAAAAATTTGGAATTTTTTAAAAAATATTTGGAAAAAATTTGGAATTTTTTAAAAAATATTTGGAAAATATTTGGAAAAAATTTGAAATTTTTTAAAAAATATTTGGAAAAAATTTGGAAAAAATTTGAAATTTTTTAAAAAATATTTGGTAAATATTTGGAAAAAATTTGAAATTTTTTTAAAAATGTTTTGAAATGTTTGAAAAATCTTTGAATTTCAAATTGGCTGCCATTTTTCAAGTTTGACATCGATGTTGGAAATTGACAATTTCGTTTGTTCGTTGAGACACAATTGCAGTCGCAGTGAAAACGTCACCATAAAACAGGAAAACAAAACACGCAAGTGCTGCCATTGTAGTTTGACTTGGGAACGTCCCAAGGATGTGCAATTTGCGGCTAAACAACGCCAACAACACACCGCACTCCCATAAATCACCGTAAAAACGCGCAGATTTCTAAATCTTGTCAATGAATGCGCTTGATTGTCCGCGACAAGCGAGAAATAACCATTAGTTGTTTGGTTTGTCAAGTCTGGAATTGACGTAACATGTAAATGAAAGAGTTTATGTCCTCCGCGTACATTTCCAGGCCGTAAAAACGAGGATAAAATGCATAAAATGGCTGCCGCCGCGGTGCTAGACTCTCATTTTGTTGCCCAACCGCTCGCGTTTACAAGTTTACATGTTTACATGCAATCAAACTGCGCAAACCTGTTTGAAACCATTCGACGCCATTTGCAATTTCCCCAATCGCAGTCTGCGCGTGATTAACGAGCAAACTAGACCCTGTATCACTCCCAGATAATAAATTTTTTTGATTTTGAGATTTTTTTTTTTTATTTCGGATTTTTCGAGCGAAAAGTGTAAAATGGTGTCGAGATTAATTATCTTTTGAACATTTCAAGGTCGTTGCAAGTCTCGTTACAAAACGAGTCGAGAACTAAATTGCTCTTGTGTCTTTTCTCAGTGGGTGGCATCGTCCTCCCTCCACCCGGGAGAAAAAGAGAAAAGAAAAAACGGAAAAAAAAGATTTAAAAAAATGGCGGATTGAAACCAGGTGTCGAATAGCAGGTGAGAGGGTGGGTGGAGGTGGATGAGAGCAAATCTGCCAACAACAACGTTATTGATTAGTCTTAGGACAACATTGGCTTTAAATCCTAAACGCATTCATCCGTTAAATGGACGAGCATGAATTTGTAAAGCGAAGGATTTTTGTGCGAAGGATTTAGGCAAATCGTTTCTTTTTTCGTTCTTTGTCAGTGGGAGTTTGATGGGATGGGAACCTCGATGGGAACCCTGAGGTTCCCCCGGGTTCCCTGGGTGGGCGAGGAGGAATGAAATGGCTGAGGAAAGGATTTGCTGAGGGATTTGTTCTTTCGTTTGATGCAGTTGCTTGAATGTGCAGGTTTTACGAGATACTTAAATTCGTACTTCTTTTTTTTGTGTTATTATTATGGCTGGTAATTGTAGTAAAATGAGTTGAAATTTGAATGAGTCACGAGATGCGATTAATTTGAACGTTCTGGACCGATTTTTTTCAATGTTGGGAAAAAAATTGAATTGGATAATTTCGAGAATTAAAAATTTTGATAAATTGAAAAAATTCAAAAGAATACGAAAATTTCGAATATTTTTATCGTAAATCGCAAAAAAATTTGCAATTTGTAATTTGGAAATTTGGAAAAAATCATAAAATTCAAAATAATTCGAAAATTTCGAATATTTTTATATCACAACAAAATTTGCAATTTGTAAATTTGAAATACAAAATTGAAATTTTGAAAAAATCAAAAAATTCAAAAGAATTCGAAAATTTCGAATATTTTTAAATCACAACAAAATTTGCAATTTGTAAATTTGAAATACAAAATTGAAATTTTGAAAAAATTCAAAAGAATTCGAAAATTTCGAATATTTTTACCGTAAATCGCAAAAAAAATTGCAATTTGTAAATTTGAAATTTTGAAAAAATCATAAAACTCAAAATAATTCGAAAATTTCGAATATTTTTAAATCGCAAAAAAATTTTCAATTTGTAAATTTGAAATTTTGAAAAAATCATAAAATTCAAAATAATTCGAAAATTTCGAATATTTTTAAATCAAACAAAATTTGCAATTTGTAAATTTGAAATAAAAATTTGAAATTTTGAACAAATCAAAAAAATTTCTAAATAATTCGAAAAAAAATTGAAATTTTGAAATTTTTAAGGGAAAAATAAAAATTTCGAAATTTGAAATTCGTAGAGAAAAAAAAATTGCGAGATCGAGGGGGAAAAAAAATGTGGTGAGAGGTTAGTAATGGATGGAATTCGTTTTTGGTTTTTGTTGATGGTGGTGTGTGGGGGTGTTGGAGGGGACTGGCCTCAAGGTCAAGGTAAACCTGTCACTAAAAAGATTCTTAGCTCGGCCTGGCATTGTCTCAACCTAAACATCCCAAAGAACAATTTCCCAACCATTTCTCTCTCTCCCCCCGCCATAATTGTTTGCCCAAAAATGATTGATTGATCATCCACCACATTTCTAATTCAAAATTTAATTTACATCCCAACACCCGTGCGCCGAATACAAATCAACGCTCCACCTAACACCAGTTGCAAAATTAATTTCAAAAAAAAAAAAATATTTTTTTAAAATTTTTAAAAATTTTAAAAAAAAATTTAAAAAAATTTTTTTGTTAAATTCGGTGACATTTGATTCGGGCGTACAGGATACGTGCGATTTGCTGGCATTTAGTGGTTGAGTGCCGGGCACAGGATGTGCGAGGAACCCACTTCTTGGTTGGCTGATAATGGATTTGATGTATAGAGTAAATAGAAACAGGTGTTGTACATCAAACATGGCTCGTATTTTTGAGCGAATAAAACGAAAGAACAATTTGAATAGATTGCATTAGATTGCTCGTAATTGAAGGTTATTTCGCCATTGTCGATTGGGCGGATTTAATTTAACGAGCACGAGGAAACAACACACCCGGAATTTGTGCTTTTGCAACAACGCAGAAAAGAAAATCGGAAATTGAAATAAAAAATAAATAAAAATAAAAAAGTTGAAAATTTCTATATTTGTTTTTCCTACTCGGCCGTAAAAGGTCAATAGAAAATAGTTGGTGGCATGGCACTCAAGTGCGTTCAACTCGCTTTGAATTTAATTGATTATGAAACACAAGGGGGAAGAAAGAAAAATCAGAAATTAAAAAAAAAAAAAATATATTTAAAAATAAAATTATTTTTATTTCCCAACGTCTGTTTATTTTTAAATGAGTGTCGGAATTTCCAAGCGTTGGTCGAGTTATTTTTAAATGTCGAAAAAAGAAAAAATTAAACCTGAGTTTTGTTCCGCGCAAAAAAACGATGAATAATGCGCGGAATAATTTCTCTGAGTCTCGTTTGCCAAACCCGAGATGTAAATAAATTAAAATAAAAAATAAAAAAAAAATTTAAAATAAAAAATTTTTTTTTTATATTTTTTTTTTATGTTTCGACTTTCGAGGTGTATTTTTAATGAAAATGATGGGCAGTTGTAGAAAGGTGTTAGAAAAAGTGTGTTGTGCAAATGAGTTTGGCCGGGACGTGACTGGGAAGAGTTTGCGAGTTTTTGCTGCTCGGCCGTGAGTTTTTCTTGTTTATGTTGGCTTTTCTTTCCCTACAGGGGCCCAGCGCCATCCATCAAACGTTGGAGGCCCCTGCGAGCGTCTGCCTGTTGCGCCTCCTCACCCGCGTCTCACTTTTCCTATTCTTCGTCAAAACCTTTTTGGCGCCTTAACGACCGCGTCTCGCTCTTGATTTAGGTTCAAACGTAAATTGTTGAACGGAGAATAGATCCTTGTTTATTTTAAACATGCGAAAAAAATAAAAATAAACAAATGGTGGAAAAAAAATTATGGAGATAATAAAAAGCGCCCTCTTTTTTACATTTTCCGTTTTTTTTTTGTTTTTTTTTTCTATTTTTTTTTTTTTTTTTTTTTTTTGGAGGTGAGCGTCATCTATGTCGGGGTTTTTGTACTTTACGCTTGGAATCCGAATTTTGCATTTTAATTATGCGTCATCACATCGTTTAAACCGATTAGAGTGATTGATTAAACAAAAAAATCTACTTTTATTTCTTAAAAGTAAATCTCTAAGCTTTTAAAAATGGCGGCCGTGGGTTTGGAAATGATGAGGTTTGCTAATGGAGACCGATTTTCACGGAAAATAAATCGATTAAGACGTTTTTTCGGCAAAATAAACCGATTTTTTCATAGAACTGTTGATTTTCGCCTAGAAATGATCTATTTTCGCCTAAAATTAGTCGGATTTTGGCTTAAAAAGACCGATTTTGCTTAAAAATAGACCGATTTTGCTTAAAAATAGACCGATTTTGCCTAAAAATAGACTTTTTTTGTCCAAAATAGACCGATTTTTGTCTAAAATTGATGGAATTTGACCTAAATGGACCGATTTTGCTTAAAAATAGACCGATTTTGTCTAAAATAGACCAATTTTGTCTAAAATAGTCCAATTTTTGTCTAAAATTGATGGAATTTGACTAAAATATACCGATTTTTGTCTGAAATTAATGAAATTTGACCAAATTATGGCAAATGTGGAATAAAAATGTTCGTTTCTTCGAACAATTAGTGTTGGGTAATAGTGAGTTGAATGTTGACACGTTGTTTGTTTGGCTTGGGTGGTCGAATCCATTGCTCAGCGAAATGAATAGAAAATTTGCAACAATATTTAGTTAGTGTTTTATGTGGTCAGTATTTGAATGCAGCCCCTTGTAAATCCCAAATCCGGGACTGACTGGGTGTTAAGTCTGCGCTGTCAGTCAGAGCCTATCAGGATGGAGGCTGATTAATTATCGCGATTACACTAGGGGGAGTTGAGGGGTTCTTTTGGGATTGGCAAAAAGGGGGACAGGCTTAAAGGATGCTGACACGGGGGAGGGTAGGCATTGAAATTTGTCTCCTCCCTTCTTCATACAGCCACCCAGCGGGAGTACAAAGTCCCCAACTAAAGCTTTTAGACCCAAGAGTATCTCACACCCCCCCAACATTTTTTCCTTCTTTTTTACACGAAATCGATTTCAAAAAAATTCGAAAATTCAAAAAAATCGATTTTAATTTTTTTAGAAAAAATTTTTTAATTTAAAAAAAAAAAAAAAAAAAAAAAAAAAAAATCGATTTTTTTATCGATTAAAAAATCGATTTTTTTGTATTCGATTTTCAAATGAATTTTTGTTTGTGAGGAAAGATAGTAATTTGAGATTTTGGAAGCTGAAGGGGGCAAATTTACCCCCTTTGATATCCGGAATGAAATGACACGACACGGCACGACACGAAATGAAATTCCTGATGGTTTTCGTAATTCGTACGATGATGATGAAGAATTAGACGAGCGGAGAGGAGAGTGAGCGGGAGAGTAGGAGGAAGCCATTGGCCCCGAGCAGTCCTGCCGCTGCCGACCTAAGTTATTTTAGCAAATCAGGTCTTGAGTGGTCGGCCATTATAATTACACGAGTTGTTGTAGTCTTTTTCTCTCGCATTCTCCCATTCTCTCGCTCTTTCTCTCGTTCTCTCGCCGAGGAATTTTATGCCCTCGGTCTCGTGTTGATGACTCGCAAATGAATATTTTCGACTAGCGCCAGACCGGTACTTTGCGTTGTTGTCGAGTATCGGTCTGTCGCTAGTTGGTCGATGACGAATTCGTGAAATTTCAACGAAAATCGATTTTTTTAAGTGATTTTTAAGCGTTAATCGCTTACTTTGTTCGAAAATTGCTCTTAAAAGCGGTTATAATTTATGCCATTAGGGCGAAATCGAATTAACATTTTATTTTCGAAATCGATTTATCGTAATCGATAATGTAGATTTACATAAAAAAAAATAAAAACAAAGAAAATTGAAAGGGGGAGATAGGACGCCCTGAACGAGTGAAAATAATCGAATTTAAAACGAAACTGGCGAGCTTAAGTAGGTCAGTTTGTTTGCGCTCTAAAACGGCCATCTTGTTTCCCAAAGTAAAGACTGAGCAGACCAGACCACCTTAACTCGATATTTACGATCTTGGACACACCCACCGACATCAAGGTTCTTTCCTTCCCCCTTTTCCCGTCTCTACCCCATTTTAAAACCAAAAAAAACAAAATAAATAAATAAAAACACAAAATAAAAAAAAAAAATCAGACGACCACGGAGATCGAACGATCGCGCTGCCGCACCAACTCGATCGTCGGCCGCCTGAAAACGCGACAAAGTCCGTCGGAAAAGAAAAAAATTTATAAAATTTTTTTAAAATAAATTCGGAGTGAAATTTCGTCACTAGGGGTTTGTGTTCGTATTTATTTAAATGTTAAACGGGCGCGAGAGAAAATAGAACGAAGTGATGTTTATTGTTGTGTTTAAAAGTTTTGTGGGCACAAACTCAGGTTGGCAAATTGCCCCTGGCTGCAACCATTTTCAAGGAGCCATTTGGACGGGTGAGGGGAGGCAAACCCTTGTGCGAAGGGGCAAAGAAGGGTCGGAGCAGTCCTGTCCATCACAAGTGGGTGGAGATGCGGTAATGGACTCTTCCTTGCTTTGTTAGCACCAACGTCAACTTGTCAGATTAACACTTGATTATTAAACACGAAACAAAAAAAAAATTAAATTGCTTTTTTGCGTGTCTGGATTAAATTAAAGGGCCAAGCTGCGCGGAAAACAACGTCTTGGGCCTTAATTTCCGTTTTAATCGCGTCTTATCGTCGTTTTTCGAGTTATTTCGAGTTATTTTTCGTTTTGGTTTGGGGGTGATTAAAAAGTAATTGTGTTTAGTATAATGTCGTGTGTGGGGGTTTTCTCGAATTTAATTACGTTTCGGGTAATTGAATTAATTAGCAGTTTATAAATTTCTTAACGTATTTGGAGAATTTCATCCGGGAATGCGACGGGACGATGGCATCTAGTGAGCTCACTTTGAACTAATCCCCGTGACTAAAGGCAGTGAATTTCGAGGTGGATTAATTATTTAATTTTCATTTGCATTTGGAAAAGTGCTGATGCTGGCTGGGCGTCCGAATCGACCAATCGTGCACGTGTTTGACTTAATGATAACTTGTCCGGATTGAAGACGAACAGCTGCGGGTTCGGGCGCCATTTTTTGCACCAATTATTACACGGGCAACATGTCGTCGTTGACTCGTTGGCGACTCGCGAGCAACAGCTGCTTAGTGCTTCGTCTGCCTAAATTTATGCGCATTCGATGCTACAATGCTGGAATAGGGATTAAGGGATTCTTGGGATTCCAACAGGTCTGGAATTTCTTCTCGTGGAGCTGACGCGAAAAATCTATCGACGATTTTTCAGCTTGAGAGAATTTTTAGTGTCGGCTCAAATTGAAAGTTCAATTTTTTTTATATTTTTATTTATATTTTTATTTTTTTTTATTTTCTGGAAATGGTGGAAATTCGTGAAAAATGGACTGGATGTTGAAATTTCGGTTAGGGGGCTGCAAAGGGTTGTGGAAATTCCAATTTAGTCGAACTATTCAACAGTGCCTCAAAGCGATGCACTGTGAATTGCAAAAGTTGGCAAAGTTTGTTATCGAAGCGAAGGAATTTTGCAGTCGGGATATTTTCCCCCCCTTTGGGGTATTTTTACAATTATTTAAACCCGACCTCGGGTGAAATATTTGCAAAAGAAAAATGACAATTATTTTCTTAATAAAAATGCGGACTAATTACAAACGGGTGACATCTTGTCCCGGGATGAGACGCGCAAGAGATACGTTGCGTCAACATCGAGCTTCGGCCATTGCAATTCTCGGGCCGGCGTATAATGTCGCTATCGACGACGACGCGAGCGAAATCGATGGAAAGAGCAGCTTTAAAAGTTAATTTCTGCATTTCCATTGCGTCAAGTGCGTGGAGTTTTCCCTGGCAAATTGTAAACAGAAATGTAATTGAAAGACGCCATTGCAGCTCGTAATTTGTTTGTCAATTGTTGTAATTGGAGGCTTCGTGCTGGGTAGGAAAATGTATTTCTTCCACCTGGTGATGAAATTTGCCACTGCGAGGGGTATTGAAGAGGTGAAGGAGGGATTTGTTAAGAAGATTTTTATTGTAGTGTGTCACACCTGAGTTGTGAATGGGCAAAGAAATGGGCCGAAACTAATAGGTGAATGGTGGGGGGAGGAATAGCACGTTTGGGATGTGCTCCCTTCTTCTTCTCCCATTCAATTGTGACCAGAGCGAGGCAGGCGAGGGGAATATGTCAAGTGTTGATTGGTGCAGACAGTCTCATTATGAGTAGTCAAAGAGTTATGGCAGTGACCCTGGATGAAATGAAAAGAAAAGAAAAGAAAAGAAAGAAAAGAATAGACGCCTGCCAAAAGAGATGCGTGGGTGTGGGGTTGGTCAATTGGTGACACCTTTTGCTCGTGGACCCCTTTATTCGTCCTTGGCATGAATTCCATGAATAATTTCTCCATATTCTTAAAGATAAAGTACAAATTCAGAATAATTCAAAATCTCAAACATCGTAGTCTGCGCAGTTTGAATTTACCTTCAAGTTACTGCGCATGCTAACTATAATTAAGGTGGGTTCACACTTGGAAGTAAAGTAAAGTAACGGTAACTAGTTACCAAATTCCAGTAACGCACGCAACCGAATCTCTGACGATATTTTTTATTAAAATAAGGAAAAAAAATGTGCTTTTTTGGATTTATTTATTTATTTATTGTTTAAATGCATTAAAAATTTAGGAATAAGTTTATTTTATTGTAATAATGTCAGAAATAAATTGTCATTTCTGTAACAGTCACACAAGTTATTTTATGTAACAATGGAGGGGTGGACCTATCATTATTGGACGCACCTTAATTATCTAAATCTTTTCGAATCCTACAAAAAATATGTGAAGATTCGAATCTCTGACACAGATTCTGATTTGTCACGTGTTGGGATTTGATCATGTGACTGCACGATGATTCGTGATTGGCCGATTCATTTTCTCGCGAGATTTTGCGAGATCGGCTCATTCTGTATGTTTTTATGAATGGTATTCTAATAGATGGTGACGTGGGACGGTGTTGAGAAGGTGAAGTTGGGGAAGAATTAAAAAGCGAGTGATGTATTTTATTAAATTACATTGGATTGATAAAGAGGGTTGGGCGGGACGCGGGAGGGGGAAATGATGGAAGATGAAGATGAATGTGTGTCCAGTTTGGTCGGATCTCTTGGGGATGCTTTTGCTGCACGATTCCAAGTCATTTCTTAAAAAACAGAAAACCATCGACATGGGAACCAACTTTACTTGATTGGATTTAGTTTCTTCTTAGCAAAACAAG
Source organism: Strigamia acuminata (assembly GCA_949358305.1). NCBI lineage: Eukaryota > Metazoa > Arthropoda > Chilopoda > Geophilomorpha > Linotaeniidae > Strigamia > Strigamia acuminata. The sequence continues at coordinate 649,665 of OX442321.1, forward strand.
TTTGATTTTTCTTTTTTATTTCTTTTTTCTTTTTATTTTTCTTTTTTTTTTATAATTTGAAGGAAAAGTTTGTTGAGTTTCACTCGTTTGATTCGTGCGAGTGAAATTTTAATTGATCAACATTATAATTCGAGATTAGATGCAAATATGTAAACAGTTGCGTAAAAATACCCGATTCGAGTCGCGGAATAAGCTTTTCAACTGTTAACGAGCTTGATTTTGATGCATAATTAAAGATGCGGATGTTTGTTGATTCTTGCAAGTTTGTTTAATTTTCACGGAGATGGAACATTTCACAGTTGATCAATTTTTATCGATTTTTTTTTCAATTTTTGCTTTTTTTCGATCAATTTCGGATAATTTTTTGATTTTCCTACAAAAAAAAATTGATTTTATCGCTATTTTAGTTAATTTTTGTATTTAAATCGATTTCTTAGTTGATTTTTTTATTTAAATCGATTTCTTAGTTGATTTTTTTTATTTAAATCGATTTTTTAGTTTATTTTTTTAGTTAAATCGATTTTTTAGTTGATTTTTTTATTTAAATCGATTTTTTTTATTTTTTACCAAATATTTCCAATATTCCAAAAAAACTATGCAAATGCGTCACGCCGTCCTTGAAACAAATGAAATTAAAAAGAAATCGATTTTTTTATCGGATTAAGATCAGCAAATCGCAAATCTAGAAAAATCAGACATTAAAATCGCATCAAAAAAAAAATATAAAAAAAAAAAACCAAAAAAAAAAAAACTTGTACAGTGAGAAGTCGTTGAAAACCGACTCTCGAATCTCAGGTGCTGGCAAATTATAATTAAGCGTCTCGGATTTTGTCTTCTCGAGTGTCCTCTTGACTTCTCCCGTTTAAGATGATGTTTGTTAGATCGAATAACTCCCATCATCTCCAGTTTACACTCTCAACCCTCTCCTGTCGAAAGGTGCGAAGGTGAAAAGAGGCACATGATTGCGGGGGCGGTCTGTTCTTGTCACGTGCCAGATCAAAGGCCATCCAACGACGCGCCTCCATTAAATACCTCTCCATATTCCACCCACATCCCCCCCCCGTCAAAACACAGAAACAAAAACCAAACAAAAAAAAAAATCCAAAACAAAAAAAAATCGTGAGTGGGGGGGCACGGGGGGGCACGGGACAACATCAATAAGGCAAAGTGTATGGGAGTGTACGAGTTCATTTTAAAATTTCACCAAGAAGGTGCCTAGAAAAATCGGTTTAGGAATATTTATGCAAATTACATGGAAATGGCGCGTGCGCATTGGGGGATGGGGCGGCACACATCAAAGGATTCGGAGGCTGTGTTTTGCTCTGGCTCCTCAATCAACCTCGTCGAGATGGTGTGCTTTGAAATGATGCTCAGCTCACATCTCTGCCTCAGTGGCTGCGGCCGAGGCATTACTAACACCATCCACCACCCCCCGGCTCCCCCCCCCCATCACCTCCCCATCTTGCACTCTTTTCTCTTGCTTATTAAGGAGAAAGGGAAGGAGGGAGATGCAAACTAACTCCCACTACGACTTATTTTTCGATCCATTTCGGAATTAACTCGTGTCAAACATTATTCTGCCTTTTGCGCTTCTTTTCAACCTCAAATGCTCCTTCGCGACGCCAATATTGTTGCATTGTAGTGTGTAATACCTTGGACGATCAACTACGGGACTTCACATTTAGCACAATTTAATTGTTATTAGACTGTAATGCGATTCTGTGGCCCTTTGTCCATAGATAGGTCGTCGTTACAAATAAATACATACATGTAATGCGATTCTGTCTTGAGTTCGTGGCGCCATCCGGCCGAAACGGTGCAAAATGGCGTTATTTTGCGGACAAATGGCGGACAACCGACATCCCGCATTTACATTTTTGGCGGACGTTATAACTAGAGACCGGATAAATGCATAAATGCATGGAATATATTTATATTCAATATAAAGCCAAAATATTGAACGTAAAATGCGGGATGTCGGTTGTCCGCCATTTGCCCGCAAAAAGTTCTAGCAATGCGGGACAACTTGGATTTTAAAAAAATGGCGGATGTGAAGTCCTGTAGTAATCCTAGATAATACAAATACACCCTCTATGAATCATGGGAGGAATTATTCGACTGGATGGGAATCGAAATCGAAGGGACGCTTTAAATGGGGGTTTGATTGGAGTCGCATTAATGTCTAGTCCATTAGGTTTGCCGGATGGGTGACGTCATCACGGGGGCGACCAAACTCGGCGCAACTCGCGCAATTTTAATCTGATTAAAGTTAAGAAAGAGGAATTGGAAATTGGAAATTTTCGAAAAAGTGTGAAAAACTCTCACCAGGTGTGCGGATGGATGAATCGAGCACACCTGATCCTCACCCATGCTAATCGGTCCAAGGTCGAGTCAAATCGCGACCGCCGAATGGAACCTTTCGGCCATGTTGTTTTCGTTTGTTGTTTTGTGCTAATGAGCAGCTCGGAGGGATTTAGCGGACCTTGTTATGACAGGGATGTAACAGGGGGGCGGTTTGACGTCCCTCCTTCTCGTGATTCGCTTCCCCGCCCCCTGTTATCCCCCTGGTGTCGAGTATCGCGTGACGCCGATTCGCTATTGTCACTTTTTTTTCTTTTTTTTTCAAATTTGAATGACAAAAGAGGAGAAATGAGGCGGGGGGGAGGGGGGGGTTCGTGGCTAATGGTCAATCCAATTAGTTTGTAGTCGCGTTCTGAGCTGGTTAAAATGTCGCGCGTTTCTTTGATTGATTTTGATCGGCAAATGTCGCGAATCGCTTCGGTTTCGTGTTGGGTTTGGGTAATCGCGACCCGTGGGCTTGTTGACTGAATTGAGTGACAAAAGGGGGCACCGAGCAGCCGTGACATGCATCGCAGCTAATGACAAACGACGACCCGCTCACGGCCATTCGCTTCACCTTCGTTTTCCTTTCTCCGCGTCTCGATAAATATCAATTAAAATTAAATAAATTTTTTTTTTTTATATAAATAATTTAAATTTAATTTTGGCGCCATTTCGGGGGGTGAAACGGGTGTGAATCGGCATCTAATTCTTGTAATTTCGATTGTGTCGAGATGAAAGACGCGTGTTGCAATTGACATGTTGCGTCTGCGCACTGGAGGTCGCTGTATGGGGGCTTTTCATTAAACTGCAAATGGGCTCTCTAATTAGGTTGGCAGTAGTTTTGAAAATGGGAGTGCATGCCTAGCGCCTGTTTAAATTCGTGAGCGTGCAAAAATAGGGAGAGCGGGGGGTAGGGAGGGGGATACGCTGGAAGAACACAAAGAAAATGAATTTTCTATTTCCAAATCACACTTAACTTACCTTGTTCGAACACTTTTTTTGTTTTTTTGAATTAGTTCTCGACATGTTGCTAATTGCGAGTGGATTCGTTCGCTTTAAAGGGAAGGTGACGGCTCGGGAGCGCCGTAATAATATATTTTTTTTTTAATTGCGTAATAAATTTATGTGCGAGTCCATTGTTCGGTTTGGTAAATGCGGAGTCGGTTTATAGACTTAGTGCTCGGAATTGGTTTATTTCATGGTATTAACTGGCGTGGAGAGATAAACATGGAGTAAAGTTGAGCAAATGTTAGGATTTCTGTCACCAGGGGTCGATTTTTTGAGTTCGGATTTTTTTGACGGAGTTTTCCCATTTCTCCGGCCGCATCGAGTCGACCGTCGACGGCATGAAAAATGCCAACTCCCGTCGAAATTTAAAAAAAAAATTAAATTTTTTTTTATTTGTTTCTTTGCAGGCGAGTAAAGTTGGTTTGCCACCCACGCACCCCGGTTCACCACTGCCATTCGGCATGTACCCCAACGAGGCATTCGGACCACAACCGCCACCTGCCCACATGGGGATCCCACCTGTGCACATAGATCCAAAGACAGGTGAGTGGCTTTTCACTCCCAGATACGTCAAACAGCTACACTTGCCAACAGGTAAGTTAGTTACAGTAATAACAATAAACACCCCCATTGCGTCACCTATTGTTTTTTTTAAATTTATTTTTAAATTTTTGTTGTTTTTATTTCAATGACTAATAAATACAAGTGCGAGAATCACGTGTCAATTTGGGCCAGATAAACCAATTAACGCGCTGCTAAACGATAAATACGCGTTTCGAAGCAGCTGTTAACTAGTTGCTTGGACGCTTTAATCCCGGCCATTAAATACAACAGCTTTTCTCGCAACTGCGTCTACCATTTTTTTTTATCATAGATATAATAATTTTTTTTTATTTTATTTATTTTTTTTTTAATTTCTTTTTTTTAACTTTTGGGCTCCTAATCAGCACGAGCTGTCAAGTTAGAAAGAAGGGAAGAGCGGACCAATAAATCATTGGCTCAAATGAATGGTGGGCAAGAAAAAGCCTGATTGGACTGAGTTGCATTAAATTGTGACCTGTAGGGGTCTGCAAATCTCTCGTTATATCACTTTACACACACTTTTAATCCCAATTTAATGATGGGAAAAAATATATATCAAGGATTTGGAAAAAAAAAAAGGCGACGGCCATTTTTTTATATATTTTTATTATTATTTTATTTTTTTTTTTTATTTCGTGGTGATTAAATTCTCATTTGAAGAATTTTGGATGGAAATGGGAACAGACACGTGTAATTTATATGTAAAGTGAAATTTAAATTGCATATTTGGAACTGTGTGTGTATGTAGGGTTTAATGACACGATCTCGTCTGATTTGCTCGTGATATTGATCCGATGTGTTATCACGTGCGCAGGTATTCCGAGGCCTCCGATGTACTCCCTTCCATCACCGAGCCAGTATCCACATCCCATGTTTACGCCCGACTTTGCTCAGTGGTAAGTTTTATTTATTGGAAATTTGAAATTTGGGCGCCATTTTTCGACATGGCGTCATAGTCTTAGCTTCCGAATTTCGTCACCAGTCGGTACGTGACACTGGCATCTGCTTTTTACGATCATCGTTAGAATTCGACGAAAATACGACAAATAAATGCTGAAACACGATAATAAAGTAATTTTTATTCACAAAACGTTGTTTATTCAACGTTAAAAACCAACACAGAGCGGGGTTTGTCCGCTGATTTAAAACCCTGGTGACGAAATGCAAAAAGAAAACAAAGCGTTATTTGTTTAGAAATGTTATTTATTTACAAATTTCTTGTTTTTCTTGCCCAGGCATGCGCCAGGGATCTATCCGATGACCGCTGGCACCGGTTTCCGTGGGTACCCGTTGGTGACAACTGCATCCGGTCTTCCTCGTTTCTCCCCGGCTGGACTCATTCCGGCGCATCCCGGACTCGCTCCTCCCCACCCGGGGATCCCTCATCCCGCCATCGTGACGCCCGGGCCCAAGCAGGATGTGCCCGTTTCGTCGGTTTCAACTCAGGAAAATCACTTAAGGTGATTGATCGATCGATTCATTAATTTCATTTCGTTTTGTTTCGTTTCGTTTCGTTTCGTTTCGTTGCGCATGTCTGTTTATTTAGAAAAATCGTTCTTTTCGCTCGTAGAATGAATGACGTAATGCATGGCGGCTGACGTCATTTTCATTTTGCTTTTGTTAATTTTTGTTAAATTTATTTTTATTTTTATTATTTTGGCTTCTCCCTTTAGTTGTTACTTCCTGCCTCCTCTGAGCTCGACAAATGGCATGCTGTACCCCAGTTACCATGGCAACCAACTGTCTTCCAACCCAAGCACCTCTTCCCCCGATTTCGTGTATCAGTTAACGCTTGATCTGAGGAGTTTGAAACATGGCCAACCGCAAGACGGGAGGTATGAAATGTTCCAAAACTACAAATTGTTTGGTTGAGTTTCCCGCATTTGCCACCAGGCGCCGCGTAAATACAAGCCGCATGATTTCGAACTCATTTTTAACCGATTTCACGTCGGGAACACTAATTTCTGCATGATTTTGCGAGTATTTCAAATTAACATCCAAGTATTTCCGCCATGTTTGTTTCCGTACGGCATGAAATTTGAACGGAACAAACGGCGAAGAAACTCAACCAAAAATGGCGACCGCGCGAAAGTGTTTATTAAAAATTGAAACTTGCCTTACTAATATTGTATCTGCGCAGACATTCATCGCTGGTTGATCCCAAGAGCTTATCGTCGAACAGCAACGAGAGCAAGAGCAGCAGTGATTCCAGCAGTCATCACAGTCATCATAATCACAACAATCACAGCGAATCGAAGAAAAACAAAGCATCGCACATCAAGAAACCACTCAACGCATTCATGCTGTACATGAAGGAGATGAGGGCCAAAGTAGTGGCCGAATGCACTCTCAAGGAGAGTGCAGCCATCAACCAAATTTTGGGCAGGCGGGTAAGAAATTTAATTGAAAAAATTAAATTTTATTGATGTATTTTGACGTATTTGTGATGTCATTGCAGTGGCACGCGCTGGGGAGGGACGAGCAGGCCAAATATTACGATTTAGCGAGGAAGGAAAGGCAACTACATATGCAGTTGTATCCCGGGTGGAGTGCAAGGGATAATTATGCGCAACAGGGGAAAAAAAAGAAGCGAAAAAGGGACAAAAGTATCGATGGAGGTAAGAATGTTTTTATATGTTTTTTATATGTTTGCTTAATTGTTTTGTGTTTTGTTCCTAGAGGGCAGCAATCCAAAGAAGTGCCGGGCGAGGTTTGGCCTTGATCAGCAAGTTAATTGGTGCAAACCGTGTAGGTAAGATATCGGCTTTAAGAGAGTTGGGGCAAAAATGGCAGTGAAACCCTTTCAGTTTCGTCAACAGGATTTATTTTTATTGTTTTATTATTTTTTGATGTTTTTTTTTAATTTTTTTTTTTTTTTTAAAGATTTGTTGCGAAAATGCAAGGGTTGGTCATTATTTTATTATTTATTGTAAAATAAATTTGAATATTGGATTTCCAATTCGTGATTTATCTTTACATCATTGCTCTTTGAAATGTTTCGGAATTTAAGAATATTTGTATATTTTTATAAAAAAAAATTTTTTTTATTAAAAAATAAATAATAATTCGGTTTAAAAGAGAGATAAATTGAGACCACAAAAGCCCCGAGTTTGGATGCATGCGTTTTTACTCGATTTGTTTGTCTGTATTTCTTTTTCTCGCATGCTTTTTTATAATTTTAAATTATATATAAAAAAAAAAATTAAGAAATTGCATGCGATGATGATAAAAATAAATAATTTATCGAATTTCTCTTTCAGAGTAGAAGAAAACATGAAAAAATAATTTATTTTGTTATTTTTTATTATTTGAAGTGAATTAATTGTAATTTTATTGAATTTATAGAAGAAAAAAGAAATGCATTCGATACATCGACGGCTCCGATGGAACCAGTGTGGACATAGACGATAATTTGGGCAGCGTGGGCAGTTCTGGTGATCTCGGCACCCCGGATTCGAAATCGTTAATGGACAGTGATGGTGATGCGCACACTTCATCCGAAATTAGTTTATCCAGTCCTCCAGTTCCTACGGACATCAATTCGGACCAACACAAACCTCCCTCTTTATGCGTCATCAACCCTCACGACGCTAATCATCCTTTGAGCATTTCATCACTTACGGGACAATGTAGCAGCGTCAAAAGGGAACCTGGTCCTTCGTTGACCGAACCCTCGTTACTTTCCTCGGACAATAATGTGAAAACAAGCATGTCGGATAATTCGAATTCAGTCCCTCCGCCTGCAGTCGTCTCGGTCACGTGACGCCCGACGCCATTTTGCTTTATTCATTGACAATATTATTAATTATTATTATTATTCATTTTGATTATTAAATTTCGTAATTCTTAATTATTTTTTAATCTCTCGTTCGAATCAAAAAGTGCCTGGAACAAAAATTATTCCGTTTTAATTGAATTGTGTCGATTGATAAGAAATGCGACATCAATCATTCGCTCAAAGAAAATGTAAATTTCACTCAAAAGTCGCAGTTTTCCGCTCGTTTTTTGAGTTTTAGTTATAGTTTCGGCCTGAAATGAAATGAATGGTGCTTCACTTTTTATTTGTTGTCGACAATTCTGACGAATGGTGGCGATGATGATATTTTTATTTTTATTTTTATGTTTTTATTTGTTTATTTTGAAAATGGGGTGCCTTTTTACTTCTTGCCCACGACTGGTTGACGGTATGAAAGAGATTGTTATGACAGCAATATTTCTGCTCTATAGTAATAATTATTATTGCTTTCTAAGTGTGCCATGTAAACATTTTCATTTCTTTCATACATTTTTTAAACTATACTTTTTCAATCATTTTAGCATCACATTTGTGCTGTTTGTGTCTCTTTGTGCGTCTTTTTTAATTTTTTAAGTTTTGATTTTTTTAAATTATTGCTCCGGTTGTGGTATTAGTTTCAAAAATGAATGAATGGAAATTTTGTCCACAGTTTTTTCGCGAGATATTAATTTGTGCCATAAGTTATCAATTAATGCTAACGAGGAAAAGAAAAAATATTATTTTTTTGTTTTGTTTTGTTTATTTCGTTTTTTTTTATTCTATTTTTAAATGTGCAATTGTCAAGTTTTAAGTCATTTCGTTTTGTTTTTGTCGGAAATGTGCATAATTAAAAATAATTATTAGACTAAAGATTTGTTTATAAAGAAAATTGTGAGGTCATGGTTTGATCTTTTATTTTAATAATCAAAAAAATGAGATTTTTATGTGCAGATTCGGAAAGGTGTTGATTAATTCTTTTTATTTCCAATTATGTATATAATGTACAGTATTTTTCACCACTGTTTTGCCTGGATATACACTACAAAAAAAAATAAGAAAAAAAAACCGTCTGCATTTGAATTTTCAGTTCGTGTAAAACAAATTTATTATTATTATTATTATTATTATATTAATATTATTGTAAGTAAAAGACAAACTGAAGATTTTTGTTCCTTAATTTGCGTTTTAAAAAATGGCCAAAGATAACTTTGAATAGTTCTCTTTTCAATTAGTCTTCCTTCTTTCAAAAAATTTAATTTTAAACTGAAACATTTGTTTATATATATTTCTTGTGCTGATGAATGTCTGATGTTATGAAAAGAATGATAAGCAGTACTGAATGTGATCCCATTATAGTGTACAGCCTATGTTATCTCTAATATGTTTTTGTTTAAGATTTTATATCAAAAATTGATGATAAAAGCGAAGAAAGAAATTATCTAGTCTCATCTTTTATTTTAAAATCTAAAAAAAGATAAACACGATTAAAAATTCAAATCAAATCGATTCAAAAACTTTTGTTTATTCGCCCGTTTAAAGCGCCATTACGATCGAGCTTTAACTTTTCCCCGCGAGACTACGCCACCGCATGACCGAACACTACTACCGTGTTGATATTTATTTATAACTCGTCCCGATTTCCAAACCGGTTTTTTTCCGTTTATTATCTTTTGAAATCCATACAAATAAACACATTTCATAACAATTATAAATCCACGTATGCTTGTGAATCATTACCACGCCGCTAGTAGTCACTTTTATAGTTTTGCCTTACGGTGACACACCTCTAGACTCCGTCTGGTAATTGGTTGACGTCAAACCATGACATCAGTCACCTTTCCCCCATTGGCCGAGCGCGGGTGGTGAGATCCGCGGGAACCAATCGCAGAAAACCGCTTAGTCGCGTGTCCGCTGGTGACGTTGCCAGGATATACCATTCAAGATTCCGTGTGCTTTTATCTGCAAACTAAAATTCTTGCTATACTCTCAGCACTTGCGAAGCCTACCAACTTCAACCCGATATCAGTTTCGAATGTAAGTATAAAATCGCCAATAATCAGTTACAGCCGTCCGACCTAATGATAGAGATTCAATTTCCGCGTGAGTGAATGAACCTCTCGAAAAATTATCTACGCAAGAAATTATCTGAATCAATTGAACGTGTTGAGCATTGTATTGGACAGACACACTATCGCGAATCCCCGAGTGCAAAACAAATAAATCAATCGCGATTTATTCATTCAGACGTCTAGTCGAGCAGACGCAAAAAAAAATGTTCAAAAAAAGGAGGGAAAAGTATTTTTTAAAGTTTTTGCGTCTAAAATGGGTCTAAAATGGTATTTTGTGCACTGTGTGATGAGTTTGATGAGTAGAGACTCGTCCTTGACCACTTTTCTTTCTTTCTTTCTGTTTTATTTTATTTAATCGATTAATTTGTAGGTTTTAAACCAGTTTGGCACCACACTCGTGCGTCGCTATAAACTTTTATTACTAGGACTCGTCACAATGAAGATTGAATAAGTGTTTACCAATTTAAATCTATTTCTGTTTTTTAATTTTCTATAGAGTTGAGTTTGTCCCTTTAGCCGCCACGCGATTGGTTGTTGCCGAGTCATCCGATCACGCCAGCAAGCTCTGGTGTCGTGCGCCTGCGTCAATTTATCGAACGGTACAATGCACCGGCCGAGGAGAGAAAAACAGAGAAATTAATTTAAAAAAAATAAAATTTAAAATTTAAAATGATGTAATCATTTGAACCTTGAACCATTTCGAAAGTAATTGATGAAATTTCCTCCTCCGACCAAGAATTGGCCTCTATAAATTGAGAGGGAGAAAAAAAATGTGTCCAGGATGTTTTGTAATCGAAGTCTAAGTTGTAGGATTTGTTGTATTTTCAGAAGTAAAAAATGGAGAAATTAGACGAATACATGCACGCGTGGGGCACCACGGGAGCACTCACTGTGACAGCTATTGCAGCAGCTTCAGGTATTCATTTTTCATCCTGGTTTGCATGAAACTTCATTCCCGGCATTTTCCCGCTCATTAATCCCTCGTCAAGCACGAAAACCAACAAAACTCACCAACAAAATTGAAATGTTTTCCTCGTGTTGACGCCATTTTGCTTAACCGTCACCTTTGCCTGCTTGTTTCAGATTTCGCATTGTTTTCACTCATTTTTTCTTCTCTTTAACTAGTTGCTTAAATCGCTGCTTTTCACTACAAATTATTTCACGCTTTCAGTTGACCCAAAAATTTTTTTTTTATAATTTTTTTTTTTTAAATATTAACGCAAAGTTATAAATAGTGTATTGAAATTTGGCTGGTCCGCCCTATTGACCAATGCATCTGCATCCTAGCACACTTTACACCTTGTCTTTTGATCGGTGTGACATCCGATCCGATCTTGCTTGTTTCTCGGCATAAAGGAGAGGAGCCTTTTGACTGGCCAAAGGTCCCTCGACCGAGAGCAGACGGTTAAGGAGTGATTTTCAAAGTTCAAGATTTTTGAGAAAAAAAAATTGGGGAAAAAAAGTTTATTCAATTAAAAGAGATAACACGAAATATATATATAATTGAAGTTTGTTATATTTTTCAGTTTATTACTACGCTACTCGTCCTTTACCCATGAAGCCACCGATAGATTTAAGTCACCAGTCTCTTAAAAGCCCGGTAAGTAAAATTGGGGTGAAATGACGTCATACGTTGTAGTTGTTTCTGCGGAAACCGCACAATTTGCGTCGACAACTCAACAGGGGTTTTTTTTCGGGTTAAATTTAACAAATTCTCACAAATTTGATTTCTTAATTCGGAAAATCGTGTTAAAAATGTCGGGAGTGCTGCTTCGCATCGTAAATTGGCAGGAAACGACTTGTTTACCTACTGTCCGAGTTCTTTGGCACTATCTATAGATAGTTGGGCGCCGAGTTTAAATTCGGGCAACTGGGTAGGTGTGTACTTTGACGCTATTTTTTGCCCGAACGTAAATATTGTTTATCTCTATTTGCCAAGTCTGGGTATGGGAATAGAAAGCCATTTATTCGTTACGTAATTGGCAAAGGGAATTTAGCGATGTGCAATTTTTAGTTTGAAATCACAAGGGCGAAAGACTCGATCCACGTCGTTTCCTATCGTCGAATTGCGTCATTATTAATTGATTTTGACACGATCCTCGGCACGGGATATTACTATGGTGTTTTTATTCAATTCCCAAAACGACAGGAGTTACAAGACCCCGCTCGACGTGAAGCGTCAATGTTACGTAAGTTTAATATTTAATCGCCGAGAAATTGGATTTTGTCCTGGACTTTGGCCACGGTCGAGCATTTAAAGTTTAAAATGTATTTGACGAGTCGACAAGTTAAAATCCCATTGATCTTTGCCCGTTTGATTCAATTCGATATCGCAATATCGTATTTCTGCGTCTACCAGCTGACGGGGAGGGGAAAAAACGTTGAAAAATGTGAAAAATTTACAAATTTTTAATTTTTTAATTTTTTTTTTTTTTGTAGGACAATAATGGGGCTCGAATTTCATGTTTGACGCCTGACGGGACACCCATTAGATACATCTACGAGGACGTGAAGACGCTTTATGATGTGATGCGTCACGGCGCTCGTGTTAGTGGTGCGGCAACTCGTTATCTAATTTTTTTTTTTTTTTTTTTTAATTTTTTTTTTAAAAAATTTATTTTCATCAAGGTAATGGCAAATGTCTCGGCTGGCGCGAATCCAGTGAATCTCCCTACAAATGGCTGTCGTATAACGATGTTATTACTCAATACCGTAACTTTGGATCGGGGTTGATTGCCAAAGGTCTGAAACCCGAGATTTCTACTTACATTGGAATTTATTCTCAAAATTGTAAAGAGGTAAAAAAAAATATAAAATATAAAATAAAAATATTCGATTTTTATTTTTATTGAATTCTTTTTATTTTTATAGTGGATTGTTACCGAATATGCGTGCTACAATTATTCTATGGTGTTGATTCCGTTATATGATACGCTTGGACCAGAGGCATGTTCCTATATCATCAATCAAGGTAAAATTAATTGATTTTTGAAAGCGGAAATTGGGTTTAAATGGATTTTTGTTGTTTTTTTGTTAAATTGCAGCTAGTATACGAGTTGTTGTGTGCGACAAGGACGATAAGGTAACGATGCTCTTGAATGAGTTGAGCCAAACTCCATCGTTGAGGATCATCGTTCATATCGAGCCTGTGTCAAACGAGACCAAGGAAAGAGCGAAGCAACTGAAAATAGAATTGATCTCGTTCCAACAAATGGTTCAGTTTGGCGCGCAACAATCTCACGAGGATGTGGTAAATAAAAATAAAAATAAAAATAAAAATAAAAAAATTAATTTTTAAATTTTTTTTTTTTAAATAGCCACCAAAACCATCTGATCTGTGTACCATATGCTACACAAGTGGTACGACCGGTAAACCAAAGGGCGTGATGCTTTCGCACGAGAATGTGGTGGCGGACGTATCGGCTGTTGTCTTGCAATTGAACGATTTGGCACCTAACAAGGATGACGTCATGATTTCCTTTCTGCCTTTGGCGCACATGCTGGAGAGGGTTTGCGAGGTAAGAATTCCACGAATTTATGTCGCCGTTTTTATTTTTTTATTTATTTATTTTTATTTATTTTTAAATAGACCGCAACGTACATTGGTGGAGGCGGAGTCGGGTTTTACCGAGGCGATATACGTAATTTAATGGAAGATCTCAAATTACTTCAACCTACTATAATGCCAGCTGTACCGCGCTTGCTTAATAGAATTTATGACAGAGTAAATATTTTATATAAAAAAAATTATTTATTTTAATTAAATTTTATTTTTTAAAAATTATTTTCTAGGTCCAGTCACAAGTGAGTGGAAGCACCATCAAATCATTTTTGTTGAGAATGGCGGTTAATTCGAAGTTAAAAGAACTGAAACGAGGGATCGTTCGAAACAACACCATTTGGGATCGACTTGTGTTCAAAAAAGTGCAAGACGGTCTCGGTGGTCGGTTACGCCTGTTGGTGGTTGGTTCGGCGCCACTTGCTGGAAACGTCTTAACATTTATACGGTGTTCGGTTGGCTGCGCCGTAAGTACATTGAAATTAATTTATTAATTAATTTAAATTAATTAAGTTTTTATTTATTGAAGGTTTTGGAAGGTTATGGCCAGACAGAGGGCGTTGCACCATGCACGTTGACCATACAGGGTGACTGGGAGGCCGAGCACGTTGGCCCTCCAATCGCCTGTTGCAGCTTCAAGTTGGTGGACGTGCCCGAGATGGAGTACTTTGCCGCGGACGGCAAAGGTGAGGTTTGCATTAAAGGGACGAACGTGTTTCAAGGATACTTCAAGGACCCCGAGAAGACGAAAGAAACGATCGATTCGGACGGTTGGCTACACACTGGCGACATTGGAATGTGGCTACCCGTAAGCGTTTGAGCAATTTTGTGCGTTTTTTAAATTAATTATTGATTATTTTAGAATGGGGCGTTGAAGATCGTGGATCGCCTGAAACATATCTTCAAATTGGCTCAGGGAGAGTATATCGCACCGGAGAAAATCGAGAATATTTACATTCGCAGTCCGTTAGTAGGGCAAATTTTTGTTCACGGAGAAAGTCTACAGGTAAATCGAATATATTGTTCAATTTGGAGAGAGAAAATGTTGAAATGGGATTTATTTTTCTAGGCTTGTTTGGTGGCCATTGTCGCACCTGACCCCGAACCGTTGTTAAGATGGGCGAAAAACAATAACCAGAAAGGAACATTCGCCGAAGTTTGTCGGACACAAGCTGCTAAAACTGCTATTTTAGAAGATATAACAACTTTAGGCAAGAAAGCTGGACTCAAATCTTTCGAACAAGTATAGAAAAGAGAAATATAATTTATTTTGACACAAATAATTATAATATATAATTTATAAATTAGGTGAAGGATGTTTATCTTACAACTGAGCAGATGAGCATCGAAAACAACCTGTTAACGCCCACGATGAAGACGAAGCGTCCTGAATGTAAAAAGTACTTCATGCCACAGATTGAGGCGATGTATCGTACTTTGGCATGAGGTCCTAATTAGAACGTGAACTGGATTTGGATAGCGCCGCGTCCGTCAACTAGTGTTGCTCAGTACATTATTGGGGAAAACGAGATGAGCGTGGTCAATTTTTAGGGCTTAAATTTGTGCTCGCAGGATCGAAGCAGTTTCTTTTTACGATGACACTTCTAGTCTTAACAAAAATAATAGCAATCTCTTTTTTGTCGACTCGATTTGGTTTAATTTTTTGTTTTTTTTTGTTTTTTTGTTTTATTTTTAATTAACAAAATTTGTAAAATTCGTTATTAGAACATTCCAACCCGTGTAAATATCAGCTTGGGTGTGTGCGAGGTGACTGACTGTTAATTTAATTTGCAAATTGCTTTTTATTTTTCGTATTTGAAAGTTGTGCTGTAAATAATGGTTGTAAACGTTTTTATGTTTTATTTTTTGTTTTGCCACAATTTGTATTCGGTGCAATGGATATTGGATAGCGATTCGAATTTGATCAAAGTTTTTTTGTTTTTTGTTTTTGTGAGCATTTCGGCAAATTTAACTACTGCGAGTTGTGACTTTAGCAATTTGTTTTGTATTTAATTGTTTTTTTGTTTTGTTTTTCTTTTTTCTAAAAGTTGTAGAGAATACTTAAAAAATATTACAAATCAGAAGCGTAGCTTGTGTGTTGAATTTTTGAAATTTTTTTTCGTATGTAAACTGTAAATATTTTGATGTATTCATTGATAAGCATTTGTTAGAAATAAACTTGAAAATAAAAATATTTTTTTTTGGTTATTTGTCGACGGGATGTTTAGCATTGCGTCGTAATAAAGATAAAATGAAATTTGTTTACGTTTTTGATTTAGAAAATGGCGCGCGTCGATTTCACAAAAGGGAGTGAAACATTTTTGAAATTCCGTCCGAATTTCGTGTTGAAATACGCAGAATTTAGTCTCAAATTAAAATAGACGGAACGACAGTGTTCGGAAATGTTGAAATCTGTCGTTTTAATGAACTAATTAAGTCTTAGAAATGATGATATAGTGACACAAATTTTAATTAGTTTGCTTTATTCAGCCGTCAGCTGGCGCCACATTAGCGGCGATTATATGCTTTTAGCGCTGCTGAACATTTGGCGGGATCGGCCATCGTCAGTTTGAATTTATTTAGACCGGATTGTAACGGGGACGATGGTAAATATCCGTTTTTATCTCGCCGATTGGAAGCCATCCGACAAAACTAGCAATTTCTATCAATTGTTACGGCCTCTATCTTTTATATTTCGGTCAAATTTTCGCAAAAAACAAGTTATTAATTCGTATTTTGAAAATAATTTCTAGGCGGGAGGAAAAGCAGGTAAAGATTCCGGTAAAGCGAAAGCCAAAGCTGTCTCTAGATCAGCCAGAGCTGGTTTGCAGGTAAGAAACAAGCTTCTAATTTGCACGAAATAATAATCAACCGGTGACACAACTAGAAAATGAAATAATTCCGCTTTTCCCAATTTGTGTCGCTTAAGCCTATTTCGAATGGGCGCACTCCACTCCCACGACAAATGTTTTAACGCCGTTTTATCCTTCTAGTTTCCGGTCGGTAGAATTCACAGACATTTGAAAAACAGAACAACCAGCCACGGTCGAGTCGGGGCTACGGCCGCCGTCTACAGTGCCGCGATTCTGGAATATTTAACGGCCGAGGTAAGCTACGCTCGTTTAGGCCTAAATTTACGACGGTTTGGGGTTTAACATTTTTTAAAGTTCTTCCGAAACACGTCGAATTTGAAGTGTAAAGTGGCAAACGGTCGTGTTCATTTAGCAGCCACTGGTGAAAAAGAGCGGGAAAACGTCGCGCTTGTCCGCCATTTTGTGTCTTTGTTTGATTTGGCATTTTTATTTCGCAGGTTTTGGAGTTGGCTGGAAATGCGAGTAAAGATTTAAAAGTAAAGCGTATTACACCGCGACATTTGCAACTGGCCATTCGAGGTGACGAGGAATTGGATTCTCTGATCAAAGCAACTATTGCTGGCGGTGGTAAGTTTTCGAATTCAAAAATTAAAAAAATAATCCAAAAAAAAAAAAATTTTTTTATTAATTAATTTTAAATTTATTTAATTCCAGGTGTCATTCCACATATTCACAAATCACTTATTGGCAAGAAAGGTTCGCAGAAAACAACATAAAATGCATTGTGATTTAGCTATGGATTCGTCATCATTCATATTGAAATAATTCTTCATTCCATACCTTGATTTTAACATCCACTATGTCTATTTGAATTGAAAATAACCAAAAATAAAGAAAGATAAAAGCCTTACTAACCAAATTAAAAAAAAAATTAACCATTTTAATATTAAAAATATTTATAAATCGAATTAACAAGGAAAATTGCCTTAACTCAACCGACTGATTCTCTAAACATAGTGAGAGACAATGGAATCAATTTCCTTTCTTTTTTTTCTGTTTTTTCGTTCAATTTCAGTTTCTATCATCAAATGTTCAAACTCATTTTGACCATCATACCAAGTAGTGATTTAAAACAAACTTAGAACGATTTTTGTATCAACTTTCTTGATATGTAATTTTTTCATTATTGCAAGTAGTCCTCGTCCACTGTATAATCGAAAGTGTAAAATTCAATGCAGAAATTTCTGTTTAATCGTTTTCGTTTGAAATTCTCAATTGTATAAGCAAAACTTATGAAATTTCAATGGGAGAAATCGAAGCACTGCATTTTATGATTATTAATGTAAATTAGTATTACGCTAATAAAGGCAATATTGATATTAATTTTTTAACTTTGTCGCGTTTACGGTGATGTAATTTGATTCCGAGATGTCACGAACCGAGCCTCCATCAAGGCTCCCAAATCAAATCAATTTTTAACCGCCGTTTCGAGATTTTACTACGTCATACCGCTCTGGAACGTAACAGAAGGTGTGTCGTTACGTCATTCGCAATTGAAATAGCCATCAGCCAATCAGAATCGCGAAACTATGTCGAGCCCGAATTGTCTGAGCCGCGGAGCAGCTGCAGTCGACCACCAAATACCGAAAGGTCCCGTCTATTCTCGTCTTTCCTGGTGCAAAATTAGCGGTAAGACATTAATTCCGCGGATAACTTTACGCAATCGATCGATTCCCGAACGAAAACGACCGAATCTAATCATTTTTAACTTTTGTTTTACCCCTAAGAGTCAATTCGGCCGAAACTAGCAGCGGACATTTGAATGGCGATTGAATTAGACGGAAAATAGTCGTGAGTTGCACTTTCCGCGCTCTAATTAGCTATATAACCTTGAAATTTGCCATTTTCAGTACACACCGAGCAATTCAAAGCGAACCCGAACCCTAACCAGCGCCATGTACCGTGCGAAAAGCCTGGCGAACGTGTTGCCGTTGCTCCCGCACTCGATGCCGGAGAAACTCACGTTCTGGTTGACGCGCAAATGCGTCGGCGCCAACCTCAAGCATTTCTCCACGGCCGTTGCTCAGGAACCCTTCCTCAACGGCAGTTCGGCCAACTACGTGGAGGAAATGTACACCCAGTGGCAAAAGGACCCCAAAAGCGTGCACGCCGTAAGTTTGCCATTCATTTAGGTCATCAAAAGTGACGGAATTACGTAATAATCGACTGTTTACTCGTCGTCTGTCTAGCGAAGATAAATGGCTTTTGATGACGGAATGACCTCGCCTAAATTGATTTATCGTTGTTATTATTGTTGTTTTTAATCGGATAAGAGAGATATGTATTTTATTTAAATTGTTTTTTTGTTTATTTAGTCGTGGGACACTTTCTTCAAGAGCGCAAGCGCGGGAGCGGCTCCTGGCCAGGCGTACGTCGCGCCGCCTTCGTTTACTCACCTACCGCAGTCGCCTTTGATGAATATGTCGATGGTTATGCCGCAATACGGCACTCAGTCGCAGTACGCATTGACCCCGACGGGGCCCCAGAAGGGCCCGAGCGACGAAAGGGTCATTGATGACCATTTGGCCGTGCAAGCCATCATTCGGTCGTATCAGGTAAACTCTATTCCAAAAAGTATTTGAAATACTCCCATTGGTTGGGAGATTCATAACACCAGTATAAATGCATTGCGACAAAACAGCACAAGTCTAATGGAATCTGAAAACAGCATCATATTCAATACACAACTGAACTAGAGACAAAATCTCCAATGGGAGTATTTCAAATACTTTTTGGAATAGAGTTTAGTTAGATTAGAGAAAAGGTTGACAAAAATAAAGACGCCATTTTAGGAAAAATAAAGAAATTAATTATTTTAAAATGGCGACTGGGATTGTTAATTTTCTAGCATGGAAACTAAGTTTGCATTTGTATTTGTATTTGTATTTGCATTGGTTTGATTGATTGCCACTAGGTTAGATTTTTGTTTGCAGGATTTGTTTGACTAACATAAAATTCTAAGCTTTTAATAATGTCAACAACCCTAAACAAGAATTAGAAGAAAAGCTTTTGTGAAATTAATTCTCGTACACTTGGCACGCAACTTACAACTAATTTTAGACTTTGAAATGTTAATTCTTAGTTAGCGCAAGAAAATTTAACATTTTTTTTTCTTTTTAAATTTAAATTTAAATCTATTTGTTTGAGTTTATTGGTTTATTTTTTTTTAAATTTAATTTGATGAAATGAATTTGAATTGGCAGACTAGAGGTCATCATGTGGCCAGTTTAGACCCTCTGAAGGTCCATTACGCTGATTTGCATTCAGCTTTTAAAGATAGAAAAGGAACACCACCAGAACTTGTTGTGCGAAACTATATGTTGGGTATGTCTCTCTCACGCTATAATAAGTAATAACACATTTTACATTAAACATTACACCGCTGTCAGAATTTGTATTTTATTTATTTGAGGTGAGTTTTTTTTTATTTATTATTATTTTATTATTTTATTTTGGATAATAATTAGATTTTAATTTAAAAAAAAGACAATTTTGCCTTTAGATCGATGTTTTATTCAGGTATTTTTATTTATTTTTTCATTTTTCCTATTTTGCGCCGCCATTACTAACCGCTTCTCCGCAGAAACGGCAATTCGGCATTTTAGTTTCAAAATTTGCGAAATTCAAAACTTTTTTTATTTAAAAATAATTTTTATATATTTATTAATTTATTTGTTCCCTAACCTCTTGGCAATGCAATTCTTAAAAGTTACGAAGATTGAAATTGACGGTGATGGTGATAAATGGAGTTTATTTTGATCTTGGCTGCAATTTGTTTATTCCGACCCAGGTCCGTGGGCATAATATAGCTAACTTGGATCCTTTAGAAATCAATCGAGCCGATTTGGATTGGTCGATACCTCCGGAATTGAGTCTCCAAAATTATGCATTAGGTAAATTACGTTAGTTAGAAATTAGAATTGGGCCCGGCAAGTTTGCGTTGCATTTCAGGTAACTTAGGATAGATGGAATTAATTAACACGAAATAAACATCAAATTTTGCATCTTTTGAACTCAATTTGTATTTATTTATTTGTTTATTAGAAACGAAGGACATGGACCGAGTGTTTAAGCTGCCGGGGACAACTTTCATCGGCGGAGGCGACAACGCGTTGTCGTTGCGAGAAATTCTCAACAGACTCGAAGTAGATTTCGGAAATTGAATTGCAGTTTGTTTTCAATTGCTAATGACATCTTTTCGTTGGTTTCAGGAAGCGTATTGTAGACACATAGGAGTTGAGTTTATGTTCATTAATAGTTTGGAACAGCTTAATTGGATTCGAAAAAAGTTTGAAACACCAGGTGCCATGCAATTAAGCAAAGAGCAAAAACGTCTGCTCATGGCACGTTTGGTTCGATCAACCGGGTATGTTAGAAAATTAATTGGCCTAATTGGTTAATTACTGAAATTTCATTGATTTTTCTTGAGTTTTCATTGATTTTTCTTGAGTTTTCATTGATTTTTCTTGAGTTTTCATTGATTTTTCTTGAGTTTTCATTGATTTTTCTTGAGTTTTCATTGATTTTTCTTGAGTTTTCATTGATTTTTCTTAGTTTTTACCGATTTTTCTTAGTTTTTACTGATTTTTCTTGAGTTTTCATTGATTTTTCTTGAGTTTTCATTGATTTTTCTTGAGTTTTCATTGATTTTTTTTAGTTTTTATTGATTTTTCTTAGTTTTTACTAATTTTTCTTAGTTTTTACTGATTTTTCTTGGTTTTTAACGATTGTTCTTGATTTTTCCTCAGGTTTGAAGGATTTTTGGCTCGTAAATGGCCATCAGAGAAGCGATTTGGATTAGAAGGATGCGAAGTTTTAATTCCAGCTATGAAACAAATCATCGACAGATCTAGCGAACTCGGAGTAGAAAGCGTGAACATGGGCATGCCTCACAGAGGTCGTTTGAACGTCTTAGCCAATGTGTGCCGTAAACCATTAGAGCAAATATTTACTCAGTTCAGCACCCTGGAAGCAGCCGACGAAGTATTAAAACAAAAAACAAATATTAGTTGTCAAGTTGCGTTAAAAATAATTTGTCTTTAGGGCTCCGGCGACGTGAAATACCACCTGGGAACGTGCATCGAACGCCTGAACCGAATGACGAATAAAAACGTGCGGATGGCGGTGTGCGCGAACCCGTCGCACTTGGAGGCCGTCGACCCGATCGTGCAGGGCAAAACACGAGCCGAACAATTCTACCGCGGCGACACCGAAGGGAAGAAAGTGATGAGCATTTTGCTGCACGGAGACGCGGCTTTCAGCGGCCAAGGAATCGTTTACGAAACATTCCATCTGAGCGACTTGCCCGACTACTCGACGCAAGGAACCATTCACATCGTCGTCAACAACCAAGTGAATTAATTAATTAATTAATAATTTAATTAATTTAATTTTTTATTGCATTCAGGTTGGATTTACCACCGATCCCCGCTTTTCCCGCTCATCTCCTTACTGCACGGACGTTGCGCGTGTGGTGAACGCGCCCATTTTCCACGTGAATTCCGACGACCCGGAAGCGGTTATGCACGTGTGCAACGTGGCTGCCGAGTGGAGGGCATTGTATCATAAGGATTGCGTCATTGATTTGGTTTGATTGAATTTAAATTTTTAAATTTTGTTAATTTTTAATAAAATTGTATTAATAGGTGTGTTACCGAAGGAGCGGGCACAACGAAAGCGACGAGCCCATGTTTACCCAGCCGCTCATGTATACAAAAATCAAAGCACAGGTTCCTCTCCTCGAACTGTATTCAAAGAAATTGGTGACGGACGGAACGGTGACCGAGTCGGAGGTGTCCGAAGAGAAAGATAAATACGAGAAGATTTGTGAAGAATCGTACAAAAATTCTGCGGCGATAACCCAAGTGTTTCACAAGCATTGGCTCGATTCTCCCTGGTCTGGATTTTTCGAGGGCAAGGACCCGTTAAAATGCGGCGAAACCGGGGTTCCGGAAGAAACGCTCAAGCACATCGGCAAACGGATTGGTCAAATCCCGCCCGGAAATTTTGTTATTCACAACGGTAGAGTTCGAAATTCGATTTTAAATCAAAATAATCGCAAATTGTGTTTGTTTTTCAGGTCTGAAACGAATTCTTAAGGGTCGCACGGATCTGGCGAATGAACGCAAAGTGGACTGGGCCATGGGTGAAGCCATGGCGTTCGGCTCGTTGCTTAAAGAGGGCATCCACGTGCGTTTGAGCGGTCAAGACGTGGAGAGAGGCACGTTTAGTCATCGCCATCACGTTCTACATCATCAAACTATCGACAAGGTCACATTTCGACCGTTGTGCAATTTGTATCCCGACCAAGCGCCGTACACCGTGTGCAACAGCTCGTTGTCCGAATTTGGAGTGCTCGGTGAATAGAACAATTCAGAAAAATGAGAAAAATTGAAATTTTTTACAAATTTTTCAGGATTTGAACTTGGATTTTCAATGACGAGTCCTAACGCGTTGGTTTGCTGGGAAGCGCAATTTGGAGACTTTAACAACACGGCGCAGTGCATTATTGATCAATTTATCTGCAGTGGACAAGCGAAATGGGTCCGCCAAAGTGGAATAGTCCTATTGTTGCCACATGGTTTGGAAGGAATGGTAGAAGAGAAAATTGTTGCCACCAGTGGATGGGTTTTGATGAGTTTCTTGTCGATTTTAGGGTCCCGAACACTCCAGCGCTCGTCCCGAGCGTTTTCTTCAACTGTGCAACGACGATCCCGACTATTTCCCACCGGAAGGCGAACAGTTTGAAATGCGCCAATTACAGGACATTAATTGGCAAGTGATCAACTGCAGCACTCCTGCGAATTACTTCCACGCGATGAGACGTCAAATTGCTTTACCTTTTAGGAAACCAGTAAAAACAAAAATTAAAAAAATTAAAAAATAAAAATTGAACTGTGAAATTTGAATTTTTTAAATTTTAGTTGATTGTTATGACGCCAAAGTCGCTGCTGCGACACCCCGAAGCTCGTTCAAGTTTCGACTTAATGCTTCCAGGTATTAACGTGTATTTTTTTATTTCTTTCGTTAAAATTTAAAATTTTACTCGTTTTTATTTCAGGTACTAAGTTTTTACGTGTGATACCTGACGAAGTGGACCCGCGAAACGTAAAACGACATATTTTCTGCTCGGGAAAAGTGTATTACGAACTGAATAAAGAGCGCGCCGCTCGTAAATTGGAAAACGAAGTGGCCATTAGCAGAATCGAACAGGTATTTACGTATTTATTTATTTATTTATATAAAATGTTATTAAATTGTTGTTATTTAGGTCTGTCCTTTCCCGTTTGACCTCGTCAAGCAAGAGGTGAAGCGATATTCAAACGCTCACGTGGTGTATGCCCAAGAAGAACACAAAAATCAGGGCAATTGGAGCTACGTCCAACCACGCCTCGAAACCGCCATTCGCGATTTGCCCAATGTTCCCAGGCCTCTGTAAGCATAACGAATTGGTCGACTTCGATCTGCTAATCGATTAATTTTAATTTAAATTAACCTTTCTTCGGTTCAGTGGCATAAACTAACGAAGAGCAATTGATGACAATTGATTTAGTTTGTGCCACACCATCTGCTTCTTTTATTCAGCTCATTTTTGTTGAATTTTCAGCTAATAAGTTAATCTGTTTCTATACTAACATCTAATTGGATGCGTTCGGCATGCTTACACGTTTCTGAGTTACTGGAAGACCTTTCAACGCCTTTTTTCGCTATTCTCTCCACTTTCCCTCTCCTCTCGCTTCCACTTTTATCATTATTGTTATCATTGTAAAAAACTCAATATTCAGGAATGAAAGGTCTTCTGTATGGTCCTTGTTTTCATCCTCCAGGGACAACTCAGGCACAGGTCCTGTTTGCAGTCCTCATTCCATGGTTAGGTGAGAGGAATTTAAACTTTGTTGTTTACTGTCTGGTGTGTTGTGTGTTTGGTGTGTTTTTACGACCTGATGTCAATCCGAATCACTCGTAGGCGCTTGGGTCACTTTTGGTTTGACTATGACTAATTTAATTTGATTTAATTTAATTAAGCGATCGTTAATGGTGTTTTTAAAATGTTCGCAGTTACGTCGGACGAGCCACAGCGTCGTCACCAGCCACTGGGAGCAAACATCAACATTACAAGGAACAGAAGATGATGATGGATTCCGCTTTCAACTTGTAGAAATTTGATTTTTACTTGGTCTTCGTTGAAAAAATTGTTCTAGTTTTATTTTTAAAAAGAAGAAGAAGATGAAAAATCAATGCAAACGAAAAATACTGAATAACTAAATAAAGAAAAATTGTTTTTTAATTTTTTTTTTTTGACGTCGAGATACGAATTGAAAAAGACACGAAATTCAAACTTATTTATTTAAAAGTTTAAACGGCTTGTAAAAAAATTTCTAGTGTGTATAATCGAGTTTCTTGTTCGGAATTTAACTATGAATCGTAACATTGTAATTTATTGAGTGGATAATAAAAGTAGAACATTTAATGTCCCACGTATATATTGAAATGTTCCTTTACAGCCGACGTTGCGGCACGAGCCGTCGGATCCAATTGGCCGTCGCCGCCGAAATGTAAGCGAGTGATGTCCGTCCGGAAAATAACTTCGTTGTGGATGCGAATTTCCACCGTGTTTTTGATTGGGCAAGGAACCAAAACGACTGAAATGCCTTCGTTTTCCAGTAGAGCTGCGATCGATCCATTTTCATTTATTTTATATTTATTTTATAATATCGAAGTAAAACGTTTTCTAATTTTTCGTACCCACGATTCCTTCGAGTCTGTCGGTCCGATGTTTTGTAATGCCAAACACTTCGTACGGCCCGTGGTATAAAAAGACAATATCGGTAGTTTTATTTGACATTTTGAAAATAAAACTCCGGCTATTAAAATTAAAAAACGTTTAAGTCTCGTCACTAGATGGCGCCATGCTTTGCGGAGCAGCGATTCTTCGTTACGAGCGAGGAATTTCCAAGGGGCAGCGAGAGATGGTTAGGTGAGAAAATGGCGTGTTTAGGTACCGGTCGGTGTAAATTCGTGAATGTAATTGTCTTGCCATCCGTCAGAAGTGCACTAATTAGGTACGGTATTAAATTTAGTGAACTCGATACAATTTTCCCAATCTTAAAAACGATAGATTCGAATTAATCCAGTTGTAAAACTAAAAATATTAATCGCTTTCGATTTAATTCTAGAAATAAAGTTCGCGCAGTTTCAGCAGCGAGGTCCTTGAGTTACGTACGAACGCCCAAATGGACGGCAAACCCGCTACCATCGTCCGGAAAACAGCAACGAAAATTACTGGACCTTAATTCGCCCGTATTGTCGCGATTCGGTATAATTAAAATCTATTTATAAAAAAATGCGTATTTATTCATCGGTTGTATTTCAGATCGCAGTATGTTCATACAAACTCAAGAAACACCGAACCCCAACTGCTTAAAATTTATCCCCGGTGTGCCGGTGTTGGGAACCGGCACCAAAGATATCCCCACTCTGAAGGCGGCCAATTGCTCACCTTTAGCTAAAGTCATTTTCAAAATCAGCGGAGTGAAAGCCGTATTTTTAGGCCCTGATTTTATAACCGTTACTAAGGTTAAAATTGGCACTAAGGTGCCAATTTTAATTTTATTGAAATTTCTTTTTTATTTTCTTTGTAATTCAATTCCAGCAAGACGATGATCTCGACTGGAAAGTTCTAAAACCGGACATTTACGCCACCATTATGGATTTCTTTGCTACGGGACTTCCGGTTCTTACGGACGATCAACCGCAAGACGACTCGAGTAAGAAAATTGATTTTTAATTTAAATTAAACTAAATTTTTAATTGAAAAACAGCGCCCATTAATCCTGACGACAGCGAAACGGTTCAAATGATCAAAGAATTATTAGATACGCGGATCCGACCCACCGTGCAGGAAGATGGCGGCGACATTTTGTACAGGGTAAATAAACATTGGAAACAAATAAAATGTTAAATGATTAATGTTTTCTTTTTAACTCGAAGGGTTTTGAGGATGGTGTGGTCAAACTTAAATTGCAAGGCTCGTGCACCGGTTGTCCCAGTTCGACCGTCACTTTGAAGAACGGAGTGCAAAACATGCTGCAGTTTTATATTCCCGAGGTGACGAGCGTCGAAGAGGTATAACCCTTCTTTTCTCCCATTTAACGCACTTTTTAACACGAAAATTCATACCTTACCAGGTTCAGGATGAGGAGGATAAAATAGCTGACGCCGAATTTAAAAAATTTGAAGAAAAATTACAAAAAAAGTAAAAAAATTAAAAAAAAATCAAAGCAAATAATTTTATTTGAGTAGAAAGTAAATGTTAAATGTACATAATTTGGCGATATTAAAGAATAAAATGTAATTTATCAAAGTTCTAGATGTTTCTGCAGGATCCGAGCATGAAGATCCCCATGAACCTTCTCAATCTTAAAAAAATAAAATAAAATAAAATTTAATTTTGCAATTTTTTTAAAAACAAATTACTTTGTGCGAGTATTGTTTGATCCTCTGCTCAATGTGTTTTTGGTCTTCCGGTTTGGCCTTATCCGCCAACCACTTGTCTTCGTCGACCCCGTGGAAATCCGCTTGCGCCTGCAGATGTTTGAGCTTCTTAATCCGATGCTCGTAATGCTGCAACTCCTCCTTCAACGACTGTAACTCCTCCTGCGAAAACTTTGCCGCCTTCGCCAACTTCCACAACTCTTGAACTTTAATCTCCTCGAACGCATCGTTGGGCCCGGCGCTTAAACGCGTGATTTTATCGTAACTTTCCTTCAAATTTTCGTGTTTCTCCTTCAAAATTTGACTCGCTTCCTTGAAATTCTTCGTCTTCACCCGCACATCCTCCGCTCCGAACCTGTCCAACGAATTCTCGAAATAATCTACAAAAAAAAAAAATTATAATTAATTAATTTTTCTAAAAACATTTCTCAAAAAAATTCACCATTTTTCTCGAACTCCGTATTCACTCGATCCATCAAACCGTGATATTCATCCAACTTGTCTTGATGATGCGACAACTCTTCCTTAAGCGTCACCAACTCCTCCTCGGTGAACCCGGCCCGTTCCGCCTTTTCCCACAACTTATTCAACTTCTTATCCTTAAAAATTCCTTTTTGGATTTTCTCGTCGCTCGCTTCGTTGTACGTTCTGTGCTGCGATTCGCTTCGTTTGTGTCGAATCGTTTCTTCCACGTGCTCCAACTGCTCGCCCATGTCGTATTTAACCATGATGCCTGCATCGAACAATGTTAATTAAACACAAAATCGCAAATTTCATGTTAACACCTTGGAAATGTTTTCGAATTTCGGCTTCTTTCAGCCCCTCTTTATCGCCGCCTTCCGCTTTCAGTCTTTTCAGAGTCATTTCGTCCTTATCTTGCAGCTTCAGGTCCGAATACAACGCTTTCAGTTTCTCGGGCACCAATCTCTAAATAAATTTATTAGATTTTTTTATTTATTTAATTTCTTTTTTCAGTTACCAGTTGCGCTTTTTCCCATAACAGGTTAATTTTGAACATCCGGAAAGGCCGTTCCCGCTCTTCGGGGCTTTTCCAGCTGCTGTTTTCATTCACTTCTTTGCTATATTTGTTGTGAAATTTCTCACATTGGGCCGAAATGGCAAAAAGCGCTATTATCGCGATCGCTCTAGTCAGGGCCGCCATCGTCGCCTCGTGGACAAACAAACCGATGTTATTGAGATCCAGACACGAGTGATGCACCGGGTTGAAGATTACTCAATCGGTTGGATGTTGGTAAGAGGATGTTTAGATTTCTCGAAGAACAAATTAAAATCGCCGAGCAAAGCGGATGTAAATAGATTTATGTGCAAATACGTTTTTCCCGCTGCACGAGCGTTGCTGATGCATTACGAGCTCCTGGTGTTAACAAAAATTTAACACTGGGTGTCGTGTATCGGGCATCCGCGGGTCTAAAGTTGTATCGAGGAATAAATCAGCTTTTACGCGCATTTCGATTGCAAATAAACAAATTTAGAACGAAGAAAAAAATCCTCCATTTATGTTAAAACAAAAAAAAAATTCCAAACTTAAGATAAAATAAAATTTTATTTTTTATTTGAACTTATATTTTTCATAAATAATAAATAAATAAATGATGCAATTTAATGGAACCTATTTTATTCATTTCTTCAAAACTGACGAATAAATGATGCAATTTAATGAATTAAAATGTTTACGATGACCATCCATCACAACACAACGTGACCCTTCGTTTACATTACATCAGCCAGAACATCCGGCGAAATCGCGCCACCGCGCATCGACTTCCGATTGCGCAAGCAACAGATAAAAAGATGAACTGCGCATAAACTTTTCCGTCCGTTCCGTGTTTTCGTTGCTGGATGTGTCATGGTGGATAGAGCAAACGCGTGAAGTCAGCAGGCTGCTGAAAACTTCGCTTTTGAAAGCGCACCAGACCAGGTCAGAGAGGTTCGGCCATCAACCCGCCGCTCCAACACGACTCGAGCAAAATGTCAGCCAATTCCGTAGCGCGACACATGAGTCAATGCCGCGATATTCCTTCGCGAAGAGTGACCATCAACGACGCTTCTCAACTGCCTGCTGATTACTGCACTACTCCTGGCGGTACCATCTTTTCCACGACTCCAGGAGGTTCGTATCGCGCCAACAACGCCCCGCAAATATTTATTCGCGCAACCGCAACACCTCCGCCGCGATGCCACGCTCGAGCATTGTTGCCGAAGCGCCGCAGCTAACTGCGTAGAGCCCCAGACACGCCACAGCTCGAACGGCAAACATGGCGCGGGCAAACATGTGACATTTGTTTTGATTACCAGTTTAAGCCTATCGACATCTCATATCGCGCATTATATAAGAGAACAAGTGATAACACGATGGCATTTCGTCAAAATTTACGAAAAATCGCAACAACAAAATTAATTAATTAATTGATGACGTAATTTTTTGTTTATTTTGGATTTTTATGTTTATTCGCAGCAATTAATTGAGATTTTTTGTTTTGCTTCAATTGGCAATTGTCCATCGACTATTTTCTGCGTTTTAAAACACGAGTTGACTATTCTAGGATCAACAAACTGAACCCCGAGTGTATTGTGCCAAATTTTTTCCATTACATCATTTTTTTATATATATATATATATAAAAAAAAAAAAAAAAAAAATTTTTTTTTATTTATTTCTGCACATTTTGTTGTCGTAGTTGAACGCCACCTGACGATGACTCACTATTCTATTCACCGTCGATGCTCGTGTGTTTTTCTCGAATAAATATTTTGCGCGTCGTTTTATTTGATTGAATTTAATACGAATTTAATTGTATTTGATCAGGGACGAGAATAATTTACGATCGGGCATTCCTGCTGCAGATGAGGAACTCACCAATGGCGAAAACACCACCAAAGAATCTTCCAAATATCCCTGGAGTGACCTGCAGGGTTGCCACTGTGCCAGAGTCTCCTAAGGAGAACGGCGAAGCAAATGGGCCAAAGGCCAACAGTGGAAAAATTGGTATTTTCCTCGTACGAACTCGGATGCAGCGTTTTATCCCAGATAGAGAGAAAGAAAGAAAGATGTTTCAAAGTCTGTTTGAGATAACTTTTTTATTTTTTTTTTTTATTTAGTCATCGACACCATTTTTGCAACGGGACTAAAACGTTGCATCAGAAAATTGAATTGATTTGATTAAAGCATTTCTCGATTTACACACGCGCTTCTAATTAAAAGTGAAATTGTGCACCTTCAATGCAGATTGGAATATATTTTTTTTTTGCGTTCATAAAGTGGAATTTTCTTTAAAAGGTGCAAGTTTTGCACTTGGAAATGCATTTACGACTGGATTTTATCCTTGAAAATGCATTTACGCTTAAATTTGGCATTTGAAAGTGCTTTTACGCTTAAATTTAGCATTTGAAAGTGCTTTTACGCTTAAATTTAGCATTTGAAAGTGCTTTTACGCTTAAATTTTGCATTTGAAAATTCAATTACGCCTGAATTTTAAACTTGGAAATGCATTTACGCTAGAATTTTACACTTGGAAGTGCTTTTACGCCTAAATTTTACACTTGAAAGTGCTTTTACGCTTAAATTTTACACTTGAAAATGCATTTACGCATCAATTTTACACATCAAAATGCATTTACGACTGAATTTAACACTTGAAAATGCATTTACGACTGAATTTAACACTTGAAAATGCATTTACGACTCAATTTTACACCGAAAAGTTTTTTTTTTTTTTTTTTTTGAAATAAAATCCATTTTTGCACTTTACTTAAATAATTTTTGTTTTTATTTTTAAAAGTGCATTTCTGCATCCAAAAATATTTTTTTTTTCCAAAAAATAAATCCATGCCTTCGATGTTATTTGAGAATTTCCTATAGAAAAAGCAATAAAATCAGTTAAAAAAAAAATAATGAAATAAAAACGCACCTGCCATTAGTACTCGACAAACACACGTGACTGTGACTCGAAAAATGCACAACAATTTTAAAAATAAAAAATTTAAAAAAAATTAAAAAAAAAAGTGCAAACTAATAATGCAAATGTGTTGAATATAATTGCAGAGAATCACGACGAGCCACAATTCGAGATGGATATTTGAGAGTGGTTTTTGGTCAGCTGATGAAGTGCCATACAACACTGTGGCCTATTATGTATCTATGGAGACAAGAAAACTCCAATGGCTCAAGGAGGACACATTGCACAGTTTTATTATATCTATTCTCTGTGCAATATCTCTTATATAATTATTAAAAACTTACACGTAAAATCAAGTGCCAGCTAAGTTTGCTGGTTGCTCAATATTTTTTGATTCTGACATGTATTTCTAACTAATTCTAGACAAAATCACGCCCAATTGCTCATGAGCAACGCTGTGAACAATTTCTATCGATTCGATTCATTTCTAGCGAAGAAATGAACATTTTATTTGCTTTGGGAAAGTTCAATTTTTTTTTTTTTCTGTTTCAATTTTTCAGTTTATTTCTTGTTTTTTGATGGAAAATAAATTAGGGAAATATTTTTAATACACTAATTTTTGTAAAATATATATATATATCTATACATATATGAAACTATTTTTTGTATTTCTAAATTTCGTTCTGAGCAGATATTTCATCAATGTTTTAGACTAGAAATTTGTTTGGAAAAAATTTCACTAAATAACCGGTCAAAAGAAACAAAAAGATTGTTTTTTAATTTTATTTTTTATTTTAAAGAAAGCATAATAAATAAATACATAAATAAATAAATAAATAAAAATACCAAAAATTTAATATTAGTTTGGGGATTTAGATTATTTTTAAGATAAAAAAAAATAAATAAGTTAAAAAAAAAAAATATTATATAAATTGTATACCGGTAACCGGTGGAAAATTGGATTGTGAAGTGTTAAAATGTGTCCTACTTGACGTTAGGTTTTTCTTGTACTACAAACAGAACAAAACAAAAACGAAAAAAAAAAAAAGACAAAATAAAAAAGCTTGGCCCAGCAGTGGCAAAGTTTTTGATTTTATTTCTCGTTTCTACATTTTCTCCAAAGAAATATTTCAACGAAACAGGCCTCCATTTTGACCCCGGAATTGTGGGATATATGGAGTCAACCCCAACCAATAGAGGTCACAGGTCAATGGTTAATTTTGTCTTCTACTAGTCTATACTCGTCGCTGATTCGTCAGTTTGCGATCACTTTGTTTTGGTTTTGAATTTCAATACTTTTTCGCTGCTTCGTCTCGGTCAAGATCGTTCGGGGAACAAATCAGAAAATGCAGAATGGACACCCGCAAAGTGGTCTACAGGAACGGCCATACTGCAACGAAAGAAGAACTTCCGAATCGAGTGAATCCGAAGGCGAACAGGTAAAATTGCAAAAAAAAAATTATAAAATAGAAAAAAAAAATTAAGTTGCGAAAATTGCATTGTTTTCGATTTGGGTCGAGTCAGGGTGGATGCATTGTTTTGGTTCGGGGTCAGAGTTAAGCTCAACAGGTGGTGCGTGGCCTTGATTCGAACAAGTCCATCCCCATTTAACAGAGGGAACAGTCCTCTACTTAGCGTAGATCTTTAATTTTGATGTCTAAAATCGGAAATAAAGAGTCAGTTGGCTTTCTTGCAGTGTCTGCATTGTTTCGGTCACCTGTTTATGGAATATTTGGGGAAAAATACGATTTGTTTTATTTTTATTTAAAAATGTCTTTTTTTTTTTAGTCCGATTCGTTCGTAGTGGTGGAAGTAAATAAAGACGGAGAAGCTTTTATCGAGACTCGTAAAGACAGAAAATTAAAATCGACTCGACTTGATAAAAAGAAATCTGTTGCGCCGAATGTAAACGTAGACCGAGTGGTAAATGTCGACCATGCCGATGTTGTCAGTGTTTCGAGAGATGAAAGTAAAGTTGATAAAAATGAAACAATTGAAGAAAAAGTGGAAGAAAACGAGAAAAAAATTGTAGAAATTGAAGAAATTAAGAAAAGATTTGTAGAAATTGAAGAAAATGGGAAAAAAATTATAAAATGTATAGAAATTCGAGGAAATGAGGAAAAAATTATAAAAATTATAGAAATTCAAGAAGTTGAAGGAAAACCAAAAGCAATTGAAGAAGTTGAAGAAAAAATAAAAGAAATTGAAGAAGTTGAAGAAAAAACAAAAGAAATTGAAGAAGTTGAGACAAAAATTGTAGAAATCGAAGAAAATAAGAAAAAATTTGTAGAAATAGAAATTCTAGGAAATGATGGAAAAATTAAATTAGAAATTATAGAACTTCAAGAAGTTCAAGGAAAACCAAAAGCAATTGAAGAAGTTGAAGAAAAAACAAAAGAAATTGAAGAAGTTGAGACAAAAATTGTAGAAATTGAAGAAAATGGGAAAAAAATTTTAAAAATGATAGAAATTCGAGGAAATGAGGAAAAAACTATACAAATTATAGAAATTCAAGAAGTTCAAGGAAAACCAAAAGCAATTGAAGAAGTTGAAGAAAAAATAAAAGAAATTGAAGAATATGAAGAAAAAATAAAAGAAATTCAAGAAGTTGAAGAAAGAGTAAAAGAAATTTCAGAATATGAAGAAAAACTGAAACGAGATGAATTACAGAAGAAAGAAGATCAAGATAACGTGGACGCACTCTTGACACTATCGGGTAAAGCGACTTAAAGCGTTCTAATACACTCGATTCTAATACAATTCCGTTTATTTTTCAAGGCGAACAAGGTTATCCCACAGAATTATCAAATTTAATCGGACCAATCAACGAATTCAAAGACCAAGAGTTTTCTGAAGATCGACCTTTGGTAGAGTCAAATGAAATTCGTGGCAAAGTAATATTTTTTCCAAAAACATTATGCAAAAAAAATTTAATTCTAATTTAAATTTTTTTTTTTAGTTTGCAACAAGCGGTATTACAGTCGGAATGGGAGCAAAACGCACGAGCGTTGACAAAATTAAGGATTTTCTGTACAACAGTTTAATTAACTCTCACCGATCGCTCGAAAGCACCGCGCTAATGTACGCCTGCGTGAACGGCCACGAAGAAATCGTAAAAATGCTTCTGAAAGCCGGTTCCAAGCAGAAAGTAACTGAGTACCAAGCCGGATCAGCGCTGGCAGAGGCAGCGAGAGGCGGCCACATTGCCGTGGCGAAGATTCTGTTGAAACACGGAGCGACGGTTTACCAGCACTATCCCACAATGCACGCAATACAAGAATACTTGCCCAATCACTACCACCGCACCCAATATTACTCTCCTCTCAGCCTCGCTTGCCTGAATGGTGAAAAACTTAAATTAAATAAGCTCCTAAAACCCGAATTAAACAACAACTGCTTTATTTATTTCAGACCGAATGGAAATGCTTCGCTTTTTAATAGAAGCGGGTGAAGAAGAAGCCAACAAATCTGGACAAACGGAAGACTACAAAGCGTGCTTACACCTAGCGTGCGCTCAAGACAATTTAGAAATGGCGAAATACATATTGAAATTAGGAACCGATGTATTTTTACGACTAGAATAATTCCAAATTAGTAACTCGCAACTAATCTCTTATTTTCTTTCTTCGTTCAGCCCAATTTTAACGATCGTTTCACTGGTGAGACGCCGTACACGCTCGCAGCCGGCACTGGAAACCTCGATATGATAAAATTATTGCTGCGACACGGTGCTCGCGCTAACTACAGCGACAACACGCCACTAATGGCCGCCGTCTCTTTCGAGCTCACCGGCGTGGTGAATTTCCTCTTAGCTCAAGGTGAATTTCGCACAATTTCGTCTAATTTAGTGAATTAATCGTTTGAAATTTTCAGGCGATAACGACGTAAACGCGGTGTACGCGGGAAGAACGGCTTTTCTCATGGCGTGCGAAAACGGCAATATAATAATCGCCGACAACTTGTTGAAAGCGGGAGCCAACATGTTCGTCGGTCGTCCTCTCATATTGGCCACCAGGAAAGGTCATTTGCACGTGGTCAGGTACCTCATACACTTGGGTCTCGACGTGAACGAGGTAAACGAGTCCGGCTGGGGATTTGACGGTTATTCGGCTTTGACTCACGCGGCCGACCTCGGACACCGCAAAATCGCGGAAATCCTCATCTCTGCCGGCGCGGATCTGGTAAAAAATAAATAAAAAATAAAAAATTGAAAAATATAAATATTTATTGATCGGTTGATATTTTAGGAGCATCCGTGCGACCGTTTGGAAACGCCGCTGATGAAAGCGTCGCGAGAAGGCCACTTGTCCCTTATGCAATATTTCATCAACCAAGGGGCGGAATTTAAAACGGCGTTATCGTATAACGGCCACACGTGTTTGGCGATCGCCAGTCTCAATAACAAACCCGAGGCCGTGGATTTGTTGATACGCAATGGCGCCGACATTCATTACAAAATGCCCAACCGTTCATCGGTCTTGTCGATGCGTCAAATCAACAGATTGTACGACGTAATGGACGTGTTCGACCGCCACATGGTAAACATTCTAAACAAAATTAATCCCAATCGCGCGAAAATGTAGTTATTTATTTATTTCAATTTCAGGGTTCGAAGGTGGTGAAAAAAGAGGTCCCTGAGCCCATATCGCGCACACTTTCCATGTTTCGGGACAATAGTACGCCGAGAAAAACGCAAATGATGCATCTTCATCGCAAAATGATAAATGCGTTCGAATTAGCGTGTGCCAGGGGGAACTACAGACTTCTTCCCATATTTCTCTACCGTGGCGCCAGATTAGGTTCGAAAAATAAAAGAAAAATTGATTTTTATAATTTTTAATTTTTTTAATATATTTTTTTTAGAACTTAACGACGAGAAAGGATTGACGCCATTGGTTGTCGCGGCATTGGCCGGTCAAGAGACGGTTGTGCGAACGATTCTGTCGACTTTGGGTTCCTTTTCGAAAATGCGAAAGAAAGTGAACATTTTTGTCATGGACAGAGTTTTGATGGGATTGACGCCGATCTGTGCGGCTGCGTTCAGCGGTCACGTGGGTATTATTAAACTGCTGTTTGAGTTGCGCGCCGTCAAGGAAACGACGGAGGAAAAGGGTTTATTCGATTTTACGCCGTTGATGTTGGCTGCTGCGAACGGACACGTGGAAACTGTCAAATACCTGATCGAACATGGAGCAGCGGATGTCAACGTGATGGTTCGAAATTTGACAAAAATAATTAAATTTTCGAGATTTTGGTTAAAGTGTTGATTGAATTTTAGCTCAAGCGGAAATTGGTTTACGAGTGAAGAAAAATGAAGAAAAATGAAGAAAACTCAGGGAATTTTGTATTTTTGTATACATCGCTTTATTTATTTACATTTTTAGCTATTTTGTTGATATGTTTGACTTCAAATTGTGTTTTCCATAATTAAAAGTTTATGTTTGATAATAAAAATGTAAAAAAATAAGTTTGGCCGTGCAGTGACAATTTATTTTCGATTTGTTTACAATTTACGATTTATTTACGAACAAAGGAAACAACATTTTTTTTTTATTTATTACTTTTCGTGATATAATGATGAAATTTTTTTTTAAAATTTTATCTGGGTTAATTAGATTTCACATAATATGAAATATATTTCAACTTCTTTACTTTTCTCATTTATTATTTAAAACGAAAAAAAAAAATCCTTCTCCCCCTGAAACATCTGAATTTTTCCCACAGAAAATTGAAAGAAAAAAAAACCGCGGGGCATTGTGGGATACGTTCATCCGGGTCTCGTTCATGTCTTCAGTAATGGCGAACAAACATGTCTCAAACTAGGCAATAAGGTTCGT
The DNA here is from genome assembly GCA_949358305.1 of Strigamia acuminata. Taxonomy (NCBI): domain Eukaryota; kingdom Metazoa; phylum Arthropoda; class Chilopoda; order Geophilomorpha; family Linotaeniidae; genus Strigamia; species Strigamia acuminata. Next base: position 686,121 of record OX442321.1, read on the forward strand.
GCGGGAGTCGAGTGATAGTAACGAGTGATTGGATCGTAAAACCGTGACTAACTTGATATACACTTAGTTTGTTATGTAATAATCAGAAAATGCAGAACGTGGTTCATAATCCAGCGTCGGATAACGTGAAAGAAGCAAAAAATGAAGACAAGTCGAGCACCCCAAAGGGTCAAAGTCTTGATCGTTTACAAACCAACTTTATGGCCGATCTCTCCGAAAGCGAAGACGAAGTTTCCGAGGTAGGAGAAAAAACAAAGAAACAAAACAAAAAATAATCAATTTCAACCTTGTACGCATAACCCCTATTTCAATTGCCGTCATCAACATAATAAAGCAACTCTCGTTTGTGACGTCATACAAAATACTGATTAGGCCTAACGCTAACTAAGCCAAACAAATCTCGCTTTTGCACTCGAATCGCGGTGCTAACTCAAAAAACACATCACAAAACCACCCGATCCGAGTAATTTCACAATTCGATTCACGTTTTAAAGTAAAATAATAAAAAAAAAAATAAAATAAAAAAAAGATAATAATAAAGCCCCATTTCAACGTTAGAGCGAGTTTTCCCATGTTAATCGTTCATCTTGGCTCGCTAGTTTCCGGTTGGGTTTAGGCTTAATCGTACTTTGCAATTCGCATTAAGAAATGAAATTGGAAGCTATCGCGAGCGCCCACTATTTTAAATAACGGCGATCAGTGCACGAATCTAACCTTTTCGGTACGTATTTTTAACTACACGAGTGACAAAGTGTAGATGAAAGTGCGAGCGAGTTCCTCGTTTTTAGCTCCACTTTGCTCAATTAATAAGAAACAAAAAAACAAAAAAAACAAATAATGAAAAATAAAAATAAATAAATGAAACAAAACACAACGGAATGAATTGTTCCGAATGAATTGTGCAAAAAGAGTGTTTTGAGCGGCGTGTACGCATCGACGGGGACTGGGAACAGGTTTGGCTACAAAGGCGCAGAAAAATATTTTTACTCGAAATTTGTGCATTTTAACCTTGAAAAAGAACAAATGAATTGACTAATACAGAAAAAATGTTTATTTTGCAGGTGGATTCGTTTATAATTGAACAAGGAGATCTATACGAAGAGCCTGTGCTGGACACTTCGAAATTTTTACTCGCGTCCGAAGATAATGAAAGTCCAGATCTGCGAAGTGTCGATCCAGAAACTCAGGCTCGACTAGAAGCGCTTTTGGAAGCCGCTGGTGAATATTTGGTTGTGTTTGTAGCGAGAATTTTGAGGTTGGTTGACGGATGGGTTGATTTAGGAATAGGAAAACTAGCCACAGCCGACGGGAAACATTTCGCGGACCCCGAAGTGCTGAGGAAATTAACGTCGTCTGTGAGTTGCGCTTTGGACGAGGCAGCCGCAGCTTTAACTAAAATGAGGACAGATAATCCGGAGCATCAAAACGATGGGTGAAATTAATAGATTTGGGCAAGATTGATGAGTTGAAAGTGCTGATTTGTTGAATCGTATTGAAGTAGTAGATCGTTAGCCGAGGCGTGCAACGATGGAGATGTCGGAGCGGTTCGTAAACTCCTCGGCGAGGGTCGCAGCGTTCACGAAACGACGGAAGAAGGCGAAAGTTTGTTGTCGCTCGCCTGCTCCGCCGGTTATTACGAATTGGCGCAGGTACGAAATCGAAAATTTATCGCCAAAACGGTGAAATGCAATGAAATTTACCGTATAAATGATGAAAAATAATTAAATTAACCGTAAAAATGATGAAAAAATTAACCGTAAAAATGATGAAAAAATTAACCGTAAAAATGATGAAAAAATTAACCGTAAAAATGATAAAAATTGATGAAATTAACGGTAAAAATGATGAAAAACAATGAAATTAACCGTAAAAATGATGAAAAACAATGAAATTAACCGTAAAAATGATGAAAAACAATGAAATTAACCGTAAAAATGATGAAAAATAATGAAATTAATCGTAAAAATGATGAAAAATAATTAAATTAACCGTAAAAATGATGAAAAACAATGAAATTAATCTTAAAAATGATGAAAAACGATGAAATAAACCGTAAAAATGATGAAAAACATTGAAATTAACAGTAAAAATGATGAAAAACATTGAAATTAACAGTAAAAATGATGAAAAACATTGAAATTAACAGTAAAAATGATGAAATTCAATGAAATTTGTCGTGAAAATGACGCACAATTGAGAAAAAGATATTTATGTGTATTTGTGTTTTAATTTATCAGGTTTTACTCGCGATGAAAGCGAACGTGGAAGATCGGGGGATCAAAGGCGACTGCACTCCGTTGATGGAAGCATCGAGTTGTGGTCACGTGGACATAGTGCGCCTTCTGATTCGTCACTCAGCCGATGTAAATGCTCAGTCGTCGTCGGGGAATACTCCATTAATGTACGCTTGCGCTGCCGGGTACGAGGAAGTGGTCAGAGTCCTCCTAGAGGCGGGTTCCAATGTGGAGGACCACAACGAGAACGGACACACGCCGCTGATGGAGGCGGCCAGCGCGGGCTACGTGTGCGTGGCCAGTTTGTTGTTGCAACACGGCGCTGGGATCAACACGCACTCGAACGAGTTCAAGGAAAGTGCCCTTACCCTTGCCTGTTACAAAGGTAAAGACAAATATAAATCAAAACTAGAATTAAATCTATATATATGTGACGCGTATATATAATTTAATTGTCAGGTCATTTGGAAATGGTGCGATTTTTATTAGAAGCCGGGGCGGACCAGGAGCACAAAACGGACGAAATGCACACTGCCTTAATGGAGGCGTCCATGGACGGACACGTCGATGTCGCGAGATTGTTATTGGATTCAGGAGCTCAAGTAATTAAATTAATAAATTTTATTTATTTATTTATTTATTTATTTTTGTTTTCTTCAGGTGAATATGCCAGCCGACAGTTTCGAATCGCCATTGACTCTTGCAGCGTGCGGCGGGCACGTCGAGTTAGCCATGTTGTTGCTCGAACGTGGCGCTAACATTGAAGAAGTAAATGACGAGGGTTACACGCCCCTGATGGAAGCAGCGCGCGAAGGTCACGAGGAGATGGTGGCCTTGCTGCTGAGTCAAGGTAAAAGTAATGTTGTTTAGTGGCGTGGCGTGGCGTGACGTGTGTTTTTATGGTTTTTTGTTTGATTGAATCGAAGGTGCCGACATTAACGCGCAGACGGAGGAGACGCAAGAAACGGCGCTGACGTTGGCGTGCTGCGGCGGTTTCCTCGAGGTGGCCGACTTCCTGATCAAGGCGGGCGCCGACCTGGAGCTGGGCGCCAGCACGCCGCTCATGGAGTCGGCGCAGGAGGGCCACCTGGACCTGGTGCGCTACCTGCTGGACGCGGGCGCGAGCGTGCACGCGCAGACGCAGACGGGCGACACGGCGTTGACGTACGCGTGCGAGAACGGGCACACGGACGTGGCGGATCTGCTGCTCCAGGCCGGTGCAGATCTGGTAAACTGAGAGTGGACGCTAACGAGGCGCATTCAATTAAGTTGTTTTTGACATTTATCTCAGGAGCATGAATCCGAAGGTGGAAGAACGCCGCTTATGAAAGCTGCAAGAGCTGGACACCTGTGCACTGTCCAGTTTTTAATCAGTCGTGGAGCGGATGTGAATCGCCAGACAACCAACAACGACCACACGCCGCTGTCGCTGGCCTGCGCGGGCGGACACCTGGCCGTGGTGGAGCTGCTGCTGGCCCACGGCGCCGACCCGGCGCACCAACTCAAGGATAACTCCACCATGCTGATCGAGGCGTCCAAGGGCGGACACATCGGGGTGGCGCAGCTGCTGCTCGACTATCCCCACAACATAATGACATCGTCGCCGCCGCCCGACCTCTCGCAACTCACGCCGCCCAACATGGACGTCAACGATGTATTTGCAGCAACCATTCACTACAAGATTTGTTTTAATCATCTTTTTCTTATAGATTCAAGCTCCTCGTGTTCCTCCTCACGGTCTCCAAGTGGTCGCACCTCAAGACGCCGAGCAGAACCAGGCGGCCAACGGCGCTGCTGCTGCTGTAGTGCCCAACACGCATAATTATAATTACATGCCGAGACAATTGAGTGAGTAAAGGGAGAAAAAAATTAGATATTAAGTTTAATTAAATTGAATTTTGTAGTGACTGGGTTGCCGGACACATTTCTGAACATTCAAGACGGTCTGGTGTCCGGAAACGTGCCGCAGCAAGGGGGTTCCGGGAAACAAGGGCTGTCGAAATGCTTTCTTAGGAACAAAAATAACAATTTGAAATCCGGGGATCAGCTGAGTTCGGCTGAACTCCAACAAATCAAGAACACGCCACAAGTGAGTATTGAAATGTTGAATTTAATCAATTAAATTTACTTAAATTGAATTAGGCGCCACTGAGTGCGAATCTTCCGCCCGATTTAAACTACGACGCGGTGGTGGAAGGCTTCAGCATGGACATGAATGACAAATACATAAAAAAGAGCGACCGGTTCGACGCGCGTTTCAGCAGTATGATGAAGGCGGAAATGAGGCACTCCAACAGAGATGATCAAATCTATCACAAGCAGCAGATCCTGGAGAAATTACAGAAAGTGGAGCGCGAGTTACAGCACAAGACGCAGTCGCAGATGCTGCTGACGTCGCCGCAGCAACGGTTGGACGCCAAGATGATTCTACAGGACGAGTTCGCGACGTCGGCTCAGGGCGGAAACGACCTGTCGGGCGACATGTCGCAAGTGACGGCGCTGTTCGGCGACCATTTGCCTTTAACGGAGGCACCGTCCGCGCCGACGCCGTTTCTGGCCTCTCCCGGGTCCACGCGGGCGCGGGAGAAGGCCGGCAACGGGTCGCAGCCGTTCGTGGTTCTTCCGTTGGACGAGGAGCAGCCCAAGGCGTCCGAAACGTCTCACGTGCACAACCCGGAAGCGTTGTTAACGTTGAGTCTAAAGGTGGTTGCGCAGAGCAACAAGGCGTGCGTGTGGGCCGACACGCAGACGGCCGCCGCGCAAATGAACAACATCAAATTGGCCGCCGAGCTGTCGGGGCCCGCGTTCGATCAGAGCGCGGCGGCGACGGCCTCGCAAGAGATGTCGCCGGCGCAAAACAAAAGCTGCGCCAAACAGAATAAGTTGGAGCTGGACGCCGTCGAATCCAACGTGTTGCCGCACGTCCCGGGTTACATCGACGGTCTGATCGATTCCACCGGTAACTCGAATCGATGAATCGATTAATTTTGTTTTAATTTCGTTAATTTGTTTTAGCATTAATGGAAGCGATAATGACACCCGGTCCAGCGCCCGGCCCGTTTGTTGACGAGGGGCTGATGGTCGCTGCACCGGCCAGGACTTTGCAGGAGACGCTGGGCACTATTTCGGGTGATTTAATTGATTTTGAAATGGTTATTTATTTATTTATTAATTTTTGTTATCGTTTGCAGGTTCGGGTCTGCATTTGAGCGAGAATCAGCAGCAAGCGCTGAATCAGCAAGTGGCCGAGCAGTACATCAGCACGAACAACGTGGCGACGCAGTGCATCGATCAAGCACCGTCGGCCGGCATGCAGATGCCGTTCGCCAACGGGTCCGTGAGCTCGACGCAGACGGGCGCAGCGCCCGCTGGCGCGACGCAAATAGCGCTGCAACCACTGCCTTCGCTACCGGCCTTGAACATCAATTCGCAGACGGACAGCAACCGCGACACGGCGCTCACGTTAGCTTGCGCCGGGGGACACGATGACCTCGTTCAGTTGCTGCTGAGTCGTGGCTCCAATTTAGGTGAGTAATTAATTGATTAATTGATGTAGATATTTATGAAATGTGATGTTATTGCAGAGCATCGTGATAAAAAAGGATTTACACCGTTGATTCTTGCGGCAACAGCTGGCCACGCTCGGGCTGTCGAAATTCTTCTGAATCACGGTGCCGATATTGAAGCGCAGTCGGAACGCACCAAAGACACTCCTCTCTCTTTGGCTTGTTCTGGCGGCCGATACGAAGTGGTCGAGATCCTTTTAGCCCGCAACGCCAACAAGGAACATCGCAACGTGTCCGACTACACGCCTTTAAGCCTCGCTGCGTCCGGCGGTTACGTGAACGTGATCAAACTACTCTTGAATTACGGCGCTGAAATCAACTCGAGAACCAACAGCAAACTTGGTATATCTCCCCTGATGCTCGCTGCTATGAACGGACACACCGCTGCCGTGAAACTGCTCTTAGATAACGGAGGGGATATTAACGCACAGATTGAAACTAATCGAAACACCGCGCTGACACTAGCGTGCTTCCAAGGTAGACACGAAGTTGTGAGTTTGTTGGTCGATCGCAAGGCGAATGTCGAACACAGAGCCAAGGTGAATATCAATTCATATCAATTAATTAATTACTTACTTAATTAATAAGAAAAATAATTACATTACAGACGGGATTGACGCCGTTGATGGAAGCTGCGTCGGGAGGTTATGTCGATGTTGGGCGCGTTTTGTTGGATAAGGGAGCCGACGTGAATGCTCCTCCCGTGCCCTCGTCGAGGGACACCGCACTCACGATAGCGGCGGATAAAGGACATTACAGATTTGTCGAGTTGTTATTGTCTCGGTAATGATTACAATTACAATGGAATTATTAGAATTAAAAATAATAATAATTTTTTCTTGCTTTTTCTGTAGTGGTGCTCAAGTTGATGTGAAGAATAAAAAAGGAAATTCACCGCTTTGGTTGGCTGCGAATGGTAAATTAAATGAAACTAAAATCGTAATTAGAATTAAATTAAAATTATCGTACGTTCGAAGGCGGTCATTTGGATGTCGTGCAACTGTTGGTGAGTGCCGGAGCGGACATCGACAGCCAAGATAATCGAAAAGTGTCTTGCTTGATGTCGGCGTTTCGAAAGGGACACGTCAAAGTGGCGAAATGGATGGTGCGTCACGTATCTCAGTTCCCATCCGATCAAGAAATGACACGATTTATCGCTACCATCGCGGACAAGGTTTATCTCAATCTGAATCTTATCCCGAAAGGTGAACCTCCAAAGTGCTAATGTCGTTTCCCTTTCAGGAGGTGCTGAAGAAAAGCAATCAATGCATGGAAAACATTCGGGTAGCTAAAGATCGCCAGGCGGTAGAGGCGAACAAGTACGCGACGATTTTGCTCGAGGAACTCGACATGGAGAAGACGAGGGAGGAGAGCAAGAAGGCGGCCGCGGCGCGACGCAGGGAGCGCAAGCGGAAAAAGAAGAAAGAGAAGCAGGAGCAGAAGATGCTGCTCGAGGAAAACAAAAAGAACGAATCCAAGAACGACACGAGCCAGGACGGAAACCAAACGAGCTCCGTCGCCAGCTCGAACGAGGACGAATCTCCGCCGATCGAGCCGCCGTGCGCCACCACCGTCACCACCGTCGGCAGCACGAGCACGATCACCACCACCACAACCACGAGTTCCGCCAAGGCCGGCAAGCACATTTCGGCCGTGAACCCGAAAAACCTGACGGCCAGATTAAAGAACCACCTGAGCGCGAGCATGAAGGAGGCGGACACGAGGGACGACGTGGCCGCCAACAACTCGGTGAACGCGTCGCTCGTCGCGCTCGCGATGGCGGCCAACAAACACATGGCGGCGCCCGTGAGCGTCGAGCCGAAGAACCACACGGCCACGGTGTTCGCGACGAGCGGCTTGACGAACGGCAGAGGCGGCAAGGAGTCGAAACCCCCCGCGGAGAAGGAGAAGGGGAAGGAGAAGAAGTTGGAAAACGCGAGAATCTCTACGAAGGACACGAAGAATACGAAGGAGAAGGAAAGCAGGAGCGCCGAAGCGGCGAACAAGCCGCGATTGGTGTCGGGCGCCACGACCGCGACGGCGACGACGCCGCAGAGCAGTCGGAAGAACACGAGCGCGAACGCGTCGAGTAACAAGAGGAAGAAGAACGCGAACAATCAGTACCACACGTTGGGCGAGTTGGACGACTTCTCGGCGCCGCACGGGGGCTCGAACGCCAAGTCGCAGAAGGGGAGTCAGAGCGGCGCCGGCGGGTCGGGCCGCAAGAGCGATTTGTCGTCCTGCGCCACCATGTGAGCGATTTGTCGAATGATTTGTTGTTTGGTTTTTATTTATTTATTTTTATTTATTTTATTTGTCAGTTCTAATAATTTGGTAAACAGTCTCAAATCTCCTCCTGTGTCTGTGGCCAGCCCGAAGCGAGGCAATAAGAGAGAGGAAGGATGGAAGGAGGTTGTGAGGAGGTTAGGATTGAAAAGGTTTTAATCGAGAGTTTTATTTTTTATTTACTTGTTTTTTCGTTGACGCTTTTTTTCCTTCTTGTTTTTTAAAAAAAATTAAATTAAAAAAATTAAAAAAAATGATAATAGTTTTTTCTTTTCTAAAATCTTCGAGAATCTTTTTGTTTTTCACTTTCCGCCATTTTCGTTTTTTTTGTTTGTTTTTAATGCGTTTTGTTTTCGTTTTGTTTTCAGATCGAAGAAGGTTCTTGTGCCATCGACGGCGATCAGTCGCGTCATAGGCCGAGGTGGATGCAACATTAATGCCATTCGGGAAGTGTCGGGAGCTCACATTGAAGTTGAGAAACAAAAGGGAGCCGGAGACCGGACGGTCATCATTAAGTACGAAGTCGAAAAGTTTAAAAATTGAATGTGATAAATTAATTGTGATTTCTTTTTTTTTTGACGAGTAGGGGATCAGCTGAAGCAACGCGACAAGCACATCAGCTGATTTGCGCCCTTATCAAGGATCCCGAACAGGATTTATTGGAATTACTGCCTCGTGCTCTGTCGACCAAAGCAACCGGTCCAGTCGTTAAGACCACGTCCGCCATTGGCACATCACAAGTAAAAAGAAAATCCAAATGCTGAAGCAACTTTTGCTCGTTTTTATTTGTTTTTATTAATTTTTGTTTGATTTTATTGATTTTTCTTCGTTTTTATTCATTTTTCTTTGTTTTTCATAAGGCTACGACGATGACCACCAACAGTTCACAGCTCAAAGTGAGCGCCGTTGTGAAAGTGAGCGCGGTGGTGTCGAATTCGTCGGCATCTTCTTTATCCTCGTCCTCATCAAGTTCCTCGTCGGCTTCCTCGCTCTCGATCTCGTCGCGCGTTGGACACAAGTCAATCCCCGCCAACCCCACGATGGGGATCTACTCGGCACCCCCGTTCCCCGCGAGCCAGCAGCAGGGCGCCAACCTCCGTCACCCCATGACGTCCGCCCTGGCCAACAACTCGCGGCCCGGCATCCCCGTCTCGCCCCTCGGCTCCGCGTTCGGCGCCAACATGCCCGCCTGGTCGTCCACCACCGCCGCCACCAGCGCGCCCAACTCGAGCCCCCAGCGGGTGCTCTCGGGACGCGCCAACGCCGACATCTCGCCGCTCATGGGCGACGGCGCCAAGAGCGCCACTGTGCGACAGCTCTTCCCCTCGGACAAACGAGCCACGGTGCTCGGCATGAACGCCTCCTCCAACTGCAAGAGCCTCCTGACGCAACCGGCGAGTCTGAGCTCCTCGTCGGCCACCACCAACAGCTTCGCGTCCAAGCTGACGAAGACGACGAGCAAGCTGGCCGCGGCCACCGGACTGCCCGCGCCCATCCGGCCGGCCCAGTCGACCCCCAACATCAACCAGTCGCCCGCCGCGCACAACCCGGCGTCGCGCAGTCCCCCGCACTCCTCGACGCACAACGGAGCCATCCAGCAGCCGATCGGCACGCAGCAGACGCAGCAGCAGCAGCAACAACAGCAGCAGCAGCAGCAGCGCTCGCAGCCCAGCACGCCCACGTCGTCGGGTCCGTTCCTGCAGCAGATGAGCGCCGGCGCCAGTCCGATGGGCCAGGCGTCGTCGGCACCGCAGGAGTACTCGCCCTTCAACAGTTTCTTCAGCCAGGTGGCGCACCAGAGCGTGTGGGGCAAGGAGAAGGATGGCGACGGGCGCGGCATGAACTTCGCGTCGGCCGCCGCGTCCAGCGTCAAGCCCATCGGCTCGCCCGCCTCCGGAGTGGCGATGGTGCCGTTGCCGTGCAGCAAGACGCACGTGGATGCGGCCAAGGCGCCCGGCTACCGCGGCAGCTCGCACATCTCGCCCAACTCGTGCGCCTCGCTGCCGATCCCGGTGGCCGCGCCCAACCCCATGTCTAACAGCGCGCCCACCTCGCCGCCGCTCGGCCCGATCGGGCCCCCGAACGCGCTCTCGATCAACGCGCGCCGTTCGCCGTCCCCGCTCGTCCGAACGCCCAACATGATGCAGTGTCGCACGTCGCCCGCCGACTCGCCGGCGCTCTCGCCGGTGCTCTCGAGCAGCGCGCCGGTCGGCTCGTCCTTCCAGATGTCGCTGAGCAGTTTGGGCCGCGGCCCGCAGCCCCAGCAACTGCCGTCGCCCGGCGGCGGAGCGGGCGCCAACCAGATGCCCAAGAACAACATGACCTCCAACACGAGACCCATGCAGCAGCAGCAGCCGCCGACGCCCAACTTCGTGAACGCCAGTCCGCGATTCGCAGCACCGCCGCCGCCGCCCACCGCCATGCAGAACCACCTGATGGGTCAGCAGATGAGCAACGCCAAGCAGCAGCAGCAGCAGCAACAACAGCAGCAGCAAACGATCCACAGCAATTTGAACCCGAACGCGCCGGACTTCTCTAGCCGCGCGGCGCCCAACGTGCTCGTGGGCAACTCGGCGCAGGTCAACTTCCTTCTCAACCGGATGACCGCGTTTGGCGACGGCCCCGCGCCCAACTTGTCGGCTTTCAGGCCGATGACGGCGCCCGGCAACTGCAACACGTTTCCTGGCGGACCCATCCCGCCGCCCCTCCCGCAGGGATTGAATCGACACCCGTTCATGATGGCGGCGCCCAAGCAGCAGCAACAGCAGCCGCCGCCGCCGCCGCCGCCGCCGCAGGTGCAGGTGCAAGTGCAGCACCAGCAGCAGCAGCACCAACACCAACACCACCACATGGCGGCGCAGAACGAGATGCCGCTCGCCAACCACCTGTCCAACAACACGAGCCTGCACGTGGCCGAGCAGGTGCGGCTGAACGCGGTGAACTTCGCGCACCGGCAGCCGCACTTCGGCAACGGCGGCGTCATGCCGATGGCCGGCTCGAGCGCGCAGCAGTTCCTCATGCAGAGCGGACAGATGATGATGAACCAGCGCTCGGCCAACAGCACGCCGTCGATCGTGACGGCCGGCGCAAAGGACGGAGGCGGCGGCGGTTCGCCCATCAACGCCGGCGCCATGTCGCCCGTCGGCTCGCCGCCGTCGAGCAACCCGGCCTCGCCGACCGGCATGCGAGGAGCGCCCGACCATCAGCACCAGCACCAGCACCAACATCAGCTGAAGGCGATCGGCGAGGACCGCAAGTTCCTGCGGCCCATCGGCACCGAGAGGGCGCATCGCAAGACGCCCGTCTTCAACGCCGGCGTCGCCAATCCCGACGTGGGGGGCAGCATTTGGTCGTTTCCGTCAGGAGGTTGGTTGAATGAACCACTTTTTCTTTTTCTGTTTTTTTATTTTTTTATTTATTTTTATTTATTTTTCAGATCTGCAACCCGATTGGATGGGCTCGGCGTCCGAGGCTGCGAACAAAGCGCGTGAGCAGTCGATCCAGCTGTTGCCGCAGAATTATCTGGCGAGGTTCGCCAATGTTGATGGAATGGGTGGACATTCGGACAATAATAATCCTAATTTAGAACAACATTATCAAGTGAGAAATCGTCGTTTGGTTTTGATTTGGTTTTAATTCGATTCTTTTTACAGCAGCAGCAACAACAACAACAGCAGCAGCAGCAGCAGGCATCTATTGTTCATCCTGGATCGATAATGGGAATGAACGCGTCTCCGTATCCGCCGTTTATGAATGGAATGCCTCCCCAAGTGTTGTCGCAACTCTACGGTAGTATTGGCGCTTCCAACAGTGGGCATGTGAATGAAATGTGGCCTAACGCCATGAAGATGGGAGGTGGCGACTCTGTGCTTCCACCAAACTCGCAAGGTTCAACTCCCGCATCTCATGCATTTCAAGAACCAAAGGTGAATGAATAAAATATTAAATAAAATTAATTAAAAATTAATTTATTTTATTTATTTATTTTAATAGGCGTGGAATAACTGGAGTCAGCTACAAATGTAATTCCCTTCCTGTACTTTGGCATTGTCATTTTTCTTTCCTTTTTTGTTTTCTAATCTGTTTTTTGGCCCTCTTCAGTCCCGGATGTGGAGAAAGGACTAGTTGGGTATAGTAGGTGGTAAAATGATCACAGTATTGAGGATATAAAAAATATTTAAAAAAAATAAAATAAATAAAATGAATAAAATAAATAAATAAAAAAAGTTTAAAAAAAAATAAACTGAGATGTCCGAGTCCAGTTCTAAAAAAAAAAAGAGGGGAAATATATATTGTTTCTTGCTACTTCTCACTACTGCAATGCACAACAGCTGTTCTTCAAATAAAAGTAAAAAAAAAACATTACTTTAGCATAAACTGCTTGTCACTTTTTTTCTTTTAATTGTCTCATTTTACAGTCGGCGATAGAAAGTTTAATCGTACAAAAACTCGCTAGAATTGTTCGATTTTTGAGGTATTTCCGTGAATTATTCGGTGGAAGCGCTTTCTTTCGGTATGTTTTCACCACTCGCGCATTGGTCGAGAAGAAACATGAGTTTTCCTTCGTGGTACAACTTCTCGGTGTCGATGCCACCACCGATGCAACTTCCGTTGACGAACACTCGAGGAACCTTCGAATAGAATTTAAATTTAATTATTTTTTTTATCCATTTTTTATTTTTTTTTTCACCGTTTTTTCTCCCGAAATGTCTAAGAGCGCGGTCTGCAGTATTCGGCAATCATCTCTTTGGTTTAATTCTATCGATTCGTATCCAACGCCTAAGTTGTCAAAGATCTGAAGAATTTAAATAAAATTTAAATTTAAAATTAAAAAATGTTTTTTTGTTTTTTTTTTTTTTTTTGTGCGATTTACTCTCTTTGCTTTATTCGAATACGGGCAATCGGTTTTTGAGAAGATAACGACGCAGTTTTGGCTCACGACGGAGTTGATGTAGGCGGAAGCTTCGTTTAGTTTGGTCAAACTGTCTTGCTGCGTAGCAATCGTCCCTGCACTGGGAGTACTGTTCGTAATTCCCATCTTTTAAATCAAATTCGAGTTAATAAACTAAACTGAGTAGCTTATAACCCGCGATTGGCCAAGAGTTTGCACGGGGAAATTGGAAAGAAATAAATTAAAGCGCATTGTGGAATTTTAGGGGAAAAATTCTTTCGTTCCACAGAATTGGAAAAGTTAGGCCGCCATTATAAAAAGAATACGCACATCCGCTTCCTCCGAACCGGTTCGATTTATGTGACGTAAAGAACTCTCAACTCTTTCGGGGTTAAACGACGAGAACATCGGATGAGAGTTAAAAAATAAAGAACACGACCGGTCGCGTAAACACAATTTTCGATGATAACATTGCAGCCACGTTGAAGTTTTAATTAATCGTACACGGATACAGCATTCAAGAGATGTTTTCATCGCAAAATTAAACGGAATAGAAATAAAAAGAGGTGAGATTGAGCCCGCGTAGAAATAATTTTGGAAATCAATTCCAAAGCGAGTAGAGTGAGTATTCGATGCATCAACACCGTTACGATAACAATATTTTCTCTTTCTTCGACAGCGGAAGCGAAACAAACTCAAAATGGGTTTGCTGAATGGAATTTACATCGTGCAGGGAGAAATGATGCACGTCGTCGTGGAGATGCGCCGTTCCTCACGCTGGACTCCACATTACACGCATTTGGAAGACGAAAACGACCCGTTACTGCGCAATTTTTCCGATTTGAAAGACACTCTCAACCACATATCAGGTCAATTAAAAACAAAAAACAAAAAACAATTTTTCATCTCCAATTTGTTTCTAGATTTATCCGAACTCGATCCAAACTCGTACTTGAGCCCATTCCTGGAAGTAATTCGTTCTGAAGATACAACTGGACCCGTCACGGGCTTGGCTTTATCGTCTATTAATAAATTTCTGTCGTACGGTTTAATTGGTAAATCGAGAAATTCAATTTTTTAAAATTTATTTTTAGTATTTTAAATTTTTTTAAATTTTTTCTTAGATCCGAATGCGGAAACTGCATCCGCTACGGTGCAAAACATAACGGGCGCAGTCAGTCGTGCGCGATTCGTCGGGACCGATCCTGGCTCGGATGTTTTGGTTTTGATGAAAATCTTGCAGGTTCTACGCACTTTGGTTCTCACCCCGCTCGGTGTTTTGTTGACGAATGAGTCAATGCGCGAGATCATGCAGTCCTGTTTTCGAACCTGCTTCGAAATGAGACTCAATGGTAGATTCGATTCAATTTAATTTAATTTAATTTATTTTTTCATTCTTTTAAATAAAACTAGAATTGCTACGAAAATTAGCCGAGCACGCATTAATCGACATCGTGCAATTACTTTTTACTCGTTTGCCGAGCTTGGCGGACGACATTAAAGGCAACGCAGGCTTCAAAAAGGTGCTCAAATCAATAAACATCGACAATTTGATAACTTGAATTGTATTTTGTGCGATTGCAGTTGAAAATGAGAGCCGGAGCGATGGATCCCAATCGAAATAAAACGCGGAAACGATCGTCTCCACGACCCAAGCACAAGAAAATGATGCCTGCGAGTCCGAGTTCCCAGAAATTAGAAGAATTGGCTGAAAATAATGAAAATGCGTGCGAAAACACCGAAAACTCCGAAACTACCGTCAATTTGTGTCCAGACAGTGGACTCGGATCACCTTCCGAGAGTTCCTCGCAATTAAACCCACCAGTGACCAACGAACCGACCCCCGAACCGAGTTCGGAGGTTTCGGCGCTGGAAAGCGCGGCTGACTGCGAACTTCCCGAAGCTCCCGAGGTTCCTGAAGGTCCCGCGCCGGGCACTTGTAGCGAAACGTCATCTTTAGCCGCAACGCCGGTCGAAGGCGACATCGACGTCGTGATGAAGTTCCAGAATGTCGCGGAAGAAGTGTCGGAAACGCCGAAAGACGAAACGGAAGACAAGGAAGTAAATAACGATCAATTTGAATTTTATTTTGTTTTAATTAAATTTGTTTCAGAATAAATTATTCGATTTGAATTTCCAAATGAAGGAGAATTTGTGCGAAAGTACGGACGATTTGGAGTCCGTTTTGGCGTCGGTGGACAACGAGTTTGTGAATTCTCAAGGAGTACGCTTCACCCAAACGCAGCGACAACAGGCCAAAGACGGTACAGCGCCGTAACGACATAAATTTAATTTTATTTCTAATTAAATAATTTCTAATTTCTAATTTCAGGTGTGTCTGGTTTGCTCGTTCCGTACGGTTTGCTGTGCGTTCGTGAATTATTTCGTTTTTTGATTTCGCTGATCAATCCACTCGACGTGTCAGTTGCCGAACGAAAATCTTAATTTTTTTAATTTTAATTTTAATTTTAATTAAATTTCAGAAGTAACACGGATATTATGATTCAATCTGGATTGAGTTTGTTGACCATCGCGTTGGAGGTGGGAGCTGACCACATCAATACTTGCAAATCTCTGTTGAGTCTCGTCAAAGACGACTTGTGCAGGAACCTTTTTTCCGTTAGTTTGTGACTCTATCACACGAAATGTTTAAAAATGAGCATTTGTAATTGCAGTTGATCGGATTCGACCGAATCGCCGTTTTTGCCTCCATGTTGAGAGTGTGTTTCCTCCTTTTTGAATCTCTCCGTGGCCATTTAAAATTTCAATTAGAGGTGATTCTATTTATTTTATTTTATTTTTATACGTTTTAATTAATTTTTTTTGTTTAAATTTTTTTTCTAGATGTATTTAGTGAAATTGATGGACATAATCGCGTCGGAATCGTCGCGGATCACGTACGACCAGAGGAAAATGGTTTTGGATGCGTTGGTTCAGTTATGGAGAATTCCGGGACTAGTGACGGAATTATATTTGAATTACGACTGCGATCTGTATTGTCACAACTTATTCGAAGATCTAACTAAACTGTTATCGAAGGCAAAGAAATTAGTTGAATTTAAATTTTGGAAATTAATTTTTGTAATTTGTAGAATGCATTTCCGGTCAATGGTTTATATTCTACTCACCTTCTGTCATTGGACGCTTTATTGACAGTGATTGACAGCATCGAGTCGCACTGTTACAGCAGAATATTGAGCGAACGAGAAAACCAAGAAAAATTAGAAAATGCTCAACCGGGTATTAAAAATTAATGAATTTAAAATAATAATAATAATAATAATTTTTTAATGAACAGGTGAAGTGAGCTGCGAGAAGGAAATTGACGACCAACAGCCGCCCGTGATAGAAAATCCGGTTTTATTGGGTGTTTCGGGATTCATGTTGGGGAATTATTTACTGAAGAAAAAACCGCTATCAAACGGTAAATAATTACTTATCGTTTTTAAACGATTACTAATTGTTATTTTTTAGTCGCAGGACCAAAAATAGGCGTTTGTGAAGCGGATGGGAGCAAATCACCCAACAACATTCCAGATCACGAGGAAATAATGGCGATCAAACACAAGAAAAAGGTGCGAGTGATGATTTTTTGCGCTTAAAATGCTTATGAAACGAATTCTTTGTTGCGAATACAGTTGTTGGCCACTGGCACGGAACATTTCAACGTGAAACCGAGCAAAGGAATCCAGTTTCTTCAGGAGAATAATCTGCTGAGCAGCGAAATAGACCCGCACGAAATAGTTTCGTTTTTGAAGGAAAATCCGAAACTGGATAAAAAGATGATCGGCGAGTACGTCAGTAGTAGGAAGAACTTAAAAGTTCTCGAAGCATTTGTAAAGTAAATAATCTAGAAGTTTTTGTTAGTTATACACATTTTTAATGATAACTTTTTTTAGGTCGTTTAATTTTGAAGAAACTCGCGTAGATGAAGCGCTTAGAATGTATTTGGAAAGCTTTAGACTTCCGGGCGAAGCTCCCGTCATTTCTTTGTTGTTGGAACATTTTGCTGATCATTGGCATGTGAGTTTCGAATTATAATGGCATTTTTTCATTTTAAAATGGCGTTTTTGCCATTAAAAATGCTGTTTTTTTTCTTAAAATGTAGTTTTTTTGTCTAAAAATGCAGTTTTTCGTCTCAAAATGCACTTTTTTTTGTCGAAAAATGCAGTTTTTTGTCTAAAAAATGCAGTTTTGTGTTTAAAAAATGCAGTTTTTCCGTCTAAAAATGAAGTATTTTGTCTAAAATGCAGTTTTTTTCGTCTAAAATACATTTTTTGTCTATAAATTGAAAATAAAAAAAAGGTTTTTCTCAATATTAAATTAATTTCTATGTATTATTATTCTTAGAAAACCAATGGCGAACCATTTGTGAATAGCGACGCTGCATTCACTCTAGCATATGCAGTTATCATGTTAAACGTCGATCAACACAACCACAACGTGAAAAAACAAAACAATCCCATGACAGTCGAGGATTTTCGTAAAAACCTGAGCAATGTAAACGGCGGTCAAGACTTCGACCAAGACATGTTGGAAGACGTTTACAACGTGATCCGAAACGACGAAATAGTCATGCCTGCCGAACACACGGGAATCGTGAAGGAAAATTACCTTTGGAAGGTAAAAAGTGTCAAAAGAATGGACAAAAGTGGACTTTGTAACGCGATTCGCGCCAATTTCAGGTGTTACTTCGCCGAGGAGCCACCAAAGAAGGACATTACGTGCACGCCCCGAACGGGACCTTCGACCACGACTTGTTTTCGCTGATCTGGGGCCCGACCGTCGCCGCGTTGTCGTTCGTCTTCGACAAAAGCTCGGACGAGACGATAATACATCGTTCCATTTCGGGATTCCGGAAGTGCGCCATGATTTCGGCGCATTACGGCATGAGCGACGTGTTTGACAATTTAGTGATTTCGCTGTGCAAATTCACCACCTTGTTGAGTTCGGTGGAAACGCCCGAGAACCTGCCCGTCAGTTTCGGCAGCAACGCGAAAGCTCAGTTGGCAGCTAAGACCGTTTTCAATCTGGCGCATCGTCACGGCGATATTTTAAGAGAAGGATGGAAAAATTTACTCGATTGCTTGCTACAGCTTCTCAAAGCTAAACTCTTGCCGAAAGAACTCGTTGAAGTAATTTATTCTCATTTATTCATTTAGAAATGCATTTTCTTGACTCAAATATACATTTATGTGCTTAAAATATGTTTTTGCGCATGAACTGTGCATTTTTACGCATAATTTTCACATAAAAATGCATTTTTACACACAAAAAGTGCATTTTTTCGCAAAATAAGCGCATTTTTCAGCATCTAAGTGCATTTTTCTGCATCTAAGTGTATTTTTCTGCATATAAGTGTATTTTTCCATATCCCGAGATCTATTTTCGGTTATACAATGTTTATTATTATTATTATGTCGATATTGATGATTGTTTTACTAGGCGGAAGATTTCATCGAAGCCAGAGGACAAATATCTCTAATCCGCGAAGAGATTCCCTCGCAACGAGTCGATTCGGGCCTGTTCAGTTCGTTTTACTCGTACATCACGCTCATGTCGGAATCGCAGAGCCAACGCGGCCCGACGGCGGAGGACGTGGAGGCGCAGGACCGAGCGAGGAATTGCATTCAAGACTGCCAACCCGAACATTTAGTCACAGAATCCAAATTCTTACAAATGGATTCCCTACAAGAATTAGTCAAAGTGAGAAAATATCAAATAAAAAAAAACAAATAAATAATTTATTTATTTATTGAAAATAACAGGCTGTAATTTTCGCATCGCACGCTCCCGACACGCACATTTCGCTCAGCAGTTCGTACGACGAAGACGCCGCCGTCTTCTTCCTGGAATTGCTCATCAAAATCGTTCTCCAGAACCGCGATCGAGTCACCGTCGTGTGGTCGAGCATCCGCGACCACATCTACAGCCTCGTAATGGGAGCCAGTGCCAGCGAACACACTTTTCTCATGGAACGCGCCGTCGTCGGCATCCTTCGACTCGCCATCCGTCTCTTGCGACGCGAGGACATGACGGCTCAAGTAACAAAAATTAAAAAAAAAAAAATTAAAATTAAAATTTTTAATTATCTTTTATTTGTTTTGTTTCCAGGTCCTTCAGTCACTGCGCATGCTCCTACTCCTCAAGCCCCAAACGCTGTTCAAAGTGTCCCGACAAATCTCGTGCGCTTTGTACGAGCTCTTAAAGACGACGGCGGCGAACATTCACTCGGTTCAGGACTGGTCGACGCTGTTCACGCTGCTGGAGTGCGCGGGAGCGGGCGCCAGACCGCCCCGGCTGTTGACCGGAGCCGTTTTGGAGACCCCCGAGCCCCCGATGGACACCGGCGCTCAGTCCGACTCCGAATTGAGTTCGTGTCACGGCACGCAGGAGTCTGGACAGACGTCCGATCGCGGCTACACGTCCGACAGCGAACTCTCGTACAGCGGCAATCGACCGTCGCCGTACCACATTCTGCACGCGAACGAGTCCGCCAGTAATTCCGCTTCCGGTGGATGGATTTTGGTAGAAAAAAAAAGAAAGAAAAAGTTTAAATGTTTTAAATGAATTAATTTTTGATTGGCAGGTCGGCAAAGAGGGAGAAATCGAGACGGTGCAAGTCCGTCCGCTTCCTGTTAACCAATACAACATCATTTTCCAGCGCGAATTGCTCGGCCACGACACCACCGCGTTCCTCAAGGCGTGCGAGTCGCTCGCCTTCCTCATCCGCGACGTGGCGCACATTACGCCCCAGAATTTCGAGAGTTGCGTGCACTGCATTCGCACGTTCGTCGAAGCCAGCTTGAACGGGGGCAGAACCGTGGCGGAAAAACGGAACTTGAAGCACCGGGAAAGCAGCAAGGACCGGTCCAAGGCGACCAAAGCCACCCGGCGGCGAGACGAGCAGATGAATAAGCGCAATCGGCCGCGCACGCTGAGCAGCAACGGCGGATACCAGGCCGACGACGACGAGGAGAACGAGGAGATGCGGGGAACGTACCACCAAGTGTCCATTCAGCTGTTGGATTTGATGCACACGCTGCACACGCGTGCGGCCTCCATTTTCAACGCGTGGGCGGAAGAGGAGAATAAATACAAGAAAGATGTGGAGCAGGAAAACGCACCCGTTACCAGTGATTTGTGGACCAAATGTTGGTGTCCACTACTTCAAGGTGAATAACATCACAAGTCTTGTCGCGAAAACGCATAAAATGGATCTTTTTTACCCGAAAAAATGCATTTCTACGCATTAAATGTATTTTTTTAACTGAAAAATATGCATTTTTATGCAAAAAAAGAAGCAATTGTACATTTCCTGAACTTTGATGCATTTTTGTGGGTAAAAAAAATGCAATTTATTGTGCAAACATGCAATTTATTCGACTTTTACTCATCAAAAAGTAGAAAAATGCTCATTTTCGCAACGAGAAAATTTTTTTGTTTCATGTTTTGATGAAATTCCGCTTGAATATTGATAATATTTATAAATATTAAGAATGATATTTTATTTTTACAGGTATTGCGAGGTTGTGTTGCGATTCTCGACGCGTCGTTCGCACATCCGCCGTCACCTATTTGCAGCGCGCTTTACTCGTTCACGATCTACAGACCTTAACGCCTCTGGAATGGGAATCCTGTTTCAATAAAGTGCGAATAACTACTTTTTATTTCAACTAATTTACTAATTTTGTTTTTATTTTTAGGTTTTGTTTCCATTATTAGCGAAACTTTTAGAGAATTTGAACCCGAACGACCCGGTCGGCTTGGAAGAAACACGAATGCGCGGCGCCACATTGCTCTGCAAAGTGTTTCTGCAGCATTTAAATCCCCTCTTGACACTCACCACCTTCACCGCCCTCTGGCTCACCATTTTGGACTTCATGGACAAATACATGCACGTGGACAAAAGCGATTTATTAGTAAGTCTCGATCGCGATTGCAATTCTCGACTTAATTCTCGTTGTCGCGTTTTCAGTACGAAGCGATCCCCGAATCGTTGAAAAACATGTTGCTAGTCATGGAAACTGCTGGGATATTCCAAGTTCCCGATGGAAAATCCCAACTGTGGACAATCACGTGGGACAGAATCGACGCCTTTTTGCCCGGATTGAGAGACGAAGTTTACAAATCGCAGCAACCGGTCGAGGCCAAAATTAAAAATATTCCCGAAAATATTCCCGAACAAGCAGAAGGTTTATATTAATAAAAAAATAATAATAATAATGTTTTTTCTTATTACTGTAATAATTTTTCTAGAATCTTCGCCTCAATTTGCTGCATCGGACATTTTTCCCACCAGCAGCTCGTCCATTATTCTGCAGCCGCCATTACCCAGTCCCACAATGCCCCGCACGGTCACTGGTATTTCGTCTTCGCCACCAACATCGACGATGCCGCTCATTTTACCGCCGAGTATGATCGGCGATGGCGTACTTCCACTAAAAAATAATTATTAGGTGAATTTTAATGCATTTTGGTTAATAATTTTGCAATTATTTAATTTATTGTTTTTTATTTTTTTAGAACCGGTTTTTGGGAAAAATGAATTTTTGTTTTAAAAATTCGATATTTGATTCTACCGATTTTATTTTTCTAGTCTCGATGAGTTCGTGTAAAATGTGTCGTTTAGCAAAATTCGTGTAAAGGAATTCTGTACAGTGAAGTAAAAGATTCGTTTTGACATTAGAATTTTTTTTTGTTTGATATTGCACCGACTGCATTTTTCTTTTGTATATACACATTTGTTTGGATAAATCAAACTGTAAATATTTTTGCTGATAATAAATTTGCCTTTATTCCAATTTTAGATTTTTAACTGTTTCTTTTTCCGAGTCTGTCTCGGACGAACAAAATACGAAAGATTTGTTTATACGGTCTAAATTTGGGTTCAAGTGTCTGGTCACGGGCTGTTAACTAAGACAAACGATGTATCCTCGTTTTCAAAAATAGTTTTTAAACCTTTCATCTTGTGAAATCTTTATTTTAACGATTTTTTTCTCAAATTTCTGCATCAAGTAATTCGATATCGATAAAATAATTTCACTTTTTCTTCACAGATGGCGCGTTTTCTAAAGTCATAAATCACGGGAATTTTATTGTATTTTTATTTTTTTATTACTCTAGATATAGAGTAATAGAAGAATAGTTGCCAGAGTGAAAACTGGTGCAACGAGATTTGACGAGTTTGATTTGAAAAGAGGTCAAGTGCGGCCTTATTTTATTTCCGAATATTTGCGTAGGCGCGCACTCGTTGCAGAGCAGCCGTCGAGCGGCGAATCCAACACGGTGAAGATCCGACGAGATGAAGTCGACCAATCCGACCGTGAGTTGATGGAGAGGCGAGCAATTTCCACCGCTTTAAAATGCTATTTTCCACATTTATTTTATGGAGAATTTTTATTACAACCGTCCTACTCATCTGTACAATTTCAGTCACCTTTTATATTCCAGGTATGTAAAAAAAATTCAATCCCATCATTAATTCATTAATTCGATAATTGGTCCTTCGGGACTACCGTAGGACGAAAACTCGAGTAGTAATAACAGAAAAATGATAAATTCAATGAAAACAGATTTTTATCTTTTCTGGGAAAATAATACTTGGAACTCTGTAATGAAAACTATTCGAGGTGTCATCTTAGCCGAGGGTTTGTAAGAAATTCAATTCCCAGCACTCGGGTCGATGGACAAACGAAAGCGCAATCGAGGCGAGAAATACGATCAGTCCACATGTTGACATCTCCGATCCCTCCCCCACACCCTGGCATAGGGCACCAGTTGAAATATCGATACTTCCGATATAGCATTACAAAATATCGATACTGCCAATCTGATGCTCTAATTTTACGCTGGACCACAATGGCTTTTTTTTATACTTTATTGCGGCTCTCCGTTCCCGTTTTCCCCATTTTATAGTGCAATTCCCGAGACTTATGTGACAACTTTAAACCAAAAGCTTTTGTTTTTAATTTTACGACTTAATTTCCACTCTAATTAAACTAGATCGTGAATTAAATGGTGGACGGCGCGCGCAACACAGACAACAACTCGGTTCTCATTTCTAAATTAATATTATCTCTTTTTATATTTATTTTTTTACAAGATGATGATTTATTTTTAAAACCACCATATCTTTTCTTCACCCTCAAGGAACGAAGCTTTTTAGCCACTTGAGAGTTAAAATTGAAGTTTATATGACCTCGTTTCCGGTTGATGACCGCGAGTGATAAAAGATGGATGAAAACAAAAACGGAATAATAAAAAATAAAAATAAAAATACCTGACTTCCGGTGTTTTTATTTGTCTAAATTTTTTTGTTTGTTTCTTTTCTACATTGTAATCAAATCAGGTTCTCCCTACATCCGATGTGTACAATGCTCTTCCGTCGAGACGTCGTCATGTATCGACGATCCGCCTCAGCCCATTAGCTGTCTCAACAAAGAGAAGTTCTGCCAAACCGTAACCCACATGAACACAAGTGGTGAGTTTATTTTTCCTACCGGTCGCCATAGCAACGTCAAAGTTATGGCGGCTTAGCAACTGTTGAGTGCACGGCCTAATCAGGCGTGTTTATTAAAGTGCATTTCACTCTGAAGCTTTCTCGCGCGGTTGAGAGCAAATTTGTGACTCAATAAAAGCGAATAAAGAGAAAAAAAGAGCAATTTTAATCCGGGATTAATGAATAATAAAAGATGAATGAAAATTATGATGTTTGTTTTGTCTCCTTGCCTCAAGGTGGCGTGCTGTCGTTGCTACGTGACTGTGCATCAGTTTCATCCGAGGAATGTACACGGGACGACGGTATCATCGTGTGCACCAGCACGTGTGATCAACCGGGCTGTAACCATGGCAACCGACTTTATTTATCGCGGCTAGTGCTTGTGGTTTTTGTTTCAATATTTGTTTCAACTTGTCTACTGTAAATTAAAATAAAACAACTAAAAAAAACTATTTTATTTCGCTAATTAACGACAAAATTGTTCCGTTCCATCCGTTCCTACCGAGGTTCCTACTTTGGCCTTTTTAGTCTCTCGAACCATTATCTTTTTGTTGTATCGGCGGTAGAGCCATGGTCGTTTTTCTATTTCCAGTTGCGTTGTGCAGGACGAGCATTACCGCCACATTACCGCAGCAATACTGAAGTAGAAACAGGTGGTTACTAAAATCTCGATCGTTTGAATGTAAATTTTTGGAACGACCACCCCTCTGAAGTTCGAGAAACCATTTTTGAACCAAGCTGAAGTTGGCACCACATTCACATTCGCCCAAACTACAGATAGAACAAATCCCAATTTTTTTTAAACACGGATTTCAATGGCTTTTTCCACCAAAAGTTAGAGGTCTTTCTCCTTAACAAATTGTTAAAAGCACAAATCTCTACTCCTCTTACTTTTCGACCAGCAAGCGCTTGAATATGGCACAAAAAAGACTTGTACTAAATTTCCGAATCTGATACAACAACTTCAAACTCCAATATCTCAACAACCTGACCACGGATTTTTTCTTTCAAGAACCAAACGATAGAGGACCTTCTCTTCTACAAACCCTGAAAAGGACAACACTTTAGCCCTCTTGCTTCTCAAGCGGCAACCGTTTGAATGTAATGCAACTGAAATTGCAAAACCCTGAATCTGGTGCCACAGTTTCAAAATACAATATCTCAGCAAGTTGACCATGGAGCGAGTTCATTTAAAATTAATTAAAATTACATGATTTATGATAAAATTTTCTGGAATAATATCTTCTTTAAATTCTTTTAATTCAAGATCTATGCCATCATGCAAAAACCATACTCCTCCTATTTTGACAATGGCTACAAAGTGATTACGATTTGGTTGATTGAATATTATTACCAGGCTCGTCCAGGGCTCGTCCAGGGCTCGTCCAGGGCTGCTCCTCGGACTCTCGCCGGATTCTACCCAGATTCTACCCGGATGTTCTCCGGATGCTCCCCGGATGCTCCCCGGATGCTCCCCGGATGCTCCCCGGATGCTCCCTGATTTCCCCTGATTTTCCCCTGATTTTCCCCTGATTTTCCCCTGATTTTCCCCTGATTTTCCCCTGATTTTCCCCTGATTTTCCCCTGATTTTCCCCTGATTTTCCCCTGATTTTCCCCTGATTTTCCCCTGATTTTCCCCTGATTTTCCCCTGATTTTCCCCTGATTTTCCCCTGATTTTCCCCTGATTTTCCCCTGATTTTCCCCTGATTTTCCCCTGATTTTCCCCTGATTTTCCCCTGATTTTCCCCTGATTTTCCCCTGATTTTCCCCTGATTTTCCCCTGATTTTCCCCTGATTTTCCCCTGATTTTCCCCTGATTTTCCCCTGATTTTCCCCTGATTTTCCCCTGATTTTCCCCTGATTTTCCCCTGATTTTCCCCTGATTTTTCCCTGATTTTCCCCTGATTTTCCCCTGATTTTCCCCTGATTTTCCCCTGATTTTCCCCTGATTTTCCCCTGATTTTCCCCTGATTTTCCCCTGATTTTCCCCTGATTTTCCCCTGATTTTCCCCTGATTTTCCCCTGATTTTCCCCTGATTTTCCCCTGATTTTCCCCTGATTTTCCCTTGATTTTCCCCTGATTTTCCCCTGATTTTCCCCTGATTTTCCCCTGATTTTCCCCTGATTTCCTCCTGATTTCCTCCTGATTTCCTCCTGATTTCCTCCTGATTTCCTCCTGATTTCCTCCTGATTTCCCCCTGATTTCCCCCTGATTTCCCCCTGATTTCCCCCTGATTTCCCCCTGATTTCTCCCTGATTTCTCCCTGATTTCCCCCTGATTTCCCCCTGATTTCCCCTGATTTCCCCTGATTTCCCCTGATTTCCCCTGATTTCCCCTGATTTCCCCTGATTTCCCCTGATTTCCCCTGATTTCCCCTGATTTCCCCTGATTTCCCCTGATTTCCCCTGATTTCCCCTGATTTTCCCTGATTTCCCCTGATTTCCCCTGATTTCCCCTGATTTCCCCTGATTTCCCCTGATTTCCCCTGATTTCCCCTGATTTCCCCTGATTTCCCCTGATTTCCCCTGATTGATTTCCCCTGATCGGGGGAAATCGGGGGGGAAATCGGGGGGGAAATCGGGGGGGAAATCGGGGGGGAAATCGGGGGGGAAATCGGGGGGGAAATCGGGGGGGAAATCGGGGGGGAAATCGGGGGGGAAATCGGGGGGGAAATCGGGGGGGAAATCGGGGGGGAAATCGGGGGGGAAATCGGGGGGGAAATCGGGGGGGAAATCGGGGGGGAAATCGGGGGGGAAATCGGGGGGGAAATCGGGGGGGAAATCGGGGGGGAAATCGGGGGGGAAATCGGGGGGGAAATCGGGGGGGAAATCGGGGGGGAAATCGGGGGGGAAATCGGGGGGGAAATCGGGGGGGAAATCGGGGGGGAAATCGGGGGGGAAATCGGGGGGGAAATCGGGGGGGAAATCGGGGGGGAAATCGGGGGGGAAATCGGGGGGGAAATCGGGGGGGAAATCGGGGGGGAAATCGGGGGGGAAATCGGGGGGGAAATCGGGGGGGAAATCGGGGGGGAAATCGGGGGGGAAATCGGGGGGGAAATCGGGGGGGAAATCGGGGGGGAAATCGGGGGGGAAATCGGGGGGGAAATCGGGGGGGAAATCGGGGGGGAAATCGGGGGGGAAATCGGGGGGGAAATCGGGGGGGAAATCGGGGGGGAAATCGGGGGGGAAATCGGGGGGGAAATCGGGGGGGAAATCGGGGGGGAAATCGGGGGGGAAATCGGGGGGGAAATCGGGGGGGAAATCGGGGGGGAAATCGGGGGGGAAATCGGGGGGGAAATCGGGGGGGAAATCGGGGGGGAAATCGGGGGGGAAATCGGGGGGGAAATCGGGGGGGAAATCGGGGGGGAAATCGGGGGGGAAATCGGGGGGGAAATCGGGGGGGAAATCGGGGGGGAAATCGGGGGGGAAATCGGGGGGGAAATCGGGGGGGAAATCGGGGGGGAAATCGGGGGGGAAATCGGGGGGGAAATCGGGGGGGAAATCGGGGGGGAAATCGGGGGGAAAATCGGGGGGAAAATCGGGGGGAAAATCGGGGGGAAAATCAGGGAAAATCAGGGAAAATCAGGAGAAATCAGGGGAAATCAGGGGAAATCAGGGGGGGAGCATCCGGGGAGCATCCGGGTAGAATCCGGAGAGAGTCTGGGGAGCAGCCCTGGACGAGCCCTGGACGAGCCCTGGACGAGCCCTGGATGAACCCTGGACAAGCCCTGGACGAGCCCTGGGAGAGCCTTCGGAGAGCCTTCGGGGAGTTAAAAAAACACGCTCAATCACAGCATCTAAAATAAAAAAAGGCTGAAATCAAAGATGCCAGAACACAAAAACCCTGGCAACGCTGCGCACATTCAGAACAATCCCACCAATTATAATATTTTGATATTTGACATTTGTACAAAAATAAGTGATATCATCTGCATATCAAATTGGCAATGCTAATTACAAAATTCTGGTAATAATATTCAATCAACCAAATCGTAATCACTTTGTAGCGACATAAGTTTAGAAGACTATTATTTCGGAGTACATGGCGATCAACACCAATGTCATTATCGTGATTTTCACGCAATTCGTTGAACTGAAAACAGATTTTTAAAAATAAATAAATAAATAAATAAATAAACAAATAAATGAGTTATAAATGACGATCAAATTTGCAAGTGAGACCAAGACACTCGTTTTACTCTTTTTGATTTTTACCTTGATAAACCAAGACGGAAACATCGCATTATTTTATACAGGGTGTTTCGTTTAAGATGCCCAGTCAATTTCCAGAATAAGTATATGCTTTTTTAAAAAACCAAGCAGACTAACCTATAGGAAATTAGGGATGACGAATCCAATGTTGTAATCAAATTTTATGACAGACATGCAACAATGCACTTTTCATTCGCTAACTCGTTAACTGGTTGAGATAGACAGAAATTTCCAATTGTAAACTTGTAGACCATCATTTGTTTAGTCTAAAAATGGCTAATTCTCAAAACTTTTGTACTAAAAGATTTCAAGAAAATCGCAATTGAAAAAGTAGTTTTGAAAAGAAAAAGTCATAAAAAAATTCAGTTTTCTACCCATATCTCTGCAACGGTGCCAGATATGCAAATTCCAACCAGGGGAATCGATTTTTTGGATCATTTTACATCTAATCAGCACATTTTTGGCACTTTTCCAAATTTTGGCCATGTTATTCTTGGACTTGTGTCTACTTTTTCAATTGCAATTTTCTTAAAATCTTTTAGTACAAAAGATTTGAGAATTAGACATTTTTAGACTAAGCAAATGATGGTCTACAAGTTTACAATTGGAAATTTCTGTCTATCTCTAACGGTTTCTGAGATAATTTTCAAATGACCTTGAAGGAACATCCCATGGTCAAATTTCGGGTCACCAAAAGATTGCCCCACCCAACTTTAATACTTTGCCATCATTGAATTAGATGCATTGTTACCACTTTCAAAAATATTTAGTAGGGAACCAGACTTTTGTTCCACCCTGTATATTACAGGATTACGTATTCAGAACGTAACCGCGGAATCGTGAGTCGAACGTACAGTACATGCTAACAATAACAATGCGATTACTGCAAAGCTGGATAATTGGGAGAAATGGTGACAAATATTTGTTTGTACTGTACACAGATTGTAGACTGGGAGAAATAAAGCCATGGATGTAGTACATACCTATTTATTGTCCTTATTAAGCATTTAGGCACCTTTTTGGGGTTAAATTACACCATTAAAATGTATTCAAAAAAGAAATTTTGCGTTTTTCACCAATTAACTAAAAGTTTTTATATTGTTTCATTTAAGGATTTGATGAAAACCCACTCAGTGCACTTGACTTTTAGAGCTAATTAAAGCAAGGCAGAGACGTTTTTACCTTCATTCCAATTTTAAATTGATTTTGTGGCGAATCGAACGACTCAACAGAACAATTTCTGGATATTGATTGGTAAAAAATGTAAACAACTCAAAAATGTAAAATTAAAAATTGCTATTTATGAAAACAATTTGATGCAGCTGAAGATGACGTCGTTAAGCTAATAATCTTTCCACTAAAAAATGTGGAAATTACAGCATGATCAATTGATCATTAATATTTTTACATGTTTTGGATCGCACCGACTGCTAAAACCAAATCACTTATTTATTTATTTTGAGTAAATTTTGGCAAATTGTTCGTGATGGTCAAGTGTATTAGTGCTTGTCTCATTTGCTTTGCTAATCTCGCGGGATTTTGCGTAATTCTCACAATTGTGAGTGGAATACTCTAGTCTGCATGTTCTTGATTTCTTCTTTTCCTTTCGGCTTTCGGAGAAAAATTTAATATTTTCAAAACGTGTGAAATATTTAATTTCAGTTTTCCCTCCAATTTTGTGTTTTTCTCACTAATGACGTCGTCAACTTTTGTGCGTGGCGCCATGACACTTGCCATGATCTGTCAATTAAATAACTGAACGAAGAGATTGAAATTGCTTTTTATACTTTATCGCAGCTCTCCGCCTCCACTATCCGGATTTTATAGTGCAATTCCCGAGAATTATGTGACAACTTTAAACCAAAAGCTTTTTTTTTTTTAATTTTACGACTTACGGTAATTTCCACTCTAATTGAACTAGATCGGGAATTAAATGGCGGACAACACGAGCTCCACAAACAACAACTTGATCTTATTATTTTTTCTTTTACAAGATGATGATTTATTTTTAAAACCATCAAATCTTCTCTTCACCCTCAAGGAACGAAGCCACTTGAGAGTATAAATTGAAGTTTATATAACCTGGTTTCCGGTTGATGACCGAGAGAAATAAAAGGTGGACGAAAACAAAAACGGAATGTTAAAAAATAAAAATATCTGACTTCAGATATTGTCTCGATTTTTTATTCATAAATACAAACTACATTAATTTTCGACATCAGGTTTTCCCTGCATCCGGTGTGTACAATGTTCTTCCCTCTCGGCCCATTAGTTGTCTCAACAAAGAAGTTTTGCCCGACATAAACACAAGTGATGAGTTTATTTTTCCTACCGGTTGGGTCGCCATAGCAACGTCAATGTTATGGCCGCTTGGCAACTGTTGAGTGCATGGCCTAATCAGGCGTGTTTATTAAAGTGAGTTTCACATTGAAGCTTTCTCGCGCCGTTGAGAGCAAATTTGAAAGTCAATAAAGCAAATGAAGAGAATAAAATGAGCATATTTAATTCGGGATTAATAAATAATAAAAGATGAATGAAAATACCGATGTTTGTTTTGTTTTGTTATCTCGAGATGGCGTGCTGTCGTTGCTACGTGACCAGAACACGCATCAGTTTCATCCGAGGAATGTACACGGGACGACAGTATCATGGTGTGCACGAGCACGTGAATTCATCCGGGCTGTAACCATGGCGACCGACTTGACTTATCGCGGATAGTGTTTTTGGTTTTTTTTTTCTTTCAATTGACGAACCAAAAAATTGAATTGTAAGAAAATTCAAACCCAGGAACAAGAAAAATTAATAATATTCAAAAAATTTATTTTTTTGTTTTTTCTCACTAGATCGTCATCTAGTGAGAAAAAACAGAAAAACAAATTTTTTTAGTCATGACGTCATTAACTCGAGTTACTTCACTGAATTTCGAATGGATGTGACGTCAGTATCAAATACAAGATGGTAGAAGCTGAATAATTACAAACAGAAAAATTTGTAAATTACACCTTACTTCATTTCCACCATTTGTTTCATTAAAACAAACACATCGTAATGTTAGTTAAAACCATCTGTGCTCACGTATCGCTCATCTGGCTTCTGAATGCGGCGTTTTTCTGCTTGGGTGAGTTTGACGGGGCCACACCCGTTTGCTCAATGTTAAAATCAAATTGAAAATTTCATTTGACGGACTCAAATGTAACCAATGTAACTCCAACGTGCACACCCACTGCACGGAATACTTAGACAAGGAAAACGCCAACGTAGAAGCGACGGAATGTCAAATCTAGGAGGCAAAATACTGCGTGAAAACAACCGGAATGTACAAAGGTATAAAATAATAATTAAAAAATTTTTAAAAAAATTGTGACAATTAATTGATTAATGTATTCATTTAGGTGAAGTTGGAACTCGGAGATTTGGCGCTTCAGTCGGCTGGGAAGATATTTGTGAATTTGTGAAAAGAAAAGGTGATTAACGCGAATACCGTTCGTGCGTTTACACGTGTTCTGGCAACGAACTCAACGGCTCACCTTCGTTTCAACATTCCAATTGCTTTTTAATTACAACATTTGTCTTCATTTATTTTTTTTACAAACGTTTTGTAATCATTTATACAATTTTTTATGTACACATATATTTTTTTCCATTATTTTTTCAATTTTCTCTTGAATTTCCGTTCATCCCAAAAGGAACTTAATTAGTTTTCGTTCCAAATTAATGAAAAAAATGAGTATTTTAATATGTGAATAAACTCCAGCTAAAAATAAACTTGTTTACTTCGTGTGCCGTCTAATTTCATAAACGAATTTTGAAACAAGCTGCAATTTGACACGAGTCAAATTGCAGGTTCAGCAAGAAGAGTAAATAACACTCACCGAGTAATGAAATTTTTAATTGGCTTCATATTAATGTCAAAAACAACAACAAATTACACAAAAAGAAGAAAAAAAACTCCAACATTTCCCAAAACATTAATTAAAAACAAATAAATTCTGACAAATAAATAAACAAATTTTTTCTTTATTGACAACGAGCGCCATCACCTTTAATGGATATTTAATCCATTTCCGTGACACAAGGGCGCGTCGCTCGACTTAACTAAAGCCAAAAGGTAGAAAACCAAAGACTTAGATCGATAAATCGATTTCAGATTATTTTTTCCATCATTTTCGATTATTTCAGCACGAATGAATTAACAAAGGAGGAAGACGAGTATGAAATGAACGACGAGAATAGCGCGCGCATGAATGGCCGAACTGGCGAGCGCCGTAATGCGCAACCTTTCTTTGTTGCAGCCGTCGTGTTGACACGTCGTGTAGCAGAAGGTTAGTCGTTCCGAACTCTTATTAAAGGGATCGTCCAGCACTTGCCGACAACTGTTGCCCAAATCCGTGAGGCTGCAGTCACGCAACAGCAGGAGGAAACGGCCTGCAATGATGCATTGATGTTTAGAAAACGTCTCATTTGAATTGCATTGCAGTTCATTTAATTAGTACCTAGTTTCAAAAATCCACTGTGGGTTATGCAAAATGAATGGTTCTTGTTAGTTGGACATTCGGAAGCAGCCACATTACCATATATGCAGTTGACATTCTGGAGGGAATTGCATTGCAGGCATTTAATGGAATAAACTGCAAGTAAATGTAAATAAATGAACATCAAAGTGAAACAGCAAATGCTTAATCGACTTTTTCCATTACAATTTCTTTTTATCTTTTTCTTTTTGTTCTATTCTTCGATTCACTATTGTCAACAAAAAATTAATGTGTTTTTAAAAGCAATTTATTTAAATTGATTTTTTTTTGCTTTATCTTCTCTCCTGCAACAGCAGAACTCACTTTGTAAAAAGAAACACAGATTAAATGTTCTTTTACGGTTTCTGTTTTCAGTTGCGGTTGTCTGGAGAACTGGCATTGAAAAATGTCAATGCCACTCTGATGTTTTCGGTATAGAATGTCGCAACTTCGATTATTATTAATGGCGGATGTCTGGAACTCCAGGGATTATAATTCGACAAACTGCATCATAAGACTCATTTCCTGTCGTATGTTTCATTTATTTGTTAGGAATAGTTAATGAAGGCAAATGTTTATCCGCTGCTTGGGAAAAAAGCTGACACGTGTATTACACAGTCAAGGACGAATTAAGCTATTTCGGGGACCCGAAACAAATTTTTTTCTAAGCCCCGTGTAGCATAAAGTAAACCTGTGTAATTATTTACTTGTATTTTTCGTCTACGAATCAATTTTTAGGCCTAAAGTTGGATTTTTTTGGCCTCAAATTGAATTTTTTTGGTTACAATTGAATTTTTTGGCTTAAAAATTGAATTTTTTGGCTTAAAAATTGAATTTTTTGGCTTAAAAATTGAATTTTTTGGCTTAAAAATTGAATTTTTTGGCTTAAAAATTGAATTTTTTGGCTTAAAAATTGAATTTTTTGGCTTAAAAATTGAATTTTTTGGCTTAAAAATTGAATTTTTTGGCTTAAAAATTGAATTTTTTGGCTTAAAAATTGAATTTTTTGGCTTAAAAATTGAATTTTTTGGCTTAAAAATTGAATTTTTTGGCTTAAAAATTGAATTTTTTGGCTTAAAAATTGAATTTTTTGGCTTAAAAATTGAATTTTTTGGCTTAAAAATTGAATTTTTTGGCTTAAAAATTGAATTTTTTGGCTTAAAAATTGAATTTTTTAGCCAAAAATTGAATTTTTTAAAGACAACTGTTAGCTCACAATCAGAAATATATGTTGTCCAAATTGCGCCGTTATTGTTATTTGTTACAAAAAGATATGTTAGCTACTATTGCACACTACTCACACTTGCCCTTCATATTATCTGAAGCATTAATATTTTATTAGCACACAACTCATATTTGAAAAAATGATTTGCAGATCACGTTTCCACTTAAGTGCAACGTCGAGAATTCCATTAGAAGTTTCGTCCTCGGTAATGGGAGCAACTGTTTAAAAATCAAACAAACAGAGAGTAGGTGCATATTGACTTTACGAGAAGTGAAAACACCCTGAAAACTTATTTAGCATGCACAAGCAAAGTAAATATAACGACAACAAAAGATTGAAAACATTATTTGAGGGTGTTGATTTTAAAAAACATATTCACAAACAAAACAAACAAATTTGTGGGACAAGGAAGGAGAAAATAAACGACAATACCCTCAGGATTAAAATCTCTAATAAGCAGGAGAGGAAAAAAAGAAAAACGAAAAATAACAATTCGCAATTTGAAAAGAAAGATTTCTCCGGAGAACTGCACGGAATCGGTCAACAAAGCAAGAACACAAATGTGTATAATGGCTGAAGAAGCAACAACATTGCCGAGCTTCAAACACGTTAAACAAACATTAGAGAATCGTCCAGGAGCAATCCATAATTTCACTTTGCAATTCAGTACAAAGAGAATAATGAAAATGGTTCGAAGACGGGTTTGGAGAGCAGCCGCTAACTTTCCCATTAGCTTTTCCTGCTAAAATTGACAAATGTTTGTCTTTGGTTACTAGGAATTAGTTCTTTAATTAGCCAGAGATTTAGTCAAGCACTTTGGAATCAATTTGAAAACACTTATAGCAATGTAGAAGCATGGCGTCGTTGCACGTGCTTAACGGAGCATCGGCACTCGACAGCGGATCATGTTTTAATATCTTGGAGAATGATAGGAAAAGCATGCAATAAGGAGCTGGTCAACAACTAATTCGATTGGCTGCTCAGCAAGTAACTAAATATATTGAAGCAGTTTGCTACGTTCTTCATTCAGAAGATCTACGATTGCTTTTTATTTTAAGATTTATATCAAATAACCTATATTGCATTAAAAAAAATGCAATCAAATGTGTAAAAGATTATGTAAACCTGTTGAAAATTGGAAAAAAAAAGGTCGAAAAGTTTGAAAAGTGGAAGGTAACGAGTAAACAAGAGTTAAAAAGGTTTAAAACGGGTAAAGAACATTCGGCGCGTTCAAAGTTTCGGTATTTACGGTTTCTATAAACGGAATGGCATCAAAAACGGCCAAAAGCCATCACAAAAAAACCGCAAAAACTAAAACCATGACTGGTTTATGAATCGGTTTATGCCGGGATTTAGTTTTCACAACCAAATTCAAAATGGCTTCCTCGAACGTTAGATCAACGAATCAGACTTTCAAGTGTTATAAACACTTTCGGTTGAAGCATCCACCTCCCAAAATGTGAGTGAATGCTAAATTATGTTTAAATATTTGGCCACAACCACAATTCGTTGGTTCAATGAAAGAAATGGACTTTTCATGCACCGGAACCAAAAATGATACAACAAACAGGCCTAAAAACGAACTCATTCATGGTAAATTAGGCATGGTTTTACGTACTATTTTATATTATAAACTGAAACTTTGAACGCAACGCACCTATTGGTAAAATGGGATGAAAACGCGTGAAAATAGGTTCGAAACGGCGATGAAACTGGT
Source organism: Strigamia acuminata (assembly GCA_949358305.1). Taxonomy (NCBI): domain Eukaryota; kingdom Metazoa; phylum Arthropoda; class Chilopoda; order Geophilomorpha; family Linotaeniidae; genus Strigamia; species Strigamia acuminata. The sequence continues at coordinate 721,266 of OX442321.1, forward strand.
AAAAGAAGACGTGTAAAAACTAGTTAAAAATAGAAAAAAAAAGCCCGTAAAAATGGTTTAAATTGAAAAATATCGAAATATGCATTCTCAATTTTTGATAATTTGATTAAAATTTTGATTAAAATCGCCTGACCCCTAGACCCTAACCACAACAAAGACACGCCAACATGTCCAAACTTTAGCGCACGCATTCCAATTTCCAATCAAGTGAGCCGTGAATCCAATTTTTCCACTCGCGAACTTCGTAATGACATAATTGCTCCGACAATCACTCCGTAACGAACCCATCAAAGGGGTTTCATAAGTGACACGCTGAAATAATTATTACGATTGTGACGATTATTGTGACGATTATTGTACCGAAATGATTATCACGTGACCTGTGCGGATCAATCACATGAATAATCACTTCAGCGCTTATTTATAATCATCTGAAAAGGAATTTTTAGTGCGCAAGAATGCTTAAACTAAGGAAAAGAGAGTTTGTTGTAAATTATTAAATAAATAAAAATAAATAAAATAAAATAATATAAAATAAAAGTCATTTGACATGCAGAATAATCACTTGGACCTGGCTTGGGTGATTGTGGTTATTGGAACAATCACTTCATCATTTCCACACCATTGCTCCGCACTTTTCAAATCACCAACAAACTTTAACGACATCATCATCATCATCAAACAAATTGAACAATTAATTTCCCGCAAACCTTAAGTGCATTTCGTTACCTGGCGCGATGTTGATGCAGAAAAAGATGAAAACAAATCTCATGCTGCCAATAATAATAATAATTCAAGAGCACCAAGTCATCCCGTTGACAGCGACTATGACTGCGAAGAGTGCGAGCATCATACCATCAGCATCACAGCGTGCACGTGCACGGTGCGCTACTTAGCAACCGATGCGCAGCTTCCCTTCTCCGCCACATCAAACCCAACGCATGCGCGTCGACATAAATGATCAAAACAAGCCAATGATTTCAATAGATTTTTCGCTCACTTTATTATTAAGCAAACAAACAAAAACATAATTAATTTAATTAAAACATGTGGTGAACGCGCCAATTTTCCACGTGAATTCCGACGACCCGGAAACGGTTACGGAAGGAATAGTAGAAGAGACAATTGCACCAATGGTTGCGACTAAAGCTAAGTACTCGTAAGACTTTCAGACTTTGAATATTCAGAGTCTGAATTTTCAGGTTGTCACGCCGCAAACGAAATGATTCCGCGTGTGTTTTTGGCTGTGTCTTTCCGTGTGCGAAAATTGTTTGGTACACACACAATCCGTGCACGTGTTGTAATTAGAAATAGCGACCACTTTTACAAAATGTTGTAGTTTGATTGTGCAAAATAAATGGATTACAGTATTTTTAAATTAATACAGTAATTAATAATAAATTTTAAAATAAATTAATCAAACATTTTTAGTATTACCTGTCTTTGTATTCAGAATCCACCTCCGCCTTGTGTACGACTGGTCAAGATAGATTGCATTACCACAATGCATTCTGGGTACTCAGAATTTGTTTGTGCACGGAAACAATTTAATTTTTCCGTGCACCATCACTGCCGGAAAGAATAGAATTCCGGTCGCCTGAAAGTTTCCGTAAGCAGAACTATGTGTACCACGTCGACCAAAACTTCTGGCCAATCACGAAAAGTGACCATTCCGTGCACGGAATCAGGTCATGTGTACTTAGCTAAGGAATACTTACAAAACTTACTTGTAAAGCCACAACCTGGAACTCATGGCTGCAGATCGAAAAGATGAATCTCTTCACCGCAACTTTTATATCTAAAATATAATAAATAAAATATGAAAATAAATTTAATCCAATAAAATCTAAATAGTATATTTACTGAATGGGATATTCAAATTTAAGATAACTTGTAGCAACACATTTTCCAATCATTTCAACGTTTCGGTATAAATTCATTAGTGTGTTGTTTTTGTATTCCGGGACTGCGCATAATTGCATTATTTTGTTCACGTAAGATGGCGGCGTGGTTGAGGAAATGTTTGCCAAGCTAATAGATGGATGGATTTTAATGAATGAATTGTCGGTTTTAGGCTCCCGAACACTACAGCACTCGTCCCGAGCGTTTTCTTCAACTGGGCAACCATTGTGTAGAAAAGTTTTTTAAACGTGTTAAAAAATAAATTGTTATAAATTGTTAAGAATACATATTCTTTTCCTAGATTTTTCGGAGCCCCATCAGAACACCGAAATTACTCTGAAAAATGAAAAAAAATAAAATAAATTTTATTGATAAATGTAAGTAAGTAAAAAATGAAGTAAAAAATACTTACAAACCGAATGAAAAAGTTGCAAGCTGGACAAACTATTGCTGGAACAAGAAATCGTTAACAGGATCAAATCTTACTGGCAGTGGGTTAAAAGTATGAATTATTTCTTCGCATCCTCTGCATCTAAAACGAAGAAAATATAAATACAAATTTAAGATAATGGAATATCCGATTAGAAGAAATCCTGTTGCCACTTGCCACAGATTTTTCAACCATTTCAAGGTTTCGATATAAATTCATTAGTGAGTCGTTGTTCAAATCCGCGTCTCTGCTTAGTTGAATTATTCTGGCAACGTAACATAAATTGCGGCGCGAATGAGGAGAGTGATAGGAATTCCAAGCTTTCAGCTGTGAGATCAATTATTTGAACGCATGTGGGGAGAACGTTTGCTCCTGGTGCTGCCATGAGAAGATGAAGCATTAATATTTTATTCGCACAGAACTCATATTTGAAAAAATGATTTGCAGATCACGTTTCCACTTAAGTGCAGCGTCGAGAACTCCATTAGAAGTTTAGTCCTCGGTAATGAAGCAACTGTTTAAAAATCAAACAAACATTGAGACTACAGCCACTTGAACTGTGCATGTTGACTTTACGATAAGTGAAAATACCCTAAAAACGTATTAGCATGTGGTCAAAAAGGCAAGAACACAAATGTGTATTACGGCATAAATCGAAACTTTGAACGCATCTATTGTAAAAATGGGATGAAAACGTGTGAAAATAGGTTTGAAGCGGCGATGAAACTGGCAAAAAATAGAAAAAAAAGCATGTAAAAATAGTTTAAAATGTAAATATCGAAATGTGAATCTTTGAATTTTTGATATTTTGATTTTCGGCAAAATCTTAACGCTGGATTAAAATTGCCTGACCCCTAGGCCGTAACCACAACAAAGGGCCGCCAACATGTGCAAACGTCAGCGCTCGCAATCAGGTGAGGCGTAAATCCAATTTTTCCACTCGCCAACTTCGTAATGACATAATTGCTCCGAGAATCAGTCCAAACTTTAACGACATCATCATCAAACAAATTGAACAATTAATTTCTCGCAAACCTTACGTGCATTTCGTTACCTGGCGCGATGTGGACGCAGAAAAAGATGAAAACAAATCTCATGCTGCCAATAATAATATTTCAAGAGCACCAATTCATCCCGTTGACAGCGACTATGACTGTATCACAGCGTGCACGTGCACGGTGCGCTACTTTAGCAACCGATGCGCAGCTTCCCTTCCCTTCTCCGCCACATCAAACCCAACGCATGCGCGTCGCGATAAATGATCACAACAGCATTTGGCTCAACCATCTACAGTCAACAGTAAAACAGTCTAGTGTTAGTTTGGGGATACAAAAGGTTGGAAATCCCCAATCCAACGATGAAATAATGTATCCCTATGTTTACAGAGACATTTTAGAAAGAAATCTTGACGAATAAAAAAATATTGGTGTTGGTTGTTGCAACGAGACAACAACCAAAAACATACAACGAAATTTGCGCGAGAGTATTTCAGACCAAAAAAAATCAGACAACTTTAATGGCCTTCTCAGTTATTTTAACCTTAATCTAATTGAACATTTACGATATTAATTCTTGATTTGGAACAAATAGTTCCTCTCAGAGTTCTAGAAAAAACGTTCCATGGTTGAAATTAGCAATTTTTGAAGATTGGTCTAAAATATCTCCATTTGTGCTACTGAAATTGCTTGAAAGTATGGCTGAATGATTGAAAGCAATACTACAGGTTAAAGGAGGGTCAACAAAGCCTTAGCAGACATTGTTGTAAGGTTTCTCGATGGTAAACAGATGAGTTTGCAAACTTACTTTTGCCTCTTACTTTTTGATGTCACTTCACAAAAAATTTGTAAAAAATTTGTATCTGGGCCAACACAGCCACCTGAGTGTGCCGACAACAATCGGATTTTTCGGCCAATGGGAGAGCGACAGGAATGCTGTCCTTAGTCGCCTGTCTTCACGATTATGAACAATTCGAACGAGGATCCATGCCACTTTATGTTGAGAACCATTTTTGCGACCACGCGTGTCTGTGAATCGAGTTGGAGAACTTTGTGCAACTTCTGAACCCAATGGTAAGCCCATATAAATCCAATTGCCATTCTAAACCAAGTAAACTAGGGAATTCATGAGGATTTACGATCCAAAGAAAATAAATCCACGTACAATTTTCTTCTTCACGTACAATTTATTTCACGTCACATCGAATAAAATTATTGTTGAATTTTAAACAAAGATATCGTATTCATGTCTCTCACATTGCCTAGGACTATTTTAATGTCTGCGAATAATCGCTACAATAACCATTTGAATTAAATAAAATAAAATTGAAAAAGCCAAATCTTATCTTTATTTGCTAATTTGTGCAAGTTTTCCACAATTTGAATGTTGAGACTCACACATTTCTTGGGCATTGCCAAGTAAGAACACAATAAACACTAACCACACAACTTACTGGAAAAATTATTATTTTTAAACTCTTTATTTATTTACCGCAAATATACAAATTTCAAGTTCAAGTTCTTAGATTTTATGTAAGTGTTAATGTTTTCACGAACTGACAAATTCATCCCTTGAATTATTTTTAATAAAATAATAAAATAAATTGATAATAAAATTTTATTCCAAGTAGTGATTTATTCAAAAAAGCGTTTTTCTCTAAAGCCTGTTGAGAGGTGGCCGTACATAATTAGATTTGTCAGGAAACACTGGTCAATTGCATTGTCGTATGATGAGTCTTATGATGCAGTTTACCGAATTATAACCCCTAGAGTCCTAGACATTCGCCATTAATAATAATCGAAGTTGCGACATTCTACACGGTGTAACATTCCTCGGTTGAAACTGATGCACAGTCACGTAGCAACGACAGCACGCCACCTTGAGGCAACAAGACAAAACAAACATCAAGATTTTCATTCATCTTTTATTGTTCTCTGCCTTGCTTTAAGTAGCTTTAAAAGGCAGGAGCACTGACAAGTGAGTGGGTTTTCATCAAATCCTTAAAGGAAACAATATAAAAACTCTTAGTTAATTGGTGAAAAACGCAAAATTTCTTTTTTTTTAACACATTTCAATGGTGTAATTTAACCCCAAAAAGGTGCCTAATAAGGACAATAAATAGGTATGTACTACATCCATGGCTTTATTTCTCCCAGTCTACAATCCGTATACAGTACAAACAAATATTTGTCATCATTTCTTGCAATTATCCAGCTTTGCGGTAATCGCATTGTTATCGTTAGCATCTACTGTACGTTCGACTCACGATTACGCGGTTACGTTCTGAATACGTAATCCTATAGCACTACATAAACTTGCCATCTGATCTTAGATTTTATTCATCTCTCGTGATCCAAGTATAGTTCGCAACATGCCAGTCCGGAAATCAGCGCTTAGTCTCGAGAAATTGTGTTTGCAAATAGTTTGCACTCATTTCGATAGTTTTCAAACACAACTGGCGAAGCAACCTTCGGTAATTATTTCCAACGTATATCAATGTCTCCGTGAGAACTTTAACTGGTGTACACGAATACGCGTCGATGCCAAGGTTTTCATCCATCCTGACACCAAATCATTTCATTTTTTCGAAATGTTAAAACAACCCTTGTATCCTTGTCTGTTAGATCAAATTGGACAAAAATGTAGGAACCTTTTACATTTAGACCTGATGTCGGAGGTTTTCTTCAATGCGAAAATTTTACCTGAATATATGGTTGAACTGTTTCAGCAATTGCCACATCTTCAGCGGTTCAGGCCTAATAGAGCGGAATGCTCGGATGAAGTTCTAGCTGCAATTGGTAAAAATTGTTTACAATTACGACATCTGGACTTAATGCGCTGCAGAAATGTGACTAATAATGGGCTCTGCGCTTTAAGTGATTGCAAGAGATTGCAATACTTGGATATTTACTGGTGTTCTGTCACAGCCGAGGGCTGTTTTGACATTCTAAATCAACTGCCTCTTTTAAAAACGTTTCGACACCGATGCTGGACAGATTTATTTACTATGTTAAAACAACAATTCAACAATTCGGAGAAAATATCATTACATACTTATTCCATCAAAGACATATATGTAGACTTTGTAAACAATACGGAAGATATCACCATTCTGACCACCATTTTCCCAAATTTATCCCGGAAGATATCACCATTTTCCCAAATTTATCCAGCCTAGAGTTATATTCATCGACGAGCCTGGATTTAAATTTTCTGTTGGCGCGGGCAAAACGATTAACTAGTCTAATACTCGATGGTTTTGAATTAGTTAATGTTAGACTGATTAATTATTATTGCCCACAGTTAAAATATTTTCGGTTACGCGGATGTTCGATTTTGAACACTGAAAATATGGATGATTTACCTAAGCATTCGTTCAAAAACCTATATCTTCTGGGCATATCATGTGAACATATTACCGAATCGCAGATGAAAGCGTTGATTCTACAAAGTCCGAATTTAAACCATTTAACTGTCGCATATTGTCAAACACTTACTGAACTAGATGAATTGAATGCACTTAAAAATCTAAAAAGTGTAGAATTTTTGATTTGTGATTCAATTAATCGAGGGACGATCATCAAGTTATTAAAAATGCAAAATTCAATTAAGTTATTAAAACTACTAGGATGTTTAAATTTCTCAGTTGATGAAGAAATTACCCGAGAAATTGAGACTTGCATAAAATCTAAGAACTTGTGTGTGAAGCTTGAATGTAGGTAAATAAAATAAAGAATTTAAAAATAATAGCACTTTTTCCAGTAAGTTGTGTGGTTGGTGTTTGTTGTGTTCTTACTTGGTATAAAGTTTATTGGAAGAGATAAGATCTATTATCTTATCTTTTTTGCTAGTTCTAGTTTAACTTTATTCCTGTCGTATACTACAATGCAATTGACCAGTGTTTCCTGACAAATCTAATTATCTACTCCCACCTCTCAATAGGCTTTAGAGAAAAACGCTTTTTTGAATAAATCATCACTTGGAATAAAATTTTATTATCAATTAATTTTATTAAAAATAATTCAAGGTACAGTATGTTAAAGTATATTATCATTTTAGATGCATGACACGCAGGAAACCAATCGAACTAAATGTAAAACTTTCATTGCTTGATGAACTTAACGGTGATCCATCTTGATCACTTGATGTCCAATGTGTCCAAACGCTGTAGTGTTGGAATAATAAATGGCACAGGTTAATAAACTTTAGCAAAAAATCGTCAGATCGGCAGATTTGTTGAGGTGTGCTTGACGGTGAGCAAATAGTGCGGTTTATAATGGATGAGAATCAAGAACTGAGAGTAAGTGAGTCTGTTGTTTGTTATTTTGTTGTTATTTTTTAGAATTGTTGATTTGAAGATTGTTTAGAAAAATCTGTTACCATCATCTGCGTGATTGTGCTTTTGCTCTTGATTATTTGCATTATTGCAGTGTGTTCGAACCATTTACATTTTCGTCAATGCTCTTGATATATCTATACTTTTTTTATTCCAATAAAGTTATAAAAATATCTGGAAAAGTAGACAGAGAAGATGACCTGGTCATTCCAAGGGACAGCAATTTGCAAACTATACTGTAATTATCTTTGATAATCTTAAAAATTTGATGACATTGATCGGAAATTAATCTTGCTTTGTATATTCAATTTATTCAATTTTATTCAATTTTATTCAATTCATTCAATTTTATTCAATTTTTTAAATAAATAAATAATTATTGTTTTAAGCTGGCCGAACAGTTCGGTTCCTTGACCACAGTTACTATTTCTAGCCGCAGGACGATGCTACGTGTAAACATCAAACATGACAGCATAAACGACTGCAACAAGTATTTTATGGTTGCAAAAAAAATCACATCAGCACCATTCCAACACAAATTTAAAGAATATATTTTTATATGAAATAATGCGATGTTTCTGTCCTGGTTTATCAAGCTAAAAATCAAAAAGAGTAAAACGAGTGTCTCGGTCTCATTTGCAAATTTGATCGACATTTCTAACTCATTTTTAAAAATCTTTTTTCAGTCCAATGAATTGCGTGAAAATCACGATAATGAGATTGGGTGTTGATCGCCATATACTCCAATGGAAAAGTCTACCGCCAAATACTCAAAACAGCAAATCCATTCAATTATTTATTTATTTATTTGGCATTTCAATGGAGTAAAAGAAGGTTACACAATTTTTTGAGTACTGACAAGTGAGTAAATAGTCATGAATACGACGGTGTAGGTGTCGGCAGTGGAACCGGCACTTGGATGCAGAGCAGTCAAAAATGGTGTCTCAAACTTCAGAGGGGAGGTCGTTCCAAAAATTGATATTCAAACGAACGAGATTTTAGTAACCACCTGTTTCTACTTCGGTATTGCTGCGGTAATGTGGCAGTAAAGTAATGCTCGTCCTGCACAACGAGACTGGAAATTGAAAAACGACTGTGGCTCTACCGCCGATACAAGAGAGAGACTAAAAAGGCCAAAGTAGGAACCTCGGTAAGAACGGATGGAACGGAACAATTTTGTCGTTAATTAGCGAAATAAAATAGTTTTTTTTTCGCTTGGTTTATTTTGATTTACAGTAGACAAGTTGAAACAAATATTGAAACAAAAACCACAAGCACTAGCCGCGATAAATAAAGTCGGTTGCCATGGTTACAGCCCGGTTGATCACACCAAGGAGGTGAGAAGGAGATGTAACTCAATAACCACTTCCGCCACAATGCTCACCTTCTGTGAGATGACGTCACTAAATCTCAAGTCGCCATTTTGCATACAACCTAGTAAACACTACTGTTACGGTGATAACAATTTTTATTGGTTATGTCGAATTTTATCGGTTTTATGTCGATTTTTCTTAGTTTTATGTCGATTGTTATTGGTTTTGTATCGATTTTTATTGGTTTTACCGATTTTTATTGGTTTTACCGATTTTTATTGGTTTTACCGATTTTTATTGGTGTTCTCAATTTTTATTGTTTTTTTTTTGTCGATTTTTATTTCTTTTAGTTGCTTTCAGTTGATTTTTTCTTGATTTTAGTTGATTACTTATCGATTTTATTGATTTTTAGTTGATTACTAATCGATTTTATTGATTTTTAGTTGATTTTTTATCAATTTTATTGATTTTTGATTGAATTTTTCTTGATTTTAATGATTTTAGTAATTAGATAATCAAGTAGAAATCAATAAAATCAATAGATAATCAAGTAGAAATCAATAAAATCGATAAGTAATCAACTAAAATCAATAAACAATCGACTCAACGCAACTAAAAGAAATAAAAATCAACAAAAAAAACAATATAAATTGATAAAACCCATAAAAATCGATACGAAAACCAATAAAAAGTGACATTAAACTTATAAATATCGATAAAATCAATAAGCAATCGACTCAACGCAACTAAAAGAAATAAAAATCAACAAAAAAAAACAATATGAATTGATAAAACCCATAAAAATCGATACAAAACCAATAAAAAGCAGGGCTGGACTGGGAACAAATTTATTGCCGGGAAATCTGGGTGTCCGGGCCACAATTAATGAAGTCGGAACAGGTCACAGCAGGCTGCGACAGACCACAGCGGCCACGGGCCAGTCCAGCACTGATAAAAAGTGAAATTAAACTAATAAAAATCGATAAAATCAATAAACAATCGACTCAACGCAACTAAAAGAAATAAAAATCAACAAAAAAAAAACAATATAAATTGATAAAACCCATAAAAATCGATACAAAACCAATAAAAAGTGACATTAAACTAATAAAAATCGATACAAAACCAATAAAAAGTGACATTAAACTAATAAAAATCGATAAAACCAATAAAAATTGATCCAAAACCAATAAAAATCGACTTAAAATCAATGAAAATCAGTTATTTAGTTACTAGGTTGTGTGCAAAATGGCAGTCAAGTATCCCATCATGCAATGCACTCGTTGCGCATGCGCATACCAACTAGTCTGCGCATGGAACCCGAGTTTTGTGTGGAGTTACATCTCCTTCTCACCTCCTTGATCACACGTGCTGGTGCACACGATGATACCGTCGTCCCGTGTACATTCCTCGGATGAAACTGATGCACAGTCACGAAGCAACGACAGCACGCCACCTTGAGGCAAGGAGACAAAACAAACATCATAATTTTCATTCATCTTTTATTATTCATTAATCCCGGATTAAAATTGCTCTTTTTTTCTCTTTATTCGCTTTTATTGAGTCACAAATTTGCTCTCAACCGCGCGAGAAAGCTTCAGAGTGAAATGCACTTTAATAAACACGCCTGATTAGGCCGTGCACTCAACAGTTGCTAAGCCGCCATAACTTTGACGTTGCTATGGCGACCGGTAGGAAAAATAAACTCACCACTTGTGTTCATGTGGGTTACGGTTTGGCAGAACTTCTCTTTGTTGAGACAGCTAATGGGCTGAGGCGGATCGTCGATACATGACGACGTCTCGACGGAAGAGCATTGTACACATCGGATGTAGGGAGAACCTGATTTGATTACAATGTAGAAAAGAAACAAACAAAAAAAAATTTAGACAAATAAAAACACCGGAAGTCAGGTATTTTTATTTTTATTTTTAATTATTCCGTTTTTGTTTTCATCCATCTTTTATCACTCGCGGTCATCAACCGGAAACGAGGTCATATATACAGTACTTCAATTTTAACTCTCAAGCACAGAATAGTGCCTAAAAATAGTATTATTCACAATTCACAATCTGTTTTCATTGAATTTATCATTTTTCTGTTATTATTATTATTCGAGTTTTCGTCCTACGGTAGTCCCGAAGGACCAATTATCGAATTAATGAATTAATGAATTAATGATGGGATTGAATTTTTTTTACGTACCTGGAATATAAAAGGTGACTGAAATTGTACAGATGAGTAGGACGGTTGTAATAAAAATTCTCCATAAATTAAATGTGGAAAACATTTTGGAACTTCATTATGACGTCGATGTCGCCTTCGACCGGCGTTGCGGCTAAAGATGACGTTTCGCTGCATGTGCACGGCGCGGGAACTTCAGGAACCTCGGGAGCTTCGAGAACTTCGGGAAGTTCGCAGTCAGCCGCGCTTTCCAGCGCCGAAACCTTCGAACTCGGTTCGAGGGTTGGTTCGTTGGTCAGCTTAAACTAAAAAAAAACAGAGTTTGTTGTAAATTATTAAATAAATAAAAATAAATAAAATAAAATAAAATAAAAAGTATACATAAAAATCACGTGACATGCACAATAATCACTTGGACCTGGTGTGATTGTGGTTATTGGAACAATCACTTCATCATTTCCACACCATTGCTCCGCACTTTTCAAATCACCACATTCACACCGATGCGCAGCTTCGCTTCCCTTCTCCGCCGCATCAAACCCAACGCATGCGCGTCGACATAAATGATCAAAACGAGCCAATAATTGCAACAAATTTTCCCCTCACTTTATTATTAAGCAAACAAACAAAAACACAATTAATTGAATCAAAACGTGGCCATCGCACTCGATATCTGTTCAACCGCCGAATGAATTTCGTCGCACTTGATAAACTCGAGCAGCGAAATGGCATTCGCGATGGCTATCGTGTCCCTCACGCTATTCGACTTGATCCACACGCGTCCGTTCATTCCGAGCGCGATCTCGAAGGTGCCCAGCTTGGCCAGAACGCGCTGCACGTCGAACGCGGGCGCGCGCAGCTTCCGGACCAGGTGGAGCGGCGCGTGCAGCAAAAATCCGCCGCTGAGCAGGCCGAGCAGGCCCTTGCTCTTGCCGTAGCTGTCCACGCACACCAACTCGGGCTCCATGTCCTTACTGGCCAGCAGCAACTTGGCGTAGAGCAAGTCGCCGACCTGCACCTGCGGTCGGTTCTTCTGCGTCGCGCCTTCGAACGCCAGGTAAGAGATGGTGGCTTGTTCGCTCGCGCCGATGTCCACCCGGAACGTGTCTCCGCTCTTGTTGGTCACGATGCCGATCACGTCGTCGTTGCGCTCGGCCACGTAGCGTTTTTGGTGGTTCTCGACCCAGTAGAGGTTCGCCATGTTGCTCGATTTCTTTAGGACGCCGCATTTCGTCGCGGTCACTTTGTCCGTTGTAATTCTCAGGCCGGGACCGAGGATCACTTTGTTCGCGTCTTCGTTGATGAGTTTTGTTAGGAATTCCACTTGGTCGCCGCTCATAACGACCGAGCCGACGCTCGCTGCGCATGCAGGCGTGGACGCTGCCATTTTGTTTTTGGATAGTCTCGAAGCAGACCGATACCCGACTAAATAAGCTTACGTTGGTATTTTATTAAGAAAGAAAGTTAAATTTAGTCGGTGTACAATTATTTTTAATGAACCAAAAATATTTTAGCGTGAAATTCAATAAATGTTTACTGATTTTTAGATTTTGCGGATATCTTAACGGAGAGCGGTACCCGATTGAGATATACATTTTTATTAAGGAAATTTTTATTAAGAAAAAGAATAAAAATCACCAGCGATAAAATTGTTATTTTTCATTAAAAAAATGAGAAATATTAAATGAGAAATATTAAATTAGAATTAGAAATATAAAATTTTGCAATTTTAGTTTTACATAATTAATTAATGCCGCCGTCACGGAATGGCGCCACTTGCTCCATACGTTCTTTCGTATTTTCACCACGCACAGTTAGGTTTTGCGTTCTTTTAGTGCCTCGAAAATGGCTTAAAAAGCTTCTCTCGGTTGTATACCACCAATAGTTGACTTCTGGTCGAAATGGGTAAGATAATCAAGTGGAATTTTCTAATTTGCAGCGGATTTGCGCGCGAATTTAGGCGATTCGTGCGCACGGGCGGCTTTTCTGCACGCCATGCCACTAAATTGTCACATTTGAATTTGTAATTCGCAACAGCCACGGACGAATTGAAAATCCTCATGCAAAATTTGAAACTTTCGGTGGAGAAAAAGGACAACGAAGAAGCATCGAACGAAGCGTTATTCGCGGTGGTGCAATCACTTACGAATGAAGGTTTTAAAGTGTAAACAGTGGATCGATGATCGATAGTTTAATGTTTGTGTTGACTCATTGGAATCCGTTAGGGGCAGACCGGCGCACGTTGACCGAGCAATTTGTCAACAACGGCATCACCAAACACCTCATCTCGTACCTGCAGCAGGATTACGTGCCCAAGAGCGTGCAGTGCAAAGTGGCCGAGCTCGTGGCCGAACTCGCCAAAACAGGTGGCTCGATCGATTAGTCGACACTTTTTGTTTGCTTTTTGATTTATTTTCATTTTTAATTTCAGATATTGCGAGGAAACCATGCTGCGACCCGACACTCGTTTCTTTATTGGTCGAGCTGCTTTTGAATAAAGATGCTGAGGTTGCGTTGCAAGCATGTCGCGCTTTGGGAAATATTTGTTACGAAAATGGTATTTAATTCTTCACGAAGCTTGAAATGCTTTAAAAATTGATTTTCATAGTCTATCACTGATTTAAAATTGCTTAATGTGACTTTTGTCGGTGAAATTTGATTAAAAATTGTCTAAAATTGGTCAAATTTGATTTAAATTTGTCTAAAATTGGTCAAATTTAATTTAAATTTGTCTAAAATTGGTCAAATTTGATTTAAATTTGTCTAAAATTGATCAATTTCTTGAGAATTGGTCAATTTTGGTTTAAATCATCTAAAATTGGTCAATTTTGATTAAAAATCGTCAAAAATCAGTCAAATCTGATTAAAATTCGTCGAAAATTAGTCAAATTTGATTAAAATTCGTCGAAAATTAGTCAAATTTGATTAAAAAATTGTCTAAAATTAGTCAAATTTGATTAAAAATCGTCGAAAATTGGTCAAATTTGATTTAAATTTGTTTAAAATTGGTCAAATTTGATTTACATTTGTCTAAAATTGGTCATATTTGATTTACATTTGTCTAAAATTAATCAAATTTAATTTAAATTTGGTCAATTTTGATTAAAAATCGTCGAAAATCAATCAAACTTGATTAAAATTCGTCGAAAATTTGATTGAAAAAGGCCAAAATGTTTAAAATGCAATCTAAAACTGTAAAAATTTGATTCGGAATGGCGTAAAGTTTACAAATATTGATTCTTTGAAAATGTACGAATTTCAGACCAAGCCCGGATGTTGGTAAACGAACACCAGGGAACTGAAACCCTTCTCCAACTGTTGAAAAACTGTCTGTTGGACGAGTTTAAGGGCAGCGAGCAATTACGTGTTATTGCCACTGGCTTCTTACTCAACCTGACCAATACCTACGGTGAAAAAACTAATCGCAAATCCTCGTGCATGACTAACTCTAACTAGATGTCGCAATTTTCTTGCAGAAATAACTCAGGAGAAGGTATTGGACGCAGGAGTGATTGACATTCTATGTGAGTATCTGGAGCGATACTGGCAAGACGAGGATCTCTGTACTCACGTGCTGCTCACTGTTAATTGCATTGCGGATTCGGGTAACGAATTAAATCGACTTAAATGAATTTAAATTGAATTAAATTTGTAATTGCAGAGCTAGGCCGCCAGAAGATCTTAGCTACCAATATGTGTACCGCATTAATTCGTCTGCTCAGTAAAGATATTAATGCCGAAGTTATCGATACGATTCTTGAACTTCTGAGCAACCTAGCAGAAAGTGGTATTTCGAGGATCGTGTGTGAAATTGTTGGCAATTGTTTTTAAAGGGAATTTTTTTGTTTTTTTTTATAGACGCTATGAAGTTTCAACTCGCGTCTTCCAATCTTTGTCATACGCTCATTAATTTGATCGGGGATCGAGTTGGCAAAAGTGACGAGGATAGTTTGAGTATCATTAAAACTGCCAGTGAGCTCATCAATTTGTTATTAACTGGCGGTGAGTTAAACCTAATATAAATTTTGAGAAAAAAAATTGAAATTTTTAGAAGGAATTTCTGCTTTTTGTATGAAAATTTTGATTTTTGCATGAAAATTTTGATTTTTGCATGAAAATTTTGATTTTTGCATGAAAATTTTAATTTTTGCATGACAATTTCGATTTTTTCATGACAATTTTGATTTTTGCATGAAAATTTCGATTTTTGCATGAAAATTTCGATTTTTGCATGAAAATCCCGATTTTTGCATGAAAATCCCGATTTTTGCATGAAAATCCCGATTTTTGCATGAAAATCCCGATTTTTGCATGAAAATCCCGATTTTTGCATGAAAATCCCGATTTTTGCATGAAAATCCCGATTTTTGCATGAAAATCCCGATTTTTGCATGAAAATCCCGATTTTTGCATGAAAATCCCGATTTTTGCATGAAAATCCCGATTTTTGCATGAAAATTTAGATTTATGCCTCAAAATTCCGATTTGTTTTTACCACAAAAATAAAATAAAATAAAAATTATTTTGAATTTAAAAAATAGACGACAGCATGGTTCATTTGTATAACGACGGCCAAGGCAGTTTGTACAAAGAAACCGTATCCTGGCTGCAAATGAGGGACGAAGTTCTACAAGTAGCAGGCGCTTTAGCGATCGGCAATTTCGCCAGAAAGGGTAAGCAAACCCTTTGAAACCCCAACCAAACCCCACTAATCTCCTCCTTTCCTTCTTCCCACAGACGAACACTGCCGTCAGATGGTGGAACAAGGAATCAACGACCGTTTGCTCACCCTTTTACGTAAACACAACACGGCCGACGGCGACATTCGTCTGCAGCACGCCATACTGAGTTCCCTTCGCAATCTGGCCATCCCCAGTTAAACGAAACAACCGAAAACAACAAAAAAACAACAATAAACAACATTTGTTTGATTGATTTGCAGTCGTCAACAAAGCACCGATGATTTCGTGCGGCATCGTCGACGTGGTTCTGCCAATGACGACCATACAAACGTTCCCGGTCGTTTTCAAACTCCTCGGCACCCTCAGGATGTTGGTGGACAAACAAGGCACCTATTTAACCCTTTGATCACCCTAAAAAGAATTTATTAAATGAAATTATTTAAAATTGCAGACGCGATCGCATCTCGGCTGGGAAAAGATGCGAAATTCCTACAACGGCTCATTGAATGGTGCAACACGGACGACCACCCGGGAGTGAAAGGTTGGATTGGATCGGAACTGAAAGGATTATTTGTCTTATTTGTCTTATTTTATTCGCAGGTGAAGCGAATCGACTTCTCGCCTGGACGATTAAGAACTCAAACTCGAGCGAAGTGATGAAACAGATCGTGGAGAGCGGCGGGATGCCTTTTCTCGTCGCCATGGCAACGTCGGAGCACGCGGTGATGCAGAACGAAGCTCTGATCGCCCTCGTTTACATGGCCACCGCGATTCTCGGCAATGAATTATAAACCAAAGTCCAAAATCCGAATGAAATTTGATTTTTTTTTTCTCTTCGTTTTAGTCGACGCTGAAGACGACTTCAAAAATGCCGGCATCGTGGACCAAGTCAAGAAACTCTTACAAACGGAAAACTGCTTACCGGAAGTCAAATCCAACACGCTCAGCTTGATTTGCGCGCTCGCAAAATCTGGTAAAAATTGAACAAAATTGAAAAAATCGAAAAAATCGAAAAAATCGAAAAAATGTAATTTTTAATTTTAATTTTTGATTTTTAAATTTTTATTTCAAGCCAAACTCAGTCGCGCGATGAAGGAATCGAATTTGGCGGAAATCGTATTGAAATTATCGTCGGATTCGAACGCGAGCGTGAGCGACGGGGCCAAGAAAGTGATCACGTTATTCGAATCCGGATGAAGCGAACAATTCGAATCCTCGATCCTCGAAGCGAATTATGTGATAAGAGAGCGCAGTTTCTCTTTTCTCGACAAAATTTTTACCTCATCGTTAGATCAATGGTTTTTCCGGCTTCACATTTGCAATGCAATTTCATTTTTCTAAAAATCTCATTACACGTTTAATTCTTTCTATAAACCCAATTGGTTGTAAATAGACAAATGTGTGTATATATTATATTGATATCATGTTCGATAATTCAATATGGCCTTTTTGTTTATCAATTTTTTCCTCTTTCAGCACTTTTATTATATCATTATTAAATTTGTTTCCATCGAATAAATTGAATTAAATTAAATTAAATGAAAAAAACGATTTTTTTAATGGAAAAAATACACAAAAACGACTTTAATTTCGACAATTATTTCGCTTGCTTGGCCAGAACCATTTCTCGGATATTATCTTCGCTTTCTTTCAAACTTCTTTCCAAATACGACTTGTTGTTCTCGAGGGTTTTGATCTTTTCGTCCGCATTTTTAATTTTCTTCTCCAAGTTGAGCCTGACGTCTGGTGTCGGCGTCAAAATGAACCTGGCGTAGAAAAATGAAAATTAAAGCAAAATATACGTCAAACTGTTGCGAAAGGCGGCTCGTACATTCGTCCAACTCCTTCGTACGTCCTCACGTCTGCAGGTAACGTTGAAATTTCTGCATCGGTTAATTTTGAATGTTGAATACTTCGCCTCAGCCCCTCCACCTGAATGTCGGCGATTTTTATCTTCTGCGTCGACTCGATCGTTTTCGTTTGTAATTCTTGAAAAGCCTAGGAAAAAAACAAAACCGCAATTAATTCACTCCATTCCGCAACAACCTCATCCTACCTACTCGTTTTAATTCCATGTCTACGGGAATGTGCAAACCGGGAACGGCCATTTTGAACAATTACAATAACAGTTCCGCAATTTCGCACTAGTCGGAGCTCGGCGTCAAGTGACAGCAGAGTCTGGTGACGATCAGCCACAAATATAACAAACAACAAATCATTCAAAAAACCAAAATAAATCGTTTAAATCTTTAATAAATCCTTAATAAATCTTTCCCCAGTTGAAAATACACTTAATAATAGTATATCCACAGCTCGTGAACGTGAAATGTTTATTAAAAAACATTTGCAGCCATAAATATTTCAATAAATCGTAATTGTAACTTGAGGATAGGCCTGGCCAGTGTTGTGTTTAGTGTTTACACCCCTAACCTCAGGATCTGACATTCCAAATTCCAGGATCCAGCCTTGGGGAGTGATTTCTAGATCTCCACTCGTCAAAACACAACAAATCTGCTTCGACTACATATCATTTGCCTCTTTTTTTACCCAACTCAAATGACTGGTTTGAATAAAACAAATTCTTTCCTCGTCAAAACATCAAAGCAAAACGAGCTTTTAATATCGAACAATTTCAAAAAAATCCAAAAACAAAAAAAATTTAATCAAAACAAACAAAAAAACACCAACATTTCAAAATACAAATTTTATTTCAACCATTCCATAACTCCAACGCATCTCTCCACCTGTCAAAAACGTGCTAAAGCCAGGTAGACACTCTCTTCTTTTTTTTTGGGCGTCTCCAACCCGAGAAACAGGTTCCACATATCGAGTCAACATCGAGCGCGCGCGACTCACTACACACGGCCTTGGAAAAAAACCCCCCCGCCAGTCCCGCCACCATTTTGGCGCCAAAAAAGTTACAAGCGCGCACAACTCGACCCAGCGTAGCCTTGATGCACCTGCGTCACCTGTTTTCCTTGTGTTTCGCGCACTCCCGAGCAAATAAGGTCAGTTCTATATTTGCATTTTAATTGCACGACTTTTGAGCACAATTTTTCTCGTTTTTTCAATTTTTCTCGCGCACAAATTTGGTTTTATTTATTTATTTATTTTTTCGTCCATTTATTTCCCTGCGTGTGGCACTCACGTGCTGACCAGGAGCCTCTCGCCCCATCTCGCTGTAATTTGCGCACCCCTCGAGGTACCTGGGGGCAGGAACGTTCCCCGATTCTCCCTTCGTGTTGCACCTTTCTTCCTTTCTTCCCCTACGTGAATTTTCTCCCCAATTTCAAAGGAAATCAAAGGGTTGAGATTTTTCTGTTGGCGCTACCTGAAAGGTCAGTGGGTAGGGGTCGCTTTACGGCTGGCTGCGGCCTGCAGGGGGATAAAAGAGGAGATGCAGGAATTGGGTGTTGTGGGATTCATTTGGGATTTTTACCTGGGAGTTGAGCTGGGACGCTTATTTGCATAATGCCCCGTTGGGATGAGACCTCCAGTTTGATTATGACTTGGAGTGGAATTTAAATGAGTTTTGGAAATAAAAAAATTTATTTGTGCAGAAGAACCTTCGAAAATATAAAAAAAAATGCAAAAAAATTTAAAATGCAAATAATAAAATTAAAAAAATGCAAATAATAAAATTAAAAAATGGAAAAATAAAATTAAAAATGGAAAAATAAAATTAAAAATGGAAAAATAAAATTAGAAATATAAAAAAAACTTAAAAATGCAAGAAAATCCCTTAGAAATGCAAGAAAGTACCTTAGAAATGTAAGAAAATCCCTTAGAAATGCAAGAAAATACCTTAGAAATCCAAGAAAATACCTTAAAAGGCAAGAAAATACATTAAAAATGCAAGAAAATATCTTAAAAATGCAAGAAAATACCTTAAAAGGCAAGAAAACACGTTAAAAAGCAAGAAAATACATTAAAAATGCAAGAAAATGCCTTAAAAAGCAAGAAAATACATTAAAAATGCAAGAAAATACCTTCAAAATGCTGAAAAACCTTCAAAATACAAGAAAAAAACCTTAAAAATGCTGAAAAACCCCTTAAAACTGCAAGAAAAACCTCCAAATAAAAGAAAAAAAAGACACAAGTGCGAAAAAAAAATCTTAGAAATTGAAAACAAATTCCTAAAAATCAAAAAAATACACAACCAATAAAAAACAAATGAAGAAACCAAAGCAAAATAAAAAACAAATCCAAATCGGAATCAAATTACTTCCGAACTCGAAAAACAAAAGAAGCATAACAAAAAACGGAACACGAAAAAGGCTGAAAAAAACGACTCAATTCTTCCCAATTAGAATCTGATGCAGCCCTTTTTCCCTTTATCTCAAGTTGAAGGTTTTTTTTCTCATCTTTGTCTTAATCTCTTTACTCCATTGTCTCAGCATGATAAATAGGTTTCGCAAATAATAGCGGGAAATAATTAGCTCGACTCCACAAAAACCCAACATCCCCTCGTCGTTTCACCTTTCCCAGGTAGACTCGTCCTCCGATTTCTCCCGAGCCCCGTTCGAGGCTACCCTAGCGTCCCGATCCGCGTCCATGGTGATTCCGACGCCATAAACGCCAAGCGAGTCCACCTGGGTCTCGTTCAGTCGCACTTTTCACGTGGATACCGATAACGATACGAAACTAAACTCGACCAAACTCTCGTCTCGCAGCGCAACGACCAGTTTTGCCGTGTTCGGACCTACAAACTCGCGTTCCAGCGTTCCGAGCGAAGCCACGTCGATGAGTTTACCTGTCTCACCTGCCCTGGCCTCCGCTACCTGGATGTAAGTATGTGAGCTTCATTTTTATCTGCTTGTCAACTTCTATTTTTAAACTGTTTTCGCAATGCGATTTGAACAGCTCGCGTTTATCAACCGAAAATTTAACACAAACAAACGAAAGAATATTTTTTTAAACATTTTAAAATAAGAATTTCGAAATTAATTTTATAAAAATACGAAAAGTCTTAAAAAATAGACAATTTTTTGGTTTTTATTTTATTTTTTCCGTTTCGTTTTCGACTCGTGAATCAGAACTTATTAATTCCCGCGTCATTTCGAAATTCTAAAACGATGAAAGTCGACATTCCGTTCATTGACAAATATAATTGAAATCGGATGAGAAATCTTCTTTGGAAATCTAGTTGACAAATGAGTTTCACTTGCAAATTTTAAACGGATGAAAGATCGTTGAATAATGCTGCGATTGAAAACCCGAAATAAATAAATAAATCATTTCCCGCGACAAAAAAATATTTATCACTCCATCGCCCGCATAATTCGAACAACTAACCAAACTAAATAATTCGAAATTTTCAAAACACCCTAAAACGAGGTCGAGGTTTTTACCAGAGTATTTTCACCAGGTTTTCCCTCTACCCAGGGCCAACTTGTTGCGCAGCACAGATGACGAGTGAAAACTCAACAGATGTGGTCACTATTGCATCAATGAACACTTTATTATAATACAACTATTTAAATACCCCTCGTTAAGGGCCCTATTGATGCGAGGGGAGGTTACAACATATACCCCATCGAAACTTCATGAATTTTTAATAAGGATTAGAATCAAATACAAATAAACAGACGGAGGGGTAGAGGGAAAAGGCGAAACGATTGTTTAAACATTAAATCAGTCATCGTACAGTCGCGGGCGCATCGCAGCGTAGCGGGAGTGAGAACATTTGTTTTTCTTTGTATTTCCTTCAAGGAACTCTTCTGGTTCCACTCCACTCGTTCATTAATGACTCACAACACACACTCGTGTTTGATGGACGAGAAAAACTGTTAGAATTAAAAATAAAAATAAAAAAAATCATTCGCATTCTGCTAGAACTCGAGAAACACTGACTCGAGGGGGTCAGCGAGTCAGGGGTCAAAGACTCAAAGCGAGGGCGTTTTAGCACTCAAATTCCAACTTGCAAATGGGGTGTTGGGGAATCGGGTTTCAAACTACCCCCACGTGGCTTAAAAACCCTTAAAAGCTTAAAATAAAGCGCCAAAAAACAAACAAAAACAAACAAAACGGAATTTATTTATTTATTTCTTTGCAGCTCATTTGCGCCATGTTATTCCAACGCTAAACGATGATGATGTCAGTGGTTTTAGCGGGCCAGAATCACCCTGCACGTGACAGCCAACAGCAGGTGTACGGTGTCAATTGCGGCCTGCCACCCCCGCAACACCAACGCACAGTTTCCCATGGCACCAAGGGACTACTCAACAGACCGGGACAGAACAACTGTTTTCTCAACAGCGCGGTGCAGGTAAGGGAAAACGAGGCTGGAAATCACCTGATGGTGACTCCGTATTCAGGTCCCCCAACAAAAAAACGCCACTCCTCGGTCGTCTCTCTCTTCATACAGGTGAGAGAGGAGAGATGGGGACTTAATGGCGACTCCATTCGTTCCCACACAAGTGGGAGCTGCGCATTTGCACAGTTCCCAGCAGAGGGACCCTAGGGAAAAGAAGAATTCACGCAAATCTTTCTCTTTCACCTGCGAGCACGTGAAAATTAGCGATTTGGGTCGTTTTGAGTTGAGGGGACTGATGGGTGGTCGGTTGGGGACAAAAGAGGCGAAGAAACGTCTTTTGTTTTGGGTTTTGGGTTTTGTTTTTGGAAAGGGAAATTGGGTTTGTGATATTTGTGCCAGAGTGAAACGAGTCCATGTGAATTTGCCCGTTGGGTCGGTGGTAATTGCGGGAGGTTGTGTGGGAGTTTAGTGAGGAAGTTTTTTTTTTTCGTTTCAGATTGGGTAATTAATGTTTTGTGTTGTGTTATGATTTTTATTCCAGTGGGACGGGCAAAAACAAAAGCGAAAGTTTGTGGTGGGATTGGGAAAATGAAAATGGAAAGGAAAATGAGTTTCCGAACGTTTCACTTGGGAAAAAAGGAAACAAACGAAAAAAGACGAGTTTTGGATCTTTTTGATAGAAAAATCATTGAAAAATGTTGGAAAAACAAAACAAACGTCCAAAAAACATAAAACAAAGACGAATTTTGGCTTTTTTTTTAAATAGAAAAATCATTGAAAAATGTTGGAAAAACAAAACAAAAGTCCAAAAAACGTCAAACGTAGACGAATTTTGGCTTTTTTTTAAATAGAAAAATCATTGAAAAATGTTGGAAAAACAAAACAAAAGTCCAAAAAACGTCAAACGTAGACGAATTTTGGCTCTTTTTAATTGAAAAATCATTGAAAAATGTTGAAAAAACAAAACAAACGTCCAAAAAACAAAAAACGAAGACGAGTTTTGCTCTTTTTAATAGAAAATCGTTGAAAAATATTGAAAAAACAAAACAAACGTCCAAAAAACATAAAACGAAGACGAGTTTTGGCTCTTTTTAATAGAAAATCGTTGAAAAATATTGAAAAAACAAAACAAACGTCCAAAAAACATAAATCGAAGACGAGTTTTGGCTTTTTTAATAGAAAAATCATTGAAAAATGTTGGAAAAACAAAACAAACGTCCAAAAAACGTCAAACGAAGACGAGTTTTGGCTCTTTTTAATAGAAAAATCATTGAAAAATATTGGAAAAACAAAACAAACGTCCAAAAAACAAAACGAAGACGAGTTTTGGCTCTTTTTGATAAAAAATCATTGAAAAATGTTGGAAAAACAAAACAAAAGTCCAAAAAACGTCAAACGAAGACGAATTTTGGCTTTTTTTAATTGAAAAATCATTGAAAAATGTTGAAAAAACAAAACAAACGTCCAAAAAACATAAATCGAAGACGAGTTTAGTCGTTTTTTAAAATAAAAAAGCTTCGAATGTTAGTTTGTGATTTTTGATATTTTCCAGCATCTGCTTTGATCACCTGGTCGTATCACATCCTGCGTGGGGGTTGGGGGAATAAAAATCAAGTTTCCTGATTGGACACAACTCAACTAATAACCCCTTAATAGCGTAACTAAATATTCACCTCTCCAAACACAAACGTCAAACTTCCTGACCAGAAAGCACTAACACTAACTTCCGTTGCCATTTTACAACCCGCCCCCGACTTTAATGAATAGTGGGTCATTAAATTCGACTTATACAAGACGATAATAAACAAAAATTACGCAAAAAAGAGAAAAAGCAAAGGAAATATTAAGCCCAATCTCATGATTCATCTCATCACTTTTATTTTTATCCATAAAAAGATAATTCGACGGAGGAGGAAAAAATAAACAACAAAATGCACAGGAAGAGTAACAACCTGGACAAAGATGAAGAAATCAAAGAATAAATTCAAATTTAACCATTTTAACATTTCACATTTCCATTTTTCCACTCACTAATAATGCTAGGAAATCTCCAGGGGCCCCGGGACACGGCCAAAAGCTCAGGCCATTCACTCCAATCCTGTTTGACCCTTGCCAAACTCGACGCCATTTTTTCTTCTCTTTTCATTTCAATTTCAAATTGAATTTCGCTCAATATCGACTCCCGATCCCAATAAGATAAATAAATATACACAAATCTTATCTTATTTAATGTTTAAACATGATTTTATATATAAATACACGAGATAAACTCCAATAAATTACTATAAATCAATTTAAACTTGTTTAGTGCTTCTTATCTTTGTTGACAGAGGGAGTTTGTTGAATTGTTCGTCGTATTTGACCTGTTCCAAGTACAAGTGGGTGGAACAATGCATCGGATATAATTTCCATGATTTTCAGACATGTGTTTTGTCATTTTCATTTGAAAATGTATTTTTTTATATCTTACCTGTCCAACACCTGCCCTCTGGAGGGGCACTGTGCAGCTGTTGAGGGGAGATGGGTAATACTAGGGGTCAGTCAGCAAAGGTAGCAGATGGTAAGCATGTAAAGGTATGTTGACACTTGTCACTACCTAAAATTGCATTGCATTTAATCGATTTTAAGCCTATTTTTCGAGTAGAATTTAATTTTTCCAAAAATTTTTTTTTTCAAAATGGCGGATTGGAAAAGTAAATAATTTAATTTTTTTCTTTTTGTCTCGTTCAATCTCGATTATTTTTATTTCAACGAGACAAATTAGAGAAGATAAAAGATTTTCTTTTATAATTTGTGTAAATAAAAGTTTGCTGCAACTCTTTAATTCCCTCAATTGGCAAACCAATGAACTCTTCCAAACAACCTGAACTTCTCCTTGGAAACAGGTTTCTATGACTCACCTGAGGCCCCAGTTTGGGTCCACGGTCGTCTTGGCAACCGAGGGTGGCCGCCCTCGTTTGTCCACCTGGAAAAAAAAACACTATTGGCACCAGGGCGGCGCTCCGAACGATCAAAAATCACACAAAATTATCATTTCTCAGTCCCATTTTCCAACCTAAATCGAGAAACAACACAGTTAGTTATTAGGGCATGTAATGCGTGCGAAATTCGTGCAAAACCGACCACAAAACGCATAAATCTGAATAAATCGAGTGTTTTAGTATTCCTCGTGTGTTTGTTTTACCTTAAAAGTGGCCTTGAGTCGACTTTTCTAATGAGTTTGTGGCGCGGGGGGTGAAAAGAAAACCAGGCCCAATCTCAATTAGACCTAGGGTCAACTTTTAATGGACGCAACACCCCCCCGAACACCCCCCATCTAGTTTTTTTTATATTTTTTTATATTTTTTATACTTTTTCCACTTAGAAAATTGAAAAAGAATGTTCAACGATAACACAAAAACACTCCACATAATTTATTGCAAATAAAAAATTTTTTGTTTATTTTTCTTTAGGTTTTGTGGCATTTGGACATTTTTCGACGCAGTTTTCGGGACATCAGCGGACATGCCTGCATGTCCGACAGCTGCATCTTTTGTGCATTAAAGGTAATACTTAATTTTTTTGTTATTTTAAGAGGATTGTGCTGAAAAACGCGCGCGCTGACCTCGAGCTCAAAGCTGTAGATCAGTCAGCGAACGTCTGGTACTTTGGTCCATTCGTTTTGCAGGTGTTAGGGGGTCAGGTTAATATTATTCCAAAGATGAGGTCGTTTTTCCCACCGAATAAAACATTCACAATGCCAGATGGGGTCACGAGATCAAACTGGCCACAGGAAACGATATGCACGACAGAGCAACGAAGAGCAAACACGAGAGATGACAAGAGGAGAAAAAATAAAACAATTTTATCATTTCTTTTTTTAAACAAAATTTAATTTGGCTTTAATTTAACGCGTGCTGTGGTTACGGCTAAACGCAGAGCCCGTAATTACTCACGGGCCCACCAGAGCGTGCTTTTCTTCTCCTCAAGGCCCGTCCGTGGGAGTGCGGGAGCGCAGGTGTGCACCAATGGGTTAGTCATGTTTTGTCAGTCATTCGGCTGACAGTTTGCGCAGAATGTCTTAATTTCAACATTGTGTGCTGTCATCAATTCAAAGTACATGATAAATTGAACGCGGGGAAAAAAATGCAATTTATGATCCATTTTTCAGTCATTTTGGTTGATGTTGCTTATCTCATAACACTATGTTATTTAGTCTGTCTTTTATCCTCTCATAAGTGTTCACTCATGCACATCTCACGCCATCACTGTTTTTGTGCAAAGAAATTTCCCAAAGCCTTTTTTTCTCAAAATAAATGTTTTTTTTTAACTCTTCTTTGTGTGAGCTCTGGAAACAGAGTGAAGAGACCCATAATGGTTCAAAAATACATTATTAAATGCATTATAAAACAATATAAAGCAATATAAAGCAGTATAATATTTTTTTTGGGTGTCAGGAGTTGTTTATTTGACTGTTTTTTGGGTTGAGTGATTCAACAATAGGCCTAATGTGTTTTACTACTGAGTAAACTCGTGAATTTGTTCTCTGTAAACTGAATGATGTGAAGGGAAGTGTTTTGACCATTAGCAACATTCTTGGAATGACTTGTAACTTGTTTTCTGCAAATATATTTGTGAGTTTGCCTGCCTTAAGGCTTTACTTCACTTCCTGATCACTCGACCTGACTTACATTCCGTGTACCGATGACTGATCCTCCATTTTTGATTTTTTTTTCCTATAAATAAAATCAAACAAAATTCAATTCAATAAAAAAAATAATTTTTTTCTCTTTATTTTTCGAATTTTAGGAACTTTTTGCACAATTCCAATACAGCCAAGAGTCGGCACTTCCGCCCGATGCGCTAAGACGAGCACTGGCAGAAACGTTTTACGACCAACAACGATTTCAACTCGGATTCATGGACGACGCGGCCGAATGCCTGGAAAACATGCTCACGCGAATCCACTTCCACATAGCGAACACAGAATCCGAAGACATGTGCAACGCGCCTCATTGTATCCCCCACCAGAAGTTCGCAATGACTTTGGTCGAACAGAGCGTTTGCAACGCTTGCGGAGCCACGTCGGAGCCGTTGCCCTTCACTCAAATGGTTCATTACATCTCTGCATCGGCTCTTTGGTAAATAGACAATTAAATAGACAAATTAGTGCTTGTTTTTCATCATTTTTTATTCGTTCTTGCAGTGTCCAAGCTGAGCAAATGGACTCGAATTGCGGTGCAATTCTCGATTTCGGCAAGCTGTTGCGCAAAGCCGGCGGAATGGGAGATTTCCGGGCGTGTCCTGTAAGATATCCGGCAAAACAAGCCTTAATCGATCCATTCGTTGACTTTGAATCACTTTTTCACAGAGTTCTTGCGGGGCAAAAATACAAATCCGTCGTTCGTTGATGAACAGACCGGAAATTGTTAGCATCGGCCTCGTTTGGGACTCCGAAAGACCCACTTTGGAGCACATTATGAACGTGTTTCGAAACGTTGGAACCACACTCAAACTAGACGACGTAAGTTTAAACGAGATTATATTATTAGTACACTATTTTCCCTTATTTTTTACACTAAAAATCCCTGACTTTTACACAAAATTTCTGAATACCAACACTATTTTCCCTTATTTCTACACTAAAAGATTCATACAACATCAAGGACTGGGTTAGGTTAGGTTAGGTTAGGTTAGGTAGCAAAAAGAAAGCAGGGTCGTGTAAAATTAATTTTTTTAGTGTAAAAATAAGGGAAAATAGTGTACAAATAAATGGAACCCAGTTTAAACTGCTAAAAATGTGATACCCGTAGTAAACGTTGTTGTTCGTTTGTTTTAGCTTTTCCATTCGGTCGTCGACAACCGTTGGGCATCGACAACAGTTCATCAATTAGTCGGAGTGGTTACGTACTACGGCAAACACTACTCAACCTTCTTCTTCCACACCAAACTCCGAGTTTGGATTTACTTCGACGACGCCACAGTGCGCGAGATCGGGCCCAAATGGGAACAAGTGGTGGAGAAATGCCAAAGAGGTCATTTCCAACCTCTCTTGTTGCTTTACGCGAACCCGGAAGGAGCACCGGTTGCTGTCGATTCGGCTCCGCAGACCATCACGTACGTTGCCGGACACAGAAAACTCTCCCGATCCACATCGGAGCGACAGAAAGACACGAGCAAATCACCCAACGGCTTCGGAATGATTTCGCAGCACCGCAGAGCGGCCACGCCTAATCCAGAACTCGTCAGGGATTCTGCCGTCAAAGATGTTTGTCCCAGGCGCGCTATAACGCCGAATCCGCAAGAAGTGCCAACTATCGGACGCCTGGAACGAAAAAGTTACATCGGAGGATCTCCGTTGCCTCCGCTGCCGTCTTACGATCAAGTGGACGCGAGCAGAAGAAAGGCGGCCTTGTTGACCACCAACGGAGACGCGCCGATCGCGTTTGGCGACAAAAAGGACGATATTTACATCAGTCGGCGAGCGGTTGAAAACGTACTCAACTATCAGAAACTTCAGCGCCAGAGAACGTTCAGTATCGGAAGCGGCGGCAGCAGAAACAGCAACTCCAGCTTGGAGTCCTTCGACAGCATCCTTTTGAGGAACATGCATAATTTCCCCATCGCCAAGACGGAACCGGAACCAGACCCGGGTCAGATCCTGGACCCGGCCAATCTTTTGAACCGAAGGAGGGATTCGGGAAATTGGAGCGGAGATAGAAACAGCGCGAGTTCGTCGAGCAGCATCGAGCCAATTAGTAACCGCACAACCGTCAACAAAAGGTAAAAGTTCACTCTTGAGTTGTTTGGATCGAAATATTCATTGAAATGTTTATTTTGCGTAAATTCAGGACTGTGAACGGCTCTGCCGGCGGACCAAACACGACCGGAGGGAAGCCAGTAGAGATTCTATCCAATCCGACGTACGACCCTGGCTACGATTCTTACTCTTTGTCTTCCAACGACAGTTTTCCGCTGTCTCAAAGCAAGCACAACCAACAGTTGGCTCAAATACCCGAAGTGCCCAATTGGAATTCACTTTCACCACCTCATTACAAATCGAGATCTCACAACAATTGTAAGTTTCCTTTTTAGATAGTTTGTTTGTTTGTTTCAACTTCCGGTGCCCAGTAGCGCCACCACTGGTATATTTTAACTAAAATGGATGCCAGATTGTGAGGGTCGACTCTAAATCTGCTTCGTTTTTAATTATAAAGTGCTCAATAAATTCTGAAAGCAGGCTAATCCTGGTTAAAATAAAAATTCCTATCTGCCCATATATTTTGTTTTTCCATTTTAATGTGGAAAAGTCCATTAGTTTTCGATTTTCGGCGGTAGTAGCGCACTCTGGCAGCGATTCGAAAAACCAATATAAAAGCCTTTTCCAAAAACGTAGTTTTTTCAATTTACTTGTTATCTTTGTTCCCAGAAATTCTAAAATTTCAATCTTTTTATTTTTTAGTTTCTACGGATAACTGTGAAATCCTCTGTTGCGAAGCGGACGCGTACTTGGCCAAATCCCAAATGATAGAAGACGCCGGGGACGTTCCTTCGGCTATTTCTCTCTGCAACAGTGCAGCGGCCAAAGCCCGAGCAGCAATGGATGCGCCCTACGTGAATCCTCAGTCGGTCATGTTGGCGCGCATGAAGCACAACACTTGCGTCATGAAAGCGCGAAGTCTTCAACGTCGACTCATAACGCGCCAGGAATCGATCGGCTCCACGACCAGCACGGAGACCGACGACGTGGAACCGAGACACATCCGCCAATCCAGCAGCGA
Organism: Strigamia acuminata; assembly: GCA_949358305.1. Lineage (NCBI taxonomy): Eukaryota > Metazoa > Arthropoda > Chilopoda > Geophilomorpha > Linotaeniidae > Strigamia > Strigamia acuminata. The sequence continues at coordinate 751,125 of OX442321.1, forward strand.
GAGCAAATCGCACCGAAGCGAGGGCAACCACAGTCGCCAAGGAAGCCAAGAAAGCCGGCACAGCCTCAAAGAAGGCGCCAACCACACCCGCCAAACGAGTAGGGACAGCAACCACAGCAATAGAATCGAGATTTACGCGACTTTGCCCAAGAAAAGCGTGAAATTAGTCGACAAGATGCGCTCCGGCTCCGTGAGACTGAAAGGCGAAAAGACGCTTTACGACGAACGGATGCAGAAAAGCACGGAGGAAACGAGCGATTATTCGAGCGAGTGGGAAATGACGAGGAAAATCGGCCTCCACAGGACGAATTCGAGTCCGCCGGTCCTCAAAAATGCTCTCGTGGCGTCCGAAGCCAAACCCAAGATCGAGCCGAAGCCGTCCAACGTACCGGGAAAGAAGCAACATAAGATCAGAAGGAAATTACTCATGGGCGGACTGATTAAGAGGAAGAACAGAAGCATGCCTGATTTGAGAGAACACGAAGCGAGTCAGGAGAAAGTTGCAACTGACCAAGTTCAAAATGGCGCCTTCGTCGATGATTTCCAACTGCCTAGAGATCGCTGCGGATACTTATCCGACGCTCACCTGGACTACGGAAGACGTTCTTCGAGCGAAAGATGTCTGCTTTCGAAGCAGCAGCAACACGGGGGCAGTCACAGGTCGTTGGGACATCCAAAGATGCCCCCGAAGCCACCTGTGAGAACAACTTCGCAGTTATCGTTGGGTTGTCAATCGTTGAGCTCGAAAACAACTTCGTTGAACGCATCCAGTCCGAATCTTTCGGTTTTTGCCAAGAGTGCGGTGGCGAAGGACACCGCGCTGAAGATCGCTTCGGTGTCGAAGGATTCGGATAGAAGGACAAACGGATGTCAAATTTCAACGTCTGTTCAAGCGCTGGAGGAAGTACACGCCAACAATGCGAGTAATAGCGGCTTTTTGGCCGAGCTGCAGGTGAAAAGAATGGAGATTTTGGCGAGGAAGGATAAAAATCTAAACAAATCAAACAATGAAAACAAGAGTTGTTCGTGGTTGCAAGAATTACAAGTGAAGCAAACAAAGATGAGGCAAAATGGTGCAGCCATCAACTGTCACTCCCACACACAATTCGCAGAAAGACAGGTACAAAAACTCTTTTATTTGCTGCTTTATTCATGTTTATTTGACAATACTATTTATTTATTTGAGCAGAACTTGCGATATCCCACCAATGGAGACACGAACCAAGCTGAAATGGTCCACGATACTTGTAACGGCGTTTCTTCGCTTTCCGTCCGCGACTTGGCGCATAAATTTGAGCAAAAGAATTTCCCAACACCCACGGAACAACCAGACGTCCACTCGACCGCTTCTTCCAGACAAGCGGACGATTTAATGAATGCAAATGGCGTCGATCTCAACCGCAGGAAATCGCCAATTTGTGTTGAAACTCAGCAAGAGGTCAATTGGAAAAATGCCGGCTTGCAACCGAAGCCTCAAAACGGGTTTATCGCCGATCCCCAATTGACTAAAAGTTGCACTCATCTTCCGGTCAATGGCCATCCGCCCACCTATCCATCCAGTGGTCATCCCACGTCCCATCAGCTCAATGGTCATTTTGACAATAACAACAAACTTGTCCCGCAATCAAATTATCACAAAAATGCATTCATCCTTCCGTCTAACCCAGCGCCACCACCACAGAACATTCAATACCAGCATCATCTACCATTTGCTCATCAACAATACATAAACCAACATCACCAACAACTCTCAAATAAAACACACCATCAGCAGATGTCACCTCTCCCTAACCAATCATACAAACAAACAACTATTAAGCCCCCTTACCAACAAGTACCACCACCAAATCCAATCAATCATCAACAAAACTCATCTTATCATCAAATACCATCACCAAATGCAACTTATCACAAAGTTCCAGCTGTAAATGGCGCCTATCAACAGGTGCCAACTGTAAATGGGGCTTATCAGCAAGCTCCAGCTGTAAATGGGGCTTATCAACAAGTTCCCATTGTGAATGGGGCTTATCAGCAAGCTCCAGCTGTAAATGGGGCTTATCAACAAGTTCCCATTGTGAATGGGGCTTATCAACAAGTTCCAGTTATAAATGGGGCTTATCAACCAGTTCCAGCTGTAAATGGGGCTTATCAACAAGTTGCAGCTGTAAATGGGGCTTATCAACAAGTTCCAGTTATAAATGGGACTTATCAACAAGTTCCAGTTGGGAATGGGGCTTATCCACAGGCCCCAGCTGTAAATGGGGCTTATCAACAGGCCCCAGGTGTAAATGGGACTTATCAACAGGCCCCAACTGTAAATGGGACTTATCAACAGGCCCCAGGTGTAAATGGGGCTTATCAACAGGCCCCGGGTGTAAATGGGGCTTATCAACAGGCCCCAGGTGTAAATGGGGCTTATCAACAGGCCCCAGGTGTAAATGGGGCTTATCAACAGGCCCCAGGTGTAAATGGGGCTTATCAACAGCCACCATCATTGCATTCTAAGTACCAGTCGGTTTCTTCGTCGAATCTCATCAATTGTGGTGTTGTGAAAAGGAAAAAGAACGTGAAAAAGAGTGTGACGTTTTCAGACCAGGTTGCATTAGTGGCAAGTGCCGACGAGGACAGTGAACTGCGATTTCTCGACAGGGTGTACAAAACTGTGACGGCAAAGAACAATAAGCAAGCCGTGACGAACGAAGAGTCACCGGTTCTTCCAAGGACTAATCTGAACCCTTCAAATTCAAATTCAAATTCAAACTGCTGCATCGTGAATAAAACATCAAATGTATCCAAAGTTCCTTGTCATTTGTGCAGGAAGAAATCTGTGATCCCACCGACTGTTTATTGTCCCGATTGCGAATATTATATGAGCAGATTTAAACCCAAAGTGTGAACTCATCAAACAAATTCAAACCGAATATATATATATTTTTTAAGTAAATGTTTTTGGTACAAATATTTAAATATTTTCGAATTGATAAAATATTCTATGACGAATGAATTTTTTTTTTTACCAACTGTATTTTTAAGGGTTGTACATAATGTAATTTTTTTTTGGAATTCTATAAATGTTTAATTTTGAATTAAACCAAATTTAAAATTATAATTTTTGGCTCATTTTAATTCCGACGTCATCGAGCCTAACACAACGGGCTTCCAGGACACTCTGAAGGTTGGTTGGTTTATTTATTCATTTATTTATTTATTTATTTATTTATTCATTCATTTATTTATTTATTTATTTATTCATTTATTTATTTATTTATTTATTTCACTCCATGGAAGAAAAGGAAAAAAATTTAGTTACTTGGTCTAATTTTATTGGAAATTGGTAATGACTAAGCCTCCGTAGTCCCGCCCATCCATTACTCACTGTGCAGGTTTTTTTTTAAAATTTTATTAATTTCACTTCAGCTGGTCCCACAGACGCAATCAGTCATTTATTTATTTCCAACCTTTAAAAACAAGAGTATATTTTCTCTCTTCGAAACCTCCGACATCACAGCAAGACCAAATCCATTGCGGAAGCAAAGAATTCAATATTTTTTAAGATAATTTTACAAAAGTGTTCACATCTGGCAGGAAAAAAAGTCAAACACTGTCAAACATCGCTGCTTTATGGGATATTATTATTATTATTATTGCGTGGCAACGTTAACAAAGGAAAAGTACCAATGATTGCCGCATGCGATCGCACATCGGTTCACTTTACAGTGTCTAAACTACCGTATCGTGAACAAATTTCATTCAACCGAGAGCACACACGATGCACACCAACAAATCGCGTGAGATGGAATCGAATTTCACTTACAGTTTCGTCTTTCAGTTTGAACGAAACTTCGACTACGACAGCGCGCACGCCTGGATGCGGTCGAACTGGCAATTAACTTTTGTGTTTGTCACCATTTATTTGCTGCTCATTTTCGCGGGAAAACACTGGATGAAATCGCGCCAGGGTTTCGAATTACGTAAAAGTTTGGCGCTGTGGAATCTAATCTTGGCCGCATTCAGTATCGTCGGCATGTGTCGCTGTCTACCGGAAATATTGTACGTATGGAAGACCCACGGGTTCCATCACACCGTGTGCACCAATGAGCCGTTTTTCGCCAACCACGTAACGCAGTTTTGGTCCTGGGTTTTCAGTTTGTCCAAGGTCCTCGAACTGTTCGACACTGCCTTCATCGTTCTGCGCAAACGCCAACTCCTCTTTCTGCATTGGTACCACCACATCACCGTACTAGTGTTCACGTGGTTCACGTGGAAACATCAAGTGGCCGTGACGCGCTGGTTCGTAGTGATGAACTTGATCGCGCATTCGGCCATGTATTCGTACTACGGGCTCAGAGCGTTGAATTTCGCCATTCCACGACTGATCGCCATGTCCATCACGACTATTCAGTTGCTTCAGATGGCCGTGGGTGTGCTCGTCAACCTGTGGGCCTACTTTTCGCTCGTTAAGAAGAAGAAATGCAGCGCCAGCTTTGAAAACATTCTTTTTTCTTTGTTGATGTACGCGTCGTATTTGGTGTTGTTCGCCCAGTTCTTTTGTGTGGCGTACTTGAATCGATCAAAACACAGAGTTGAGAAACTCAAAATTAAATAAGTGTAAGAAACAGACGTGGAATAAAACAAAACGCGTTACTTTTTGCGTGTTTCGCTTTTTCTTTGTTGCTGCACACGTACTAGTTTCGATTTCGTCCACAACAAAAAACATGAAATATGCACCTTTTTTAGACAGGAATTTCTAGGTTTATTTTATTCGTTCAAACAGAAAAATCCTTTCCGTATGTATTCATATTGAAATTCATCTCTATTCTGTGAAAATGTATTTTATTTCAAAAACTTTCCTGCATCTGGTGTAGATACATTGTGGTGAAACAAAAAATAAAAATAATTATTAGAAATATATATTTCATTTCTATCAGAATTACTGTACCACCTTGTTTAAACGCCCGGGCGTTTAATATTTTTTTGAGCCGACCGCCTTTTGGCACCAATTTGAAGCCCGCCGTTTATTCGGGCCTAATTTTTCGCAAAAAAGGTGATTTTTCTGCAAAAATCACCATTTTTTCGCAGAAAATCGCGGAGCTTAATCGGGGCTGGCGCCAATCCTGTAAATCGCCGATGACTGCCCGGCGCTAAAACGGGCCTGGCGTCTTAATGAACCCAGGGGTTTAAACGAGGCGGTACGGTATTTCTGTTTATTATTTTTTATTTTGTCCAAAAAAATTGGTTCTCATGAAAAATTAGGTTGTTGCCAGGGCAACAGGCCTACAAGCCCCTATGTCTCATGTAAACTATACGCTTTCCACACTCAAGAGGAGCCCTGGAATCTTGGCTTCTATTATTCGAGCCATTTCCCTTATGTAGTGATACTTAAAAACAGACCCAAAACACCAGAATTGCATTATACAGATATAATAGAAGTACAGACCTTGAAATAGATTTTTTGTCCTGACAAAGCAAGCGATAAACTTAACAGACATGCATTTTTAAAAAAAAAAAACATAAAACTTTATTTTTAAAGTGGAAATTACTTTTTATTCCAGAGTAACATTAAATGTGCATCATTTCAATCATTATTCTACTGAAAAAGACTAAAAATCATAGGGAACTACTTTTCCTCGTAGCAGAAGTTCAACTACAGTTCTGAGTAATCAGACTAGGCCAATCGGAGCCAAGATTCCAGGGCTCCTCTTGAGTGTGGAAAGAGTATAAAGCTTAAGTTAAAAGTGACAAAATAGAGGCTTAAAGTTCCAGGAGGGCCCTTCTCGTCTTTTTATTTAGATTTTGGGGGCCCTTGCCTGCGTAGACCGATAAAGTATAAACCGCTACCGATGGTGGAAGTTTTTGTTTATTTGATTTCTTTTTTAATTTGTTTAACCCTAATTATATTTTCATTGAGAGCCAGATGTACATAAAAAAAAGAGTTGCTCGTTTATTCCACTTCAGTTTTAGAAGCAAAGCAAAATGAATCTGCCGGCTTTTTTCTCGTTTGAGAAAAACTTAGACCTCGAGGCTTGGCTGCTGTGGTTTCGGTCATATTGGAGCCTGTCCGTAGTATTCGCGTCCGTCTACTTGATTCTCGTTTACTTCGGTCAACGCTGGATGCAACGGCGCCACGCTTTCGAGTTGCGCGCCATCTTAACTTTTTGGAATTTGATTCTGGCAACGTTTAGCCTGCTGGCAACTGCCCGACTGTTTCCCATAATATTTGACGAGTGGCAAAACCACGGATTCGAATACACGGTTTGCAACCCGGGCCGCCTAAGGGGCAATCCGACCTTTGTGTTTTGGGTCTGGTGTTTTGTCTGGTCTAAAGTGTTTGAGTTGGGCGACACCGCGTTCATCGTTCTGCGCAAACAGCGTCTTATTTTCCTCCATTGGTACCATCACGTGACTGTATTAATTTACACTTGGAACTGTGTCCGGTTCTTGTTTCCTATTACTCGATGGTTCATATTGATGAATTGCATTGTCCACGCTGCCATGTACTCCCATTACGCGTTCAGAGCGATGAAGTTTAAAGTTCCGCGACCCGTTGCCATGGCGATCACCAGCGCACAGCTGATGCAGATGCTCGGAGGAATATATGCCAACTGGCGGGCATTCTGGGCGATCGTTGGCGGCCGCCATTGTGATACGGCCATTTGGAATATACAAGTGTCTGTGTTAATGTACGTCTCCTATTGGCTTTTGTTTATTCACTTCTTTTATACAAATTATTTGAAAAAAGCGCAGAAGCAAAAAAATTTATGATTTTATTAAGTGTTGTAAAATTACAACAGTATAAAGTCTTTTTAAATCACACGTATTATTTATTTATTTATTTATTTATTTATTTATTTTTATTATGTATATTGTATGAAGTATGACGTGAATGAAAAATTCATTTAATTTTTTATTTTTCCGCTTTCAATCTGCTTTGATAAATTGAAACATTGTGGAAAGACTCGTAATTGTCTATTTTTCCTTTTTTCTCACTTCCGCTGGGAAATTTACGTAGATGTGACGTCACGGCTTTCTCAATCCGCTTCCTATTTACACGAAGAAAATGGCGACAAGTCAACCCAATGAACGAAGCGAGGACGAATCGTTGCTTGAAACTTGAAAGTTAGTATGGTGACTTTACAAATGTGTTTTTATTTTCCTTTTAGGTTAGGTGATTGTTTAATGTCCAATCTGCTTCTAGAAACAAGTAAGTAGCACCAACAAGCATGATTTTGAGTGGCGCCTTTGTTCAAAGTTCTATATCAACACCTGTAGAAAATAATTTGATATTTTATCACGAGCGCATGCGTGGAAAGACTGCTGCGGAGTTGACGAACTCTGACGGCATTCTTCACAAGTTGCACTATTGTTTTGAAATGTCAAAGGTTCAGGACACAACCTGCAAACCTGCCCAGGGTGGCTCTGCTTATTGATGCACAATGACAAAGGGCCATAAATTGAAGAAATAGCGAGCTAACTTCCTATATACAGTATACTGAAATAACATTTCGTAATTAAAAAACAACAACAACAACAACAACAACAACAACAACAACAACAACAACAACAACAACAACAACTATATTCTGTTGATACACAAATTAAACTATCAAAGCAGGAAATACACCTGTAGTGTTTGCAATTTATGAGGTTATATCAAAGGATATACAACATTGGCGACGAGGATGGCAAATTACATAACTCCACTGGACAAATTTCCAATTGATGGCCCCAATGTGAGTGAGAGATGGGAAAAATACAAGCGTGCATTTCAACATTACGCTGATGCCATGGGTGCCAAAACTGAGTCCAAACCAGCATTATTACTTCACACTGGAGGAGCAGAAATGCAAGAACTGTTTGAAACATTCACTATTGTGGTTGCACAAGGAGAAAAAATGACATTTCAGCAGGTGATTGATGCATTTGATACATATTTTAAACCAAAACGAAATGTGGCTTATGAGCGTCATGTTTTCCATGTGGCCACACAACAACAAGGAGAGTCAGCAGATACATATGTGTCACGACTGAGGACATTAATTAAACACTGTGAATATGGCGCAGATGGAGATGACCACATCAGAGACCAGTTTATTGAAAAATGTGCAGAAAACCGGCTCAGAAAACGACTTTTGCGTGAGGAAAATTTAAAATTGGATGGTTTATTGACAATAGCTCGAGCACTTGAAGCTGTAGAACGACAGGCCAGTGCAATGAACAGTGAAAGTCAACCCGAAAACACCGAAAAAGTGCATTTTATGAAGAAGAACCTGCAGAAATGGAAAGACAAAAATAAAAATAAGTTCGATTCGAGACCACAAGAGGGCGCCACTGCGGAATCAGGGCGACAGTGTACACGGTGTGGTAGAAATGGACATACTGGACAGTTTTGCAAAGTAGCTAAAAATGCAAAATGCAACAAATGTGCAAAAATTGGACATTATGCGAAGTGTTGTAAATCAAAGATAGATGGCAGCACTCACAACAACAACAAGGAAGGTGGGCATGATAAAAAGCCACAAAAGCAAGAAACCAATTTTATGGCACACACCGCAAAGGAGGAGTCTGATGATGAATGGTTATTTTCGCTGAGTAATGATAACAAAAAGCGAAGAGAGGTGTCAGTGTGTTTGAATGGAACAGAAGCCATGTTATTTATTGACACTGGATCATCAGTTAATATTTTATCTCCAACACTTTGGAATAAAATTAAGAAAAATGGACAACAATTAAACCCGACAAAGGCAAGAGTGTTTGCATATGGACAAGATAGGCCATTGACATTACTTGGACAGAGTGAAGTGTCGATTAAATTTGGAGAACGAAAAACAAAGACTATTTTTGTAATAACCGATAAAGACTATCCGTGTCTACTAGGCAGCCAGACAGCAGAGGAAATTGGAGCAGTCATATTTCCACAAATGGTCAATATGGTTTCCAATCAATTGGATTGCATTGTGAGCAAGCATAATTCTGTTTTCAAAGGTTTGGGAAAACTAAAAGGATACCAAGCATCTATTGAAGTAATAGAAGGAAAGCAAGTGCCTGCCCAGCATGTGCGAAGATTGCCATACCATTTGAGAGGTCCAGTTGAACAGGAAATTGAACGATTACGTGTTTTGGGAGTAATAGAAGAGGTACCAAATCCAATGGACCCGAAGCTGGTGGTGAACCCGTTGCGACCGGTTATAAAGAAAGACGGTTCAATAAGACTGTGTTTAGCGGCAATGGCGCTTAACGAAGTAATAAAGAAGCCAAAATGTGTAATTCCATTGATAGATGACATGATTCAAGAGATGGCAGACTTTGCAATGGCTTCAGAATTGGATTTTAACGAAGCTTTCGAACAAATCGAATTGGATGAACAGAGCAGGAATTTGACTGGATTTACGACGGAGTCGGGCACGTACAGATTTACGCGTTTAATTTACGGGATTTCCGTATCGGCGGAAATTTTTCAAGCCATCATCCAGAGAGTCTTGCGGAATTGCAAAGGTGTTAAGAACTATGCCGATAATGTGACGGTGGTGGGTTCATCAGTTATGGATCATCACAACAATTTGGACAAAGTGTTAGCGACATTGAAAGAAAATGGATTGACACTGAACCGGAAGAAGTGTAAATTTGGACTAGAAAAATTGGCATTTCTGGGTTATTTGGTCACATCAAAAGGCGTGGCATTAGGTGAAGAGAAAATTCGAAAAATGAAAGAATTGCGAGATCCGGAAGATGTGCATGAATTGCGAGGAGTTTTGGGTTTGGCAAATGCGTGTGAAAAATTTTTGCCACATTTAGCCAACATGGTTGAGCCGATGAGACGGTTGACACGCAAAAATGCAGTCTGGAATTGGGATCAAGAGCAAAAGGAAGCATTCCAGCGACTTAAACAGGCCGTGGCTGAGGCGACAATGCTGAATTATTTCAAGAAGGATTTGGAAACCTTCCTAGTCGTGGATGCAGGACCAAATGGTCTTGGAGCAGTGTTGACGCAGCGAAAAAAGGAAGGAGGACTTGCGATTATTGCGTTTGCCAGCAAAGCGTTGAGTGAGACGGAAAGAAGATACTCACAGACAGAAAAGGAAGCTTTGGCAGTTATTTGGGGTTGTGAGAAGTTTCACATGTATTTGTTTGGGAGACAATTTACGGTGGTTACAGATCATAAACCGTTAGAAGTCATTTATTCAGCAACCTCAAGAGCTTCAGCGAGAATTGAGCGATGGTTATTGCGACTGCAACAATATAAGTTTGCCATTAGATATGAGAGCGGACTGACAAATATTGCGGATCCTCTGTCTAGGCTTTTAAAGACTGAAGGAAAACCTGAAAGATCGATTGAGAAATTGACGGAACATTATGTCAATTTTATGGTGCGACATGCAATTCCAAAAGCGGTGACGATTGAGGAAATTATCCAAGCAACTGGAAATGATGCTGAGCTACAACAAGTAATAACAGCGATTCAATCTGGAAGTTGGAACAATGCGCAAAAAGATTTCAAGCAGATAAAAATGGAACTGACCAGCGTTGGTGGTGTGGTTTTGCGAGAGAACCGTATCGTGGTCCCATTAGAACTGCGTAAGAAGATTTTGGCTATTGTGCATGAAAGTCATCAAGGAATAGTGCGAACCAAAGCATTGCTGAGAGGAAAGGTTTGGTGGCCAGGTATGGACACACAAGTAGAGGACATGATTCGAGCATGCATCCCATGTCAAGCGCAAGCGCAACCAGAACGTGTTCAACCAATGAGGATGACGGACTGGGCTACGAAACCATGGACACACTTAGCAGTAGATATTTGTGGACCATTTCCAGATGGAAGCAGCGTTGTAGTGTTGGTAGATTATTACACCAAATGGCCAGAAGCAAAGGTGATGACATCTACTACGGCAAGTAAAATTGTTGATTGGTTTGAAGATGTGTTTGCGGCGCATGGATACCCAGAATCCATCACCAGCGACAATGGACCACAGTTTATTTCGGAAGAGTACAAACAATACGCGAAAGACTGCGGGATAAAATTGAGACACGTAACACCTTACTGGCCCCAGGCAAATGGACAGGTAGAACGCCTGAACCGATCATTTTTGAAGGCAGTTCGAGCAGCCAATTTGGAGCAGCAAGGCTTAAGAGGAGCGTTGAGAAGTTTCCTGAAAATGTACCGTGTTACGCCACACAGAATGACGGGAAAATCACCGGCAGAATTGTTGATGTCAAGGCAGTTGCGTACGAAGCTTCCAGAGTGGTCAGAAAGCAAGGGTGGTGAACTTTCTCAAGAAAGAAGAGAGAAACAGCAGAAAGCTAAGGAATATGCAGATGGTAAAAGGAGAGCAGAAGTAACAGATATCACTGTAGGTGAGAAGGTGTTAGTTAAAGCAACCAAGAAGGCTAATAAATTAGCTACGGTGTTTAGACCAGAACCGCTGACGGTAGTGCAAAATAACAATGGGCAGTTGGTGTTGAAAACCACTGATGGTGTTTTAGTGAAACGAAATGTTGCTCAGGTTAAGAAGATTTCTGTGGAGGTCGAATCTGAAGATTACAGTGATGATGGAGGACCTGATAATTTGGTAGGAGACAATCCAGAGAATGAGGCAGTTGCAGAGATGCCAAATGAAAATCAGAGGCCGAGGAGAGAGAGACGACGACCTGCATATTTAGAGGACTATGATTGTGATTAGCGTTCATTTTATTTAGTGCATTTTGCTTTGCTTGTGTTTTGAATTTGTTGCTTTAATCAGTGTATTCTGTCATTAGTGATTTTATGTTTCTCAGTTTATTGTGCTTGTAGTTTTGATTTAAAAAAAAAAAAAAAGACAGATGTAGTGTTTGCCTAATAATGGTTAATTATATTATTGTCACCAGTTGGTGCTAGTGTTTGTTGTATTGTGATTGGTGGTGAGAAACCGAGAGTTATAATAATGGCGACCCGGTGAATAAATGATAGCAGTTAATGGACACATTTAATGCTGTAGTAATCATTTATGAGGTTATATCAAAGGATATACAACAACACCTACTCGGATAACAATACTTGACAGCTTTTCCTATTATAACTGTGTCAACCAGTCGAAGATTAACGATACACAAACCACCTAGCCACATTTATTTCCTCATTCATTTTTCAAGCAAACAACCAAATGAACAGTTTGACTATCATCTTCTCCTTTAAGAAAAACTAGTACCGTGATGGCAGTATCGCATGGATCTGCATCTAACTTACTGGAAACTCTCCTTCATTTACGTGACCATCTACCTGCTGCTTATCTACCTCGGTCGACGCTGGATACACCCGCGTCGCGCATTCCACTTGCGCTGCGTTTTAGCCGCCTGGAACTGGAGTTTGGCAGCGTTCAGTCTGATTGGCAGCGCTTGATGATACCTAAAGTATTTGACGAATAGGACAAATACAGATTTGAGCGCACGGTTTGCATCACCGCAAGCGCAAGGGACGACTCGGTCTTGGCGTTTTGGTCGTGGTACTTTGTCATGTCCAAAGTGGTCGAGTTGGGGGACACCACCTTCATCATTCTGAGTAAACGTGTGACTGGTACTGTCTTTGTCATGGTAACCTGGGGACTGGTTACCATGGTTTGGGACACATACTTACGTAATAATGACATGAGACTTTAGATTGTTGGTTGTTGGCCTTTAATCCGTTAGTCTAGGGGTTGGAGACTCCCATCACCCAAGTGTTGGCAGTGCCGCGAGGGGACGTCACACTGGCAATCGACCAGTCACACAAGCTGCGAACCCCATGTACGACAAGGTCGGTAAAACATAACATTCCGTCGTACTCACCTGCACGACCCATGTACAACCATGGAGGTTGTAGTAGACACATCGTCTCACTACTGAGCGTCACAGTGGTGAATGCGGAGGAGAGCAGAGTCAGCGTGGGCACGACTGCCCTTGCTGGTTACAGGAACTTTCTTCTACACCTCTCTTGGTTGAGACCTAGAGCTCTTCTCTCTATGATGGTTGCTCTCATACTCTCTTCTCCCCACCACTCAGCTCCCTCTTTCCCTCACTTGATCATACCACTCCGCAAAGGAGGCATAACCTTAGGGCCACTGGGCGGTGTGTGGCAGTGACGCAGTTCACCCGTGGGTGGCCAAGCAGTCACAAACGGCGCCTCATTTTCCTACATGTACTGCCACGTGACGGTGTTTTTGTACTCTTGTTACACCGCACAACAAATTATGCCTATTGCTCGCTGGTTCAGTCTCATGTACACGTATTTTGCGCTCAGGGTCGTTAAATTGAGAATCCCACGAACGGTTGCCATGACGATCACCGTCGTGTAGCTGTTGCACATGCTCGGAGGACTGTACGCCATGTCTAGCAGCCTATTCACCAAGTGTAATGATAAAATTGGCCTTATTACTCAAAATATAAAAAAAGTAATGTTACAACACAGTAAAGAATTCTGTGTGTTGTAACTGTTAGTAAGTTAACAATGTGAGAGAGAGGTGCATTTAAATAAAGATAGTATTGACTGTTTAGATAATAACAATACATTTTTTTTTAAATTTAAACAATTGTTGATTACACACTCCTGCGGTCTCCTTGTGAGTTCAGTTTACATTGCAAATTGTTGGAGTTTGCTAATTCAAGCGGTTGTTTTTATTTGATTACCAAACCCTACATGGTTATTCATCTGCTCAACTATTACAAGTTTACATCATGAAAAGTTGGAATTTTCTAATTCAAACTGTGGATACAGTCTGATTACTAAATTCATCATTGTGTTTGTTGATTTCAGTAACCACAAGTTACCAATTGCCCCTAAGTGCAAGAATTACCCCAAAGTGCAACAATATTCTTCAGTAACCCTGAGTTTACCAATTGCTCATAGCGCAACAAATGTCGAAAATAAGGGCTGAAGTAAGTGTAGTGTATAACAAAATAAAAAACAAGAGCTTGCTACTTCCTGCTGCAAGGAAGTATATACCTTGGGTAGGAGTACTGGGTTGACCATTGCTCCAATAGGAACACTGGCCACCAGAATTCTTCCAATCCCTGAAAACAGGAACTGGATATGCAGGACACATTCAGGATTAATTCTCTTGTCTTCAACCGAATAAGGTCTGAGCCCCATGCAGGTGCAAGGGAGTAATTAATCCCTTCATCAAGTTTACACTAAATTTAGTAGAATTGTAGTATTGTGACGGGTGCAGTCTTCTCCATAGCAACCTGGGAATTGGTTACCATGGGTGGGACTGGACCTCACATAAATAATGGAGGCAGGGACTCCGGATTGTTGATTGTTGGCCTTTAATCCGTTGTCTAGAGGTCGGAGTTCCCATCACCCGTGTCGGCGATGCCAATAGGGCATGCCACACCCGCAATCGATCCTTCACACACAGGGCTTTAGCCCACGGGTGGAGTGGTGAGATAACACCTAACATCTTGCTGTAGTACTCACCTACAGCCCATGTAGCCACTCATGGAGGCTGCAACAGGCCTATTGCCATGTTATTGAGCTTCACAGTGGTGAATAAGAGGAGAGCAGAGTCAATTTGGGCACTGCTGCCCAGGTTGGCTACGGGACCCCACAAGCAGATGTCTTCTCCCTGTGCTGTCCAAACTCTCTCTCTCCTCACCACACCACCCAGGTCCTGATTTCCCATCTGGGTCAGTCTACCCCGTAAGAGGGGATGACCTTAGGGCCAGTGAGCAGTGTGTGGAGTGACGTAGGTCACCATGGGTGGCCAGACGGTCACAGTGTAACTTGATAAGAAGTTACTAGGAGTATATTATAACCATAGAAAATACTATATCGAATGTATAGAATATATAAAACCTTCAGTTTATAGTATATATATAAATAATTAACAATGCCATCTATTGGTAAAATTAGCAATTTATTCAATATGACGTCATAATCGTCACATCTTATTGTTGCTAAACCCATGTTGTGGAAACTAGAGCTAAAGTTAAAAGTGACAAAGAAGAGGATTAATGTTTCAGGAGGGCCCTTCTCGTCTTTTTTTTTAAATTTTGGGGCCCTTTGCCTGCGTAGACCTATGATATAAAGTAAATACTGGAAGTTTTTGTTTATTTGATTTCTTTTTTAATGTGTTTAATCCTAATTATGTTTTCATTCAGAGCCAGATGTACATAAAAAAAAGAGTTGCTTGTTAAATCCACTTCCGTTTTACAAGCAAAGCAAAATGAACCTGTCGGCTTTTTTCTCGTTCGAGAAAAACTTGGACGACGAAGCATGGCTGCTGTGGTTTCGGTCATATTGGAGCCTGTCCGTAGTGTTTGCGACCGTCTACTTGATTCTCGTTTACTTCGGCCAACGCTGGATGCAACGGCGCCCCGCTTTCGAGTTGCGCGCCATCTTACCCGTTTGGGATTTGATTCTGGCAACGTTTAGTTTGCTGGCAACTGCCCGACTGTTTCCCATAATATTTGACGAGTGGCGAAACCACGGATTTGAATACACGGTTTGCGACGCGAGCCACCTAATGGTTAATCCGACCTTTCAGTTTTGGGGCTGGTATTTTGTCTGGTCTAAAGTGTTTGAGTTGGGCGACACCGCATTCATCGTTCTGCGCAAACAGCGTCTCATTTTCCTCCATTGGTACCATCACGTGACTGTATTAATTCACACTTGGAACTGTGTCCGGTTCTTGTTTCCTATTACTCAATGGTTCGTATTGATGAATTGCATTGTCCACGCTGCCATGTACTCCTATTACGCGTTCAGATCGATGAAGTTTAAAGTTCCGCGACCCGTTGCCATGGCAATCACCAGCGCACAGCTGATGCAGATGCTCGGAGGAATATATGCCAACTGGCGGGCATTCTGGGCGATCTTTGGCGGCCGCCATTGTGATACGGCCATTTGGAATATACAAGTGTCTGTGTTAATGTACGTCTCCTACTGGCTTTTGTTTACTCACTTCTTTTATACAAATTATTTGAAAAAAGCGCAGAAGCAAAAAAATGTATGATTTTTTTAAGTGTTATAAAATTGCAACAGTATAAAGTCTTTTTAAATCACACGTATTATTTATTTATTTATTATTATTACATGTATTGTATGAAATGTGGCATTGTAAATTCCTACAGCTGGAAAGAAACATCACAGCACAAGTAATCGTTAATTGACTGGCCACACAATAATGTAAATGACAAATTCATTTTTGTTATTTTTCCGCTTTCAATCTGCTTTGAAAAGATCCAATAATCACATGTGTGATTGTTGAAAGACTCGTATTTGTATATATTTCCTTTTTTCTCACTTCCGCTGGGAAATTTACGGCGGAATCATTTTGTCTTACGTAGATGTGACGTCACGGCTTTCTCGATCCGCTTCCGATTTACACGAAGAAAATGGCGACGAGTGAACCCAGAGAACGAAGCGAGGACGAATCGTTGCTTGAAACTTGAAAGGTAGTGTGGTGACTTTACAAATGTCTTTTTATTTTAAGTCAATTCCATGAAACGCGCCCGTTTTTATTTTTGTTGTTTATTGTTTATTTTTTATTTTTTAAAATATTTATCCTTGTGACTAGTGGGTGATGACAACAAAATGCTACCTTGTCCAAATTGGAAGACAACAAAGTCGCTTTGTTTTTGACACATGTTGGAAGGGAACAAATTTCATCATGCGAGAAGGTCCCCAGACCATAAATCCGCCCCTGGCGCCCTGAAGTCACATTGCACCTAGGAATTTCAAATGACAGCCATTTTGAATTTGTTTGTAAAAATCAAAACCAGGTTGTGTAAACCGTTTAGTCTTTGCGGTTTCTATTTTTGCAGTAGTTATACTCTTGTTGCACTCAAAAAAGACACTCATTCCTATAGGTCGAGCCTCGTTACTACTAACTCCGGACTGTATACTACTACTAGCAGAAATAGTTTTGATTTTTATTTATTTTTGTGATTGTTATGACCATTTAAGTTGATATTATTATTATTTTTTTTTATTAAAAAATGTTATTTCTATTTATGAAATAATTTTACGCACATCTAAATGTAAAACTCATGTTTGTTCTGTTTATTGGTTGCTTTGTCTGGCAAGCAACACATTTTTGAAATTTTGGCCCTTACCTAGGCAATCGATTACAATGTCTGTACATTGTAATGCAATTCTGGTGTTTGGATCTATTTTTTCGGATCACTACACAAGTAAAATGGCTCGACCAATAAGACTGAGTGACCTTTATCAGTGCAACAAGAGCACAGATTAGAGGAATACACAGATGCGTCACTTCTCCAAAATCTGTTCTCCGCGTGATCGGAGAAAAACAGTGCACCAAGCGGGCGGTACTTTCCCTACAGGAACACATTGACGGCAAATTTATGTTGGCGGACGGAGGTTGGTTTGTTGCGGCCAACAGATCCAAACTCCGTCCAAATGTTAAAAATGTTAAAAATGTTAATTTCCATAATTGAAAATGGTTTATCCTTTTAGTTCTGCAATTATAACTATTGTTTCAATAAAAAAAAAATGTTTTCTTTATTTGCAAAGAGTTTTTTTTTTAAAAAAATTTATGATTCTTGATTGGCCGACAGTACATGTTTAGATGCCGCCGAAAACCACAATTATCACGGCCGAAAACCACAATTATCACGGCCAATAAAGAATCATAATTTTTTTAAAAAAAAAACTTTTTGCAAATAAAGAAAACATTTTTTTTTATCGAAACAATAGTTATAATTGCAGAACTAAAAGGATAAACCATTTTCAATTATGGAAATTAACATTTTTAACATTTGGACGGAGTTTGGATCTGTTGGCCGCAACAAACCAACCTCCGTCCGCCAACATAAATTCGCCGTCAACGTGTTCCTGTAGGGAAAGTACCGCCCGCTTAGTGCGCTGTTTTTCTCCGATCATGCGGAGAACAAAGAATTTTGGAGAAGTGACGCATCTGTATATTCCTCTGATCTGTGAACAAGAGTATAGGTGATTGTTTTCGGCCGTTTTTGATGTCCAATCTGCTTCTAGAAACAAGTAAGTAGCATCAACAAACATGATTGTGAGTGGCGCCTTTGTTCAAAGTTCTATTTCAACACCTGTAGAAAATAATTTGATATTTGATCACGAGCGCATGCGCGAAAAGACTGCTGTGGAGTAGACGATCTCTGACAACATTCTTCACAAGCTGCACTATTGTCTTGAAAAGTCGCACTCTTAATGAAGCACCTTTGTTCAGGACACAACCTGCAAACCTGCACAGGGTGGCTCTGCTTATTGATGCACAATGACAAAGGGCCATAAATTGAAGAAATAGCAAGGTAACTTCCTGTATACTGGAATAACCGTGCGTAATCCAAAAACTAAACAATTTAAACTATCAAAGCAGGAGGTACACCTACTCGAATAACAATACCGGTACCTGACAGCTTTTTCTATTATAACTGTGTCAACCAATCGAAGATTAACGATACACAAACCAATAGTACTCCTCCATCTAGCAAAGGGGTTGGCAATCTGCGGCTCTTTCGATGTCAGAGAACAGTGAGAACAGTTGGAGTAGAGAGTAGACAGACAGCTGACGGCCGTGTTAGTGGCTCTTTAATTGTAACTTTTGGCTCTTCCGTCTCAAAAGGTTGCCGATGCCTGACTTAGCCACATTTATTGCCTCAATCATTTTTCAAGCAAACAACCAAATGAACAGTTCGACTCTCATCTTCTCCTTTGAGGAAAACTTCGACCGTGAAGGCGGCATCGCGTGGATCCGCGCCTACTGGAAACTCTCCTTCGTCTACGTGACCATCTACCTTCTGCTCATCTACCTCGGTCGACGCTGGATGCACCCGCGTCGCGCATTCCACTTGCGCGGCGTTTTAGCCGTCTGGAACTGGAGTTTGGCGGCGTTCAGTCTGATGGGCAGCGTCCGATGTTTGCCTCAAATATTTGACGAATGGGAGAAATACGGATTCGAGCACACGGTTTGCATCACCGAAAGCGCAAGGGACAACCCGGTCTTAGCGTTTTGGGGGTGGTACTTTGTCATGTCCAAAGTGGTCGAGTTGGGCGACACCGCCTTCATCGTTCTGCGTAAACGGAGCCTCGTTTTCCTACATTGGTACCACCACGTGACGGTGTTATTGTACTCTTGGTACAGCGCGCAACAATTGATTCCTATTGCTCGCTGGTTCGTTCTCATGAATTTCTTGGTTCACGCTCCCATGTACACGTATTTCGCGCTCAGAGCCGCTCAGTTGAGAATCCCACGAACGGTTGCCATGGCGATCACCGTCGCGCAGCTGTTGCAGATGCTCGGAGGACTGTACGCCAATTGGCGGGCTTACCAAGTGAATATTCGCGGCCAAAAATGCGAGACGGGCTTGTGGAATATCAACATTTCTCTGCTGATGTACGCTTCGTATTGCGTGTTGTTCGCCCGTTTATTTTATAATAGTTATGTCAAGAAACAACCGAGAGGAAAAATCGCCTGAGTTTGTTTGTTTTCATAAAAGGCCTAATAAAATGTGATTTAACAAATCTCTGTCGACTCATTTATTTACAAAGTGTTAAATTACACCATTAAGGTTGTAAATTTACTCCTTGTTGGTATAAATAAACTTAAATTCAATTGGGGAAAATATATGACAAAAATAATAGAATAAAATAACAGATTTTTTCCTATAAAAAAATAATGAAAATTGAAACATTTTGTATTTTCGCTTACGTAAACAGAGTTGACACCAGCTTTTCTATTATTACAACGTCAAAACTCATTGACTAACACCTTCATAATTCATCCTTTAAAAAGCAGCACACACAATTGGAATTCAATTATTTCCTGCGTACTATTTTGCACATTAAAGCGAACCCAAACCTCACTAGTTGCAGACCTCACTCGCTTAGCAAAATGAACGAATCGCTCGTCTTCTACTTTGAGAAAGACATGGACTACGACGCGCACGTACAATGGATCCGAACCTACTGGAAACTTTCCTTCGTCTACGCGGCCGTCTACCTTCTGCTCATCCACCTCGGCCAACTCTGGATGCAAAACCGTCGCGCCTTCCAATTGCGCGCCATCTTGGCCGTCTGGAACGCCACTTTGGCGCTCTTCAGCCTGACCGGCGCGTGCCGAATCGTGCCCCAAATCACGCACGAATTGCGCCGCCACGGGTTCGAGTACACCGTTTGCGACCCGACCGCGTACAAATACAACGGCATCATTCAGTTTTGGATCTGGCATTTCGCCATGTCCAAAGTGTTCGAGTTGGGCGACACCGCCTTCATCGTTCTGCGCAAACGGCGCCTTCCTTTTCTCCACTGGTACCACCACGTGACTGTTTTAGTGTACACTTGGTACAGTACCCAGCAGGTGATCCCCAGTGCTCGGTGGTTCGTGTCGATGAATTACGCGGTGCACGCCGCCATGTACTCGTATTACGCGCTTAAAGCGATGAAATTCGAAATTCCGCGGTCCGTTGCCATGGCGATCACGAGTGCGCAGCTTCTTCAGATGTTCGGAGGACTGTACGCCAATTGGGGGGCGTACACGGCGATAATTGGCGGTCGGCCGTGCGACACTGATTTGTGGAACATCAAGGTTTCTCTGATGATGTACGGTTCGTATTGCGGATTGTTCGCTCATCTGTTTTATACTAGCTACGTGAAAAAACAATGGAGACGAAAAATTGATTGATTAATTTGTTGATAGGGTGAAAATGAAGAAATTTTTATTAGTTTATTCATAAAAATAGGGAAAGCCACATTGCGTGCATCTTGGGGGAATTATTTAAAATTTGTACACTTTTAAGTCGCTATATTTGGCTGCACTTTGCGTATTTTTGTGATTTGGGCTTTTGGAATACACAAATGTCTTGTTTGCTCACTAGTTCTCATAAAAATTATTGTACGATTTTAATAAGTGCTGTAAAAATACAATGGTAAAAAGTCTGTTTAATTTCCACGTATTATTTACTTCGATTCAAAGCCACAAAGCGCTACAAATCTCACTCTTCCGTAAACACACAAAATCATAATCATAATTATTGACATTTTGTGAAGTAATAACCGTGAATTTTAGTCGGGGTTATTATTCAAAATTGTCTTCACGTGGTCTGCAAAGCAAATACATTTATTTCCTACACCACCCACACTAAACACTAAAATCAACATGGCAGAAGCAATCGTTTATTGACAAAAGCTGGCAACATAATCAACGGTCTGTGTGTAATAAATGTGTTGCATCGCATTGTACTAACCCGTAGACTGACGTGAATGGAAAATTCATTTTTATTTCTATTTTTCCATCCCAATCTTTTTAGAAAAGGTGGAATCACATCACATTTACTCACTTCCGCTAGGAAATTTACCGTCTTACATCGATATGACGTCACGGCTTTCTTCATCCGCTTCCGATCTGCACGAAGAAAATGGCGACAAGTCAACTCAAGGACGAATCATTGATTCAAAAGTAATGTGCTGAATTTATCAATGTGTTTTTTTTATTTTTATTCTAAATCAATTCCATGAAAACATGCGTGTTTTTATTTTTATCCTTTATATTTGTTTTTTATTTTTTAAAATATTCTTCCTGGTAGTGGGTTGAACGACAAATGTTTCTGCATTCAAATTCAAAGACACCAAAGCTCCATTGTGTTTGACATATGGTGGCAACAAATCCCTTCTTGTAGGAGATACTTGGTACGATCAGTACGGGACTTCACATCCCGCATCGTTAAAACCTTTTGCGGGCAAATGGCCGACAACCGACATCGCGCAATTATATTTTTGGCGGACGTTATAGTTCTATTTTATTTGACGTTTGATTTAAAAATAATGCCTGAAAATTATTTCAATTATTTTTAAATCAAACTTTAAATAAAATTGAACTGTAGTCATAACGTTCGCCAAAAATGTAAATGCGGGATGTCAGTTGTCCGCCATTTGCCTGCAAAAAAACGTCATTTTGCACCGTTTCGGCCAGATGGCGCCACGAACACAAGACAGAATCGCATTACAGTCGAATAACAATTAAATTATGCTAGATGTGAAGTCCTGTAGTTGATCGTCCTAGGAAATACTAACTAACTCTTCCATTATTCACGTTTTCATTGTTATTTTCTTTTGTGCAATTTCTTACCTAGTGTCCACAATGTATTTTACCATCCTCTAACAGGGAAGGAAATGCTATTTTTGCAACAATACAATTCAAACGAATCTGTTTTGGGTCTAATGTTTTATCATGTCCAAAGTGCGATACCTTGTTCACCATTTAGTTACCTGCTCAGATTGCTGCTCACCTCACCTTACAAAGCAAAATAAATCTGACAAACATGCACACGCGCAATAAATTCAAAATTTCAAGGCTGTTCGAACTATTGATGCCACGAAATCAGCCCAGGGATTCCTGAAGCGCCTGCAGTTTATAAATATTGTAGCCGTAATGCAACAAAATAATATCCTTCTGCGGACGATTGGTGAATTCTTCAAATCTAACAAAAATGCCAAATTTAGTCATGGTGAGCAGATAGTTATAATATTGCGACTACAGATGGTGCAGATATAGGAAGACCTACATTAATTGTCCTCGAAATTCCAACAAACATGTAAATCAATCATAGAAAAACGTGCCCATCAATTATTATACAACTAAACCGAGACCGCTCTGATGATATTCTCAATTTCCCTGTCGAGTTAATTCAAATAGAATAAAATAAAAAAAAAAAAAATTTTTTTTATTTATTTTAAAAATAAAACTTTTTTTATTTTTGTTTTTTGTGCTTATAAAACCAATTAGCAACAACTTTTCTATAATTACGCAGAAAATAATGAAAACATTTTGTATACTTTGACTTGCATATAAACAGAGTTGAAAACAGCTTTTCCATTATTATAACGTCAAAACTCGTTGACTAACACCTTCGTAATATTTCCTTTGAACGCACTCCACAATTGAGTTGTACTCTTCCTGTACGAGCTGACAAACGCACAAACAAAATGAACGAATCGATCGTCTTCTCCTTTGAGAAAAACTTCGATTACGACGGACACATACGATGGATCCGCACCTACTGGAAACTCTCGTTCGCCTACGTGACCGTCTACCTGCTGCTCATCCACCTCGGTCAACTCTGGATGCAAAACCGTCGCGCCTTCCAATTGCGCCGCATTTTGACCGTCTGGAACGCCACTTTGGCGCTCTTCAGCCTGACCGGCGCGTGCCGAATCCTGCCGCAAGTGACGCACGAATTGCGCCGCCACGGGTTCGAATACACCGTTTGCGACCCGGCCGCGTACAAATACAACGGCATCATGGCGTTTTGGATCTGGTATTTCGCCATGTCCAAAGTGTTCGAGTTGGGCGACACCGCCTTCATCGTTCTGCGCAAACGGCGCCTTCATTTTCTCCACTGGTACCACCACGTGACTGTTTTAGTGTACACTTGGTACAGTACCCAGCAGGTGATCCCCAGTGCTCGGTGGTTCGTGTCGATGAATTACGCGGTGCACGCCGCCATGTACTCGTATTACGCGCTTAAAGCGATGAAATTTGAAATTCCGCGATCCGTTGCCATGGCGATCACGAGTGCGCAGCTTCTTCAGATGTTCGGAGGACTGTACGCCAATTGGGGGGCGTACACGGCGATAGTTGGCGGTCGGCCGTGCGACACTGGTTTGTGGAATATCACGGTTTCGCTTTTCATGTACGGTTCGTATTGCGGATTGTTCGCTCGTCTTTTTTATAATAGCTACATGAAACAGCAATGGAGACGAAAAATTGATTGATTGTCATGATTAATGTCATTTATGTGTCGAGAATCGTTTTGTGTATTTTTTTTATTGTGTGCATTTAAAGATTCTAATTTTGCAGCTTCTTTTACAGCAAATACCAGACTAGATTTGTGCAACTAAATTCGGATCAGAAGTCGGGGACGTGATACAATAAGGGGTTTCATTAAATGAGCGATTATTGTGATTAGTTGATTATTGCAATAATCGTAATCACTCAATTATTGAGGGCCCAAAAAAATCTGATTATGTGATTATTGCTCCGATGGGCGGAATTGTTTAAATTGTAACCTAAATTCGTTGCAAAATACCAACAAATAATAATTGCAACTACCTAACTCGTTTCACGTGTTCAGTTTAACCTAAACTGAGCAGACTTTGTTATATTATGACTTTGTGTAGTTGAAGCGGGTCTGGCGCCGCCATGTTGGTTTCAGTTGAGAGAGCACTTATAATCGGCCCAAGTCAGCAGAAAATTATGATTTGGGGTGATTACTTGATTAGTTGCTTAGTTGCTTATTTGATGAAATAATTATTCTCGGGATTGGTTGAATCCAGTCACATGACACATCAAGTAATCGACTAATCAAAGTAATCAAAGAAATCAACTAATCGCTCATTTAATGAAACCCCTTATTGTGACGCTGTTCTAAAATGTCGCGCTATACTCTGGCCATGTGTAAGTTTGGCCTAAATCCGAGCCTTTTCTCTGGTGTAGTGATACAAGAAAATAGATCCAAACACCAGGATTGCAACCGATCTACTGAAAATAGTAAGCGAACGTTCTAAGATTTCTGGAAGAAGCAAGCAATAAACTCTGAACTATTTTTTCTGGTGGCAGCACAGAGTGAGTTATGAGGCTCGGATTTAGGCCAAACTTACACATGGCCAGAGTATAGATGACACGCCGCATTTTAATTAGTGTTTTAAAAACACCAAAAATCTCGTAAATAGAAACTTGGCCATGCACCTTTTAAGAATTATTTAAAAACGCAGGTGAATTACAGTACATGTATTTGTGTGAAAATAAAGTATCAATTTCTTGTACATACAAAGAGAAAAAAAATATTAGATGTAACGTTATGATCGGTATGTAATTTGTTGCCATTCTTTTCTCTTTGGGATTTTTTCAAGTCAGTTTAATTTGCTTTGTCTGTTTTTTGAAAGAAGTTTTTGTTGAGCTATCTCCTCCACTTTTCTGCAGTGCTCAACTAAAACACATTCACAATACAACAATCTGCGTAATAAATTCATCAATTTGACAGAATTTCTGAAAGTTTTCCCTTATAATTTTCCCTTCTGTAAAAGGAAATGCTGTGAGGATATAAATGCCGCTAAATATGATAAATTCACTGTTTAAATGAAATAAACACCGTGTAATAAAATAACGGAATAATTGTTGTCCGACCTGCACCAGAAAAGAGACAATTTGCTATAAAATTAAAAAAGAAAGAAACGGCTCGGACTCTGCTGTCCGACATGAACGTATTATTTTCATGACGCGCTGTGATTGGTTGAGATCTATTAATGTCGGTTTGTTCCTCAACGCATGTTTTCTCAAAACGATCTTTTTTTTTACCGATCCAAACCTAACCTTATTCGTTTTTAGCACTACGGCAATACTACATCTATTGAGTCTCTTTATTAAAGGCTTTTATTTAACTTGAATGTGTGTTTGTTTTAACTTCCGGTGTTGCTAGCGCCACCTGTAAGCAGAATATGAAAGTCTTTACTTGTTTGTGATCTGAATACAGTATGTTTACATCATGTTTGCCAGAAATTAATATAAGTAAACATGATTAAGTTAGAGGAAGTACCACTATTTCATTTGAAACAAAGTTCTAAAAACTTTAATCTATCAACTTCTGATCGGAGTGGAAATTCCAACAGCCAAACCCACTTCAATGGATTTTCCAGCTCAACATATTTCTAATGGCATGATTTTTATCTTGATGAATTTCCGTACGTAAGATGATTTCTAGTAAAAAAATAGTATTGTAAAAACAGAAGAATTGAAAAAAAAGAAACAACGTTTTTATCTTAATGTTATTTCAACTGTAAATAATAAATACAAGTAAGCCGTAATTCTCATTTGAAAAGTTAGAAAATTTTATCTATGCTTTTCAGGATTAACTTTAAGGATTAACTTAAGATTTTTATCCAATTTGTTTTGTTCAGTTGTGATATTTTGTTTGTCTTCAGCTGGTTTGTAAACAGCCTTAGATCTGGAAATAATATTTAAGGTTGTCTAGGGGTAAAATAAATACAAGGTAATGTAAAATAACACACGATAATTTATTAATGGAAAATTACAATGAATAATAAATACTAACTAAAATAAGGAATGAACACAATAATGAAAAGAATAATTGAAAAGGCGGGGTGGCGTCTTCTCTCTTTTACTAACTGACGACGGTGGTCCTCAACCAGGCCCACCTTTACCATTGGGCTAACTGGGCTGCAGCCCAGGGGCGCCGGGCACAGGGGGGCGCCGGACACAGGGGCTGGATGGGCACAGAAGGGCGCCGGGCACAGAAAAGGGCTGGGCAAGAGGCGCCTGAGTTTTATTAGCCCAGGGGGCTGAAAAGTGTAAAGACGGCCCTGTCCTCAACGATGGCGGCGGTGGCGGCGAGTAAGAGCTCTGCATCCCCAAAATGTCTCAAATCACAACAAACGTAACACGGTCAGTACTCGCAATTTGGCAGAGCAATGACAAGGTGTGTTGTATGTTTGGTTGTGAATTCAAGAGTGTGCCAAAAGTCTAAATTTGAGCTCGGCACACTTCATATCTGTGTGACAGATACGAGCAATGAGTGTGTTTTGGTGCAACAAGGGAATTGTTGCACAAAAACCTTAATTTTTAGCTCACCCCAGACAAATTGGGGTGAGATGTGCCTGGAGATGCAGCAGGATAATTAAAAACAATAAACATTTTTAAGTGGTGATAATATCTTTACTTAAAATACACTTTGAAAACCCCACATTGTGAATGAAAATTATTGCACATTCTTATTCACATGAAATATACGCGATGCAATTGATTATTTCCCAAAATCAGATATGCCATTTATACATCATTCTATTGTATTTAAATGAGAACAGTCTGGAGCAGATGTTTGTTTTTTTCCACATCCCTACATAAACACTCGAAAAGCATCCACCATTTGAGCATTTTCCTTCATCCAAAGATGATCCCCGAAAACCAATCGGAAACGCGAATCAATTACACCTATGTCTTCGACTTTGAAGAAAACTTTGATGTTCGTGACTACATTAAATGGTTGAAGTCATATTGGCAACTCTCGATCCTTTACGCGACCATCTACGTCATACTCATCTTCAGCGGCAAACATTACATGAAATCACGTCCCGGCTTCGATTTGCGCAGACCTCTGGCCGTGTGGAATTTGAGTTTGGCTCTGTTCAGCATCGCGGGGACGTGTCGATTCCTACCAGAAGTTCTTCACGTCTGGACCAAATTTGGATTCCAGTTCACCGTATGCAATGGCAGTTACCATCGGGATAATCCGACAGTTGCCTTTTGGACTCGGCTTTTCATCATGTCCAAAGTAATAGAACTAGGAGACACCGCCTTCATCGTTTTACGCAAACAAAAACTCACGTTTCTTCACTGGTACCACCACGTGACTGTTTTAATTTACACTTGGTACACGAGCCAACAACTGATCGCCACTGCTCGTTGGTTCATCTTGGTTAATTATATGGTCCACTCGGCAATGTACTCTTATTTCACTCTCAGGGCCGTGAAAGTTTCCGTTCCACGATCAATTGCGATGTTGATCACGTCAGCCCAGCTGTTTCAAATGGTGGTCGGCTTGTATACCAACTGGTGGGCTTACGGCGCACTAGTTCGAGGCGAAAGCTGCTTCAACAACTTTGATAATATCAAAGCTTCATTAATGATGTATGCTTCGTATTTGCTTTTGTTTGGTCATTTCTTTTACGAGAATTATGTAAGAAAAACAGTTATTAGACAAAAAGTGAAGTAATCCACGTGTAAAAAAAACTTCATTGTTTCATCAAACGTCTTAATTAGGCAATCTATACATCATACTGGATTGTTTTCTATTAAAATACATTACGGGGTTTTTGCGACAATAAAAATTGAGGCATTTTTCACACTATATTTAGTGTAACGTAAAAGTGTATAAATTTAGGTTGCACTGTAATGTCATAAACAGGAGCGCCACGAACTAATGTGTAATTTCTTTCATCTGTCCCAACACTTTTCAAAAATATCATGTAAAATTATGTTCAATTGATTAATTTAATAAAAATAAAAATGGAATAAAAATTGTGTGAATTTGATATTAGAAAATGTTTTTTGTTACTTTTTCTGCAGATTCAGAAATTCTGTATACTTTAGTTCACTATAAATTGGTCCTTTCTACCTTTTACTTAGCCATTGCACTTGTGTAGTGATACAAAAAAATAGACCCAAACACCAGAATTGCATTAGATGTACAGTCATTGTAATCGATTACCTATTGTTAGGAAATTGTTTGCTTTCCTGACAAAGCAACCAATATACTGAACAAACATGTATGTCAAAATAAAAACCGCATAAAACTATACAATATATGAATGGAAAGAACATTTTATTATAAAATACAATTAAAATTATATCATTTTAATCATTGTAATAATCACAAAATTTAAAAAATAAACAAAACTACTTTTCCTGGTGGTCGTACAGAGTCTACAGTAAGGAGAAAGGATCAATTTGCAGTGAACTAGAATATAGTATAGAAATGATGATAGAAAGAGTATATAAGTGCGTTCAAACTGCTTAAGCTAAAGACGATTATCTAAGACTTTCATCGGAAAGTTTTGCATGGATCTACCGTGATACAGACACCATCTGTTGTTGCAATATTAAACATTCGGCTGTTACAGGTTGGAGTGTTCGACTCCATTGGTCAGCTTGACCACTCGTTATTTTGTGACGCTACTTCGTGCAGCGCCACCTATTTTGTTCCTAATTAAAAACTAAGTTATGTTTATCCTTTAACCAACATGGTCGTTCTTTTGCCTACTCCAACATCATCCATCGTAATCAGCTCGAGAAACACAATACAGGTAACAGCTGTGTCTGGACAAACAATTTCATTTGAAACGAAGTTTTAAAAACCTTCATCTACTAACTTCTAATAAGAGTGCAAATTCCAACACCCAAACCCACTTCAATGAATGTGCCAGCCCAGCTTATCTGTAAAACGATGAAAGAATATAAAGCAATGATTTTTATCTTCATGAGTTTCCTGTTAAGGGGTAAAACAAAACAAAATATGAAAAAATACGTTTTTATCTCACCGTTTTGTAAACGAATACGCTGTAACTGTCAAAGGAAAAGTGAGAAAATTTTATCTATGATCTACAGTTTAAAGATGCTTAATCCTCAAGATTTTTATCCTAATTCTCTTGTGATTACAGAGTACAGGCTGTACTCTGCCAATTTGGCATGGCAAAACCGACATAATACTGTAAAAATGAGAGAATGTGTCATTTTGATTGGCTGGTAAGAACAACTTGCGTTGTTCTGGCTTACAAGAAAGCCAGTTGTGTGGCTGTGATTAATATTGTGTGACATTAATCCGTAGTACAAGTTGTCGAAATTAAAATGTCTGCTGCCCCTGATAGTCTCTGTCAGACTTGAATAATCATTTGCACATTTTCTAACCGTATACTTGTAGAATATACGTTTTGCAATTAATTATTGCTCAATATCAGATAGAGATACACCTGTAATGAGAACGTTATTTAGCATCATTGCCCTGTATTTATATTGAAACAGCCTGGACAGGTGTTTGTTTTGTTTCTACTTCTAATACTCGTGACTCGCTCCAGTATATTTGATCGTTCTCTTTCATCCAAGAATGATTCCCGGGAACGAATCAGGCGTGCGAAACAATTTCACCTATGTTTCTCACTTTGAAGAAAACTTTGACTATCGTCTTTACTTTGATTGGTTGAAGTCATATTGGCAACTCTCGATCCTTTATGCCGCCATTTACGTCGTACTCATCTTGTGCGGTAAACGTTACATGAAATTGCGTCCCAGCTTCGATTTGCGCACACCACTCGCCCTGTGGAATGTGAGTTTGGCTCTGTTTAGCATCGCGGGAACGTGTCGTTTTCTACCGGAACTTTTCCACGTCTGGACCAAATTTGGATTTCAGTTCACCGTGTGCAATACCAGTTTCGTTCAGAACAATCCGACTACTGCTCTCTGGACTTGGCTTTTCGCCTTATCCAAAGTTGTAGAATTAGGAGACACCGCATTCATCATTTTACGCAAACAAAAACTCTCGTTTTTACACTGGTATCACCACGTGACTGTTTTAATTTATACATGGTACGCGTGCCAGAAACTGATCGCCAGTGGTCGTTGGTTCATCTTGGTTAATTATACGGTCCACTCGGCTATGTACTCTTATTTTGCTCTCAAAGCCATGAAATTCACCGTTCCACGATTAATTGCCATGGCGATCACGACAGCCCAGTTGTTGCAAATGGTGGTAGGGCTTTACACCAACTGGTGCGCTTACGACGCACTAGTTCGAGGCGAAAGTTGCCAGACCAACTTTGATAATATCAAAGCTGCTTTGATGATGTATGCGTCGTATTTGCTTTTGTTTCTTCATTTCTTTTATGAGAATTATGTGAGAAGAACACTTAAACAGAAAGAAAATTAATGTATACTCTGGCCAAGTATAACTTGGACCTATTTCTTATTGGCTGAGCCACCAGGAAAAGTAGTTTAACTTTGTTTTATATTTGTTTGATGATTTTAATCATTGAAATGATGTAATGTTGTTTGTATTTTCTAAGAAAATGTATCTTGAAGTCATAAAATAAATGTTCAAACACTTTATTTTATATTTATTGTACACCTATGGACAAAAAAATCTTCACATGCTGCCACGCTGCTTCAGTTCCAAATGAACAGTTCATTTTTTTCATTTTTCGGTGAGATTTTCAGTGAACTTAAAGCAAATTTAGTTTATAAATAAACAGTTATTTCTTTTTTTCAGATTTTATTCGTATATTTTTACAAAAAAAATTAAAACTGGAAATGTAAACAAATTTGAGAAAAAATAATTTAATATTTACACCAATTTTTGATGCAATCGTATTACACAATCAGACGAAACTTGAAGAAATATTAAATCTAGTTCGGCCAGGTTTTTACACACTTCGATAATTTTATCTACAACTTCGTCTATACGCAGATAGGAAAACCGGTCCAAATCACACAATGATCTCGTGCCAGGACGAATAAATTCATCCGCATGCAAACGATGTTGAAAGGCCGTTTCATCGTTCCGAAAATAACGAACAACGCGTGGATATATCTTACCAACCAATGCGGGTGGAAAATTAACAAGGCGTATTTTGTCGTAATGTTCGGCGATTGTGTTCAAACACAATTCTTCCAAACTCGATGCTGATTTTCTATGGGGCATGGCGCGATATTAGATGGTCAGTCTTCAAAGGAATGGTTACTGATCCGTGAAGCATCGCTTAAATAAAACTTTTAAACGTACTATTGTCGTTCAGTGACAACTGACAATTCATATCGTTCACCAAACGCACATACCGTAATTAATTTGAATTTTATTTTGACTTTTTACTTTCATATTAGTTAAAGATACAAAATGAAGCCAAAAATACTTTTCGTTAGGAATAAAAGTGATTTATTAAAATGTACAGTACTGAATTTTACGTATTCTTTAACTGTCAAAGTGTCATTGAATGCTATTAAGTCAATAATGAAAACTATAATAACAAAAGGAAACTTAAGAAACCTATGAACTTAAACGAATGATTTTTATTCAAAAACAAAACAAAACAACGAGAACTATAAATCTAGACTCGATCACATACCCTTCTAACAATTATTGCAAACCAAACGATGGTTTGATTGAACACTATTCGGTCAATTCAAGAACAGCTCAAGATCCAAATTCTCGCTTCGAATGTAATTTTCAATTGTATCTCACGCCGCATCGTCGATACTTGGACAATTATTAATGCACATATAATTTACTGGATTTTTCATTGCTAGCAGTTGTAAAACTGCTACGGAACTAATCGAAAAGCACATCATAATAGTAAGATTTCTGAGATTTTGCAGTAAATTCAATTTGATGAGCTCAGCGACCAAGCTATCCGAAAAAGATTCACAACCTAAAAAAGTCAGGCTTTGTAAATTAATGGAATTTAGAAATAACATGCGCAAATCTTTTTCGTCTATCAATGTAAGCTCCGTCGATGTAAATCGGTCATACGGCACTTGAAGAATGTCCAGTTTACGTAGTCTTCGGAATGGCAGCCGATTGGACGCAGTTTTTGAATTATGCGATGTTTTAACGCTGATTGAACAATAGTTCAATTGTAAACTCTCCAACATTGGGCAGAAAATGTCAATTTGCTCAATATTGACTAGACCAATCCTCAACAGTTCTAAACTGGTTAGTCTTCCCATTGTTTTGCATAGTATTGGTGCAACTTTATCATTAAAACAGTTCCAGTATTCAACTTCCCGTATCGGATCAAAGACAATCTTATGTAAATTCGGAAACATTTGTGCGACGATGCTGGGATCGTCAATTGTCCATTCTCGTAGTCTTCGGAATGGCAGCCGATTGGACGCAGTTTTTGAATTATGCGATGTTTTAACGCTGATTGAACAATAGTTCAATTGTAAACTCTCCAACATTGGGCAGAAAATGTCAATTTGCTCAATATTGACTAGACCAATCCTCAACAGTTCTAAACTGGTTAGTCTTCCCATTGTTTTGCATAGTATTGGTGCAACTTTATCATTAAAACAGTTCCAGTATTCAACTTCCCGTATCGGATCAAAGACAATCTTATGTAAATTCGGAAACATTTGTGCGACGATGCTGGGATCGTCAATTGTCCATTCTCGCAGTCTTACTTTTTCGAGAGAGTATGTGTGACACATTTCGTTGCGATTAAAGTTTTGTTTTAAGAGTTTGAATAAGTCTCTCCACATGTCGCGATCATCAGAATCTAATTTCTTTAGAAGCGGTAAATTTTCTACAAGTTGTAAACATCCATTAACCGTGACATTCGTTTCGCAAATGTTTAAATATTCAAGTTTCAGGTTGCTTGTAACGATCTCGGCTAAAACCAAATCTGTGATTCTACCGTTTTTTCCCAAGTTAAGACGTCGAAGGTTGGGCAAATGTTTCGCCAATGTGATTACACATTCCGGTGGAACTGGAAAGCATGACAAATCTAGGTCTGTCAGGTTCTTACAAACGCGGATTATTTTATCTACAAGTTCGTGTTTAGGCACATAGGGAAACCAGTACGTAAGGTCTAAAGATCTTGTGCCAGGACGCCCGGATCCGGATGAAAACGATCACAAAAATCTGAATCAACAGAGTGTAGATATATATTATTAATCAGTGTGTCAGGAAAACGGATAAGTTGATGGCGTATGTCGTCGTAATGTGTTTCGATTGTGTTCAAACACGATTTTTCCAAGCTCAACGCTGATTTCTTAAGTGGCATGTCTTGTCTTGATATGGATACAAGATGGTCAATGGAATGATTACAGGTAAGTGAAGGGAACCATTGCTTAAATAGAACCTTATAAACGAACTATGGACGTCATTAACAATTGATAATCACCACCAAACGGTCACTACTCTAACTAATCCGAGTCCTCTTCAAAGTCCGCACTACCTCCGTGTTCACGATCGAAATTATCACTTTGAACATTAAGGGGTTTCATTAAATGAGTGATTAGTTGATTACTTTGATTATTGAAATAATCATAATCACTCAATTATTGAGGGCCCAACAAAAAATCTGGTTATGTGATTATTGGTATGTGTGATTAAGTGAAGGTCACATGACTTTTTGTGTTGGTCACATGACTTTCTGTGCAAACTTGCATGGGCAACCTGAAAAGGTGATGCAAGCAACCGTAACATGTAGCTTGTTCCGATGGGCGGAATTGTTTAAACTGTAACCTAGATACGTAGCAATTGTTTAAAAAAAGTTGCTACAAGTAACAATTGCAACTCCCTAAGTTGTTTTCTGTGTTTAGTTTAACCTAAACTGAGCACACTTTATTGTAATATGACCTTGTGTAGCTGAAGCGGGTGTGGCGCCGCCATGTTGGTTTGAGTTGAGAGAGCACTCATAATCGCCCAAGTCAGCAGAAAATCATGGTTTGGGATGATTACTTGATTACTTGATTAGTTGCTTATGTGATGAAATGATTATTCTCAGGATTGGTTGAATCCAGTCTCATGATACATCAAATAATCAACTAATCAAAGTAATCAAAGTAATCAACTAATCAAAATAATCAAAGTAATCAACTAATCAAAGTAATCAAAGTAATCAACTAATCACTCATTTAATGAAACCCCTTATTGTATACTTTTAGACTTCTAAACTCTCTGTTTAGAAAGTCTCATGAAACGGTCATGTCCGTCCGTCTGTCCGTCGTCAACGATTCCGCAAAAACTATAACCGCTAGAGCCAAACGGACAACGGCATTAAATCGAGCATACCTATATTATATTAGTATCCTAAGGTGTAATCAGATTTCTCCGACCTCCGGTTGAATTAATAAACCGGTTTTAGTGCACTTTTAGCGGTGTATTTTATGAAAATTACGGAAATGACGTCATCATGACGACGTCATTTCCGTAATTTTCATGGAATAGACTTGGGACAGACGGAAAACGGAAAACGGGAAACGGGAAATTATAACGACGGAAATGCGAAGCTAGTGAAACGTTCGTTGTACGCGATTGGTTTACATCCCGGCGCCGGCGTATTACGCGCATTTGGCGGCGTTCTGGGCGAAGAAGCTTTTGAATGATTTAATTGCGAAATTGGTTGTTTTGTGTCATTAATTTATTATTATTTAATTAGGGGCAGTGTTTAGAAGTCTCATATGTAATGCTTCCCTGCATTACAAATGTTTACTTGTTAAAACTTCATAAAACTTTTAAAACTTTAAAACTTTTTTGCGTGAAAAAGGCCATTTTTGGTGTGAAAAATGCCATTTTTTGTGTGAAAAATGCCATTTTTTGTGTGAAAAATGCCATTTTTTGTGTGAAAAATGCCATTTTTTGTGTGAAAAATGCCATTTTTTGTGTGAAAAATGCCATTTTTTGTGTGAAAAATGGTGATTTTTGCCCAAAAAATGTATGCCATGCCAACTACTACTTGTGACCGCCAGGCCACCTAGGTGACCTGCGGCACTGCCACACACCACCGTGCGGCCCCAAAGGTCAACCCCTACGTGGGTAGTTGACCTAGCCCGGGGAGGAGGGAGTGGAGTGGTGTGGTGAGGAGGGAGTGTTGTGAGAGAGTTGAGTGTTGGACACGGCCTGAGAAGGACGTGCCTGCAGCAGCTCCCCGAGAGGAGAAGGTGTTCATCTGGGAGGGACAAGCAGTGTCCCGGTTTGACTCTGTACTCCTCACCATTCACCACGATGATACTCAGTATGACGGCTCCCACCGTTATACAGCCTCCATGAGTGGACGCGTGGGTCGTAGGTAAGTACGACACGAATGTTAAGTCGAACCGACCACGCCACGCATTGGGTTCCCACCCAGTGTGTGGCGGGTCGGTTGCCGGTGCGGTGTGCCTTTGTGGCACCACTGCAGCGGGTGACGGGTTTCCCCATACCCCTAGACAACGCAATAAAGGCCAACCAACCAATATTGTGGGAAGTCTCCGTCATTTACGTGAAGTATGCGTCCCTACCAAGTGTTCTCAGTCCCCTGACTACACTGGAAGAGACCATAGCAGTCACATACTGAATACGAACTTAAACTACCGTTATTTTTGAATTTGGATCAAGACAAGCTCTTAAATACCGTAAATTGTGGCCCGGACGCTTTTTTTATTTTTCGGATCTGACCCTTCCGCCTCTTCTCTCGGCGCCCATTTGAGGAATGGACTAAACGTCAGGCGTCAGGCGGTACGCGTTAGGTGTCCCACCCTGTGTCATGTGTCAGGTGTTAGGTGTCAGGTGTCTGATTCTCCCTTTTTGCCAAAACTAAACGTCAGGCGTCAGGTGTCCGGTGTTTGTAGTCCATTGACTTTTGCTCGTAAAAATTGACCTTTTGCCCATAAAAATTGACTTTTTGCCCATAAAATTGATTTTTTGCGTAAAAAACGGACTTTTTGCGTATAAAAACGGATTTTTTTGCTTATAAAAACGGACTTTTTGCTCATAAAAACGGACTTTTTGTCAATTTTTACGTGCAAAAAGTGACAGTTAGTTCGAAATAGTTAGGGGCCGACATCTGACGCCTGACATCTGACGTCTGACGCCTGACATCTGACGCCTGACGCCTGACACCTGACACCTGATGTTTAGTCCATTCCCCAATTTGAACCCCAGCGCTGATTCGGCGCATTTTCCAAAATGTACCAATATTTTCCTAATAAATTGTTTTAAAAAAATGGTTATTTTTTTTGTTTTATCTAGATTAAATAAATAAATTAATAAATAAATAGATTTAAGATTAACATTTTCATTTGAAAGAAAGTTTTACAAATCATTTAACCATCTTTCAACATTCAAAGCCGTGCCATTTCAACATGCAACAATTCATTGTATTCCATTTGAATTGAAACAGCCTGGACAGATGTTTCTTTTGTTTCACTTCCACTACTTATACATATGCCACTACAACCATTCATTTGAGCGTTCTTACATCCAAACATGATCCCCGAGAACCCACTGAGCACGCGAGTCAACTTCACTTATGTTACCCACCTTGAAGAAAACTTTGACTCCCATCATTACTTTAAGTGGTTGAAGTCAAATTGGCACTTCTTGATTCTCTGTTCGACCATTTACGTCACACTAGTCTTCAGCGGTAAACATTACATGAAATCGCGTCCCGGCTCCAATTTGCGCAAACGACTCGCCGTGTGGAATTTGTGTCTGGCTCTGTTCAGCATCGCGGGGGCGTGTCGTTTCCTACCAGAATTTCTTCACGTCTGGACCACATTTGGATTCCACTTCATCGTGTGCAATGCCAGTTACATTCGGGACAACCCGACAACTGCCTTCTGGGCTTGGCTTTTCGCCCTATCCAAAGTAGTGGAGTTAGGAGACACTGCATTCATCGTTTTGCGCAAACAAAAACTCATGTTTCTACACTGGTACCACCACGTGACTGTTCTGATTTACATTTGGTACGATTTAGGACAACAGAGCTCCGCTCCTCGTGGGTTTATATTGGTTAATTATATGATTCACTCAGTTATGTACTTTTATTTCGCTCTCAAAGCGATGGAAGTGGCCGTCTCACGATCAATTGCAATGTTGATCACGTCAGTTCAGCTGATTCAAATGGTGGTGGGCCTTTACATCAACTGGTGGGCTTACCAGGCACTAGTTCGAGGCGAAAGTTGCCAAACCAACTTTGTTAATATTAAAGCCTCCGTCGTGATGTATGCTTCGTATTTGCTCTTGTTTGCTAATTTATTTTATCACAATTATGTGAGAACAACAGTTAGAAAGAAAGAAAATTAATCAACATACAATATTAGGGTAAAAGCACAAAGTCAAGTCAATTGCTCAGTGTTCCAAACCCATCACATTTAAGTTTTGGCTTGGCCTGCACAATCACACCCACAAAATTTTGTTAACCAACATAGTAAGGGGTTTCATTAAATGAGCGATTAGTTGATTACTTCGATTACTTTGATTAATCGACTTGATGTGTCATGTGACTGGATTCAACCAATCCCGAGAATAATCATTTCATCAAACAAGCAACTAAGCAACTAATCAAGTAATCACCCCAAACCATGATTTTCTGCTGACTTGGGCCGATTATAAGTGCTCTCTCGACTGAAACCAACATGGCGGCGCCAGACCCGCTTCAACTACACAGGGTCATAATTTAACAAAGTCTGCTCAGTTTAGGTTAACCTGAACACATGTAAGTTAGGTAGTTGCAATTATTATTTGTACGAACTTTTTTAAACGATTGCTACGTATTTCGGTTAAAATTTAAACAATTCCGCCCATCGTAACAATAATCACAAATTCAGATTTTTGTTGGGCCCACAATAATTGAGTGATTATAATTATTGCAAGAATCAACTAATCACAATGATCGCTCATTTAATGAAACCCCTTAATATTGAAATGTATTGTTCAAATAAACAATGATTTTCTGAAGAAACCCGGGTTTTTTTTGTGCTTTTTTCAATGTGCTGCTAAACTTTTGTCCAGCAACAAAACACTAAAAATTACTATTATTAATTACAATGCATGATTTGTTTAAATGCTTTAGCATTTTCTAAGGCGGAATTTAATGCTAAATTCATATTTTGTATCAGAAAGATGCTGCAGGCATTACTTTTTTGTCAAAACGCAAAATAGTGCAAGTGACAGTAGTGGTGCTAAAATTTTGGCCACCACTGTAAATAATATTCTAAAACCTAACAAATGAAATAAACATATTTATAAACTGTAATTCTGTGGTACATTAATTTTTATGCTTACAGAGTGTACAGTTTACTTGGCTTGGGAGCATATCCGTCATTTGAACCTTCTCTTACATCCAAAGATGACCCCGAGAACCAATTGGACACGCAAATCAACTTCACCTGATGTTTCACAATTTGAACAAAACTTTAACGCTCGTGATTACGCTAAGTGGTTGAAATCATATTGGCAACTCTCGATCCTTTACGCCACCGTGAAATGTGGCGATTTTGGACAAATTTTGAACACCGTTTCTCTCTCTTTTTTTCTTATTTAAACCCCACATTAAACCACCCAAAAAACATCAATAAATCTCTAAAGATTGATTGATTTTTTCGTTGTTGTATTCTTGCTGTGACATAAGCAACAATAAATGTAAGGCTATTGTCTCTTGGGTTGCGTAGCAACCGAGAGAGACAGAAAAAGCTCACTTATGAAATTGTAACCATCATGCATGTGTGTCTGATTACGGTCGCTCCATACACGTTAGAGGTAAAATACAATATTTTTCAGTACATTGCTGGTGACTCCCCGACGGTTAAACAGGCCCGGGCCCCTAAATGAGCCGGGCCAGAGTTTGAAGCTTTACGGTACGCTGTTACTTGTTTAGTCAAAATAACTTTTTATAAGAATGCGCCTACTGTTCTATGAATTCATCCTTCGCATTGACAAAAATAATAGGAGTAGCGTTATTTGAAATGAAAAAATTTATAACATTTGACATTAGCTTAATTTCCATGGAAGTGATATGAATGCAATGCAAAACAAATTGCAAACTGGTTGTTGCCAATACTCAATTTGTTTCACATATTTTAAACGATGCTTTATGTAATGTGAATACAATACAATCCACTATACGTAGTATGAAATTACTGTTATGTAACTTAACTTACTGGAGGGAACTTTGTCTAGACTAACAATTTCATTTGAAACAAACTTATAAAAACATTTATCTTTTGCACGAATCTACCGTAATACTGTGGAAATTAAATAATAATATTCCTTACATCGTTTTATATCGCTTGTTTAGTTTAAATGTATTATCGAATAATATCGCCTCATTGTTTTAATATCGAATAACAAACTCTGTACTTTGTACTTGTACTTTGACCAACCCTTCCCAAATATTATTCATCAGAATAAAACTCAGTAGTTGCTCAATCTTCAATCAACTCGGTTCTCACAAATACAGACACCATCTGTTGTTGCAATATTAAACATTCAGCGTTACAGGTAGCAGCTGTGTCTGAACAAACAATTTTATTTGAATTGAAGATTTAAATGCATTAATCTATTAACTTCTAATACAAGTAGGAGTGAAAATTTAAACACCCAAACCCACTTCAATGGATGTGCCAGCCCAGCTTATTGTTAAAACGTTAAAAGAAAAGAAAAGAAAAAAAAAGATGAAAAAGAACGTTTTTATCTCACCTCACCGTTTTGTAAACTCCAGCTTAAATTATGAATACGCTGTGCCTGTCAATGAAAAATTGTGAAAACTTTATAATCTATGGTCTACAGTTTAAAGATGCTTAAACCTTCATGATTTTTATCCTAATTCTCTTGTGATTACAGAGTGCAGCCCCTGACAGTCTGTCAGACTTTACACAATATTTGTAAGAACAGTTCGAAAAAAATTGAAGTAATTCATACACATGCCAAAAATAACAATAAAATATTTTTTTTTCTTACTTTCAATAGCATGGCATTTTTATGCAAATTTAGAATTCCATAGGTACGTGCTTTCATGTGTTATTGTATTATTGATGCCTAACGTGGTCATTACCTGATAGGCGAGTCACGAGTGCCTGTGTGGAGTGTTAGACTACGCAAACAGCGTTTTGTGGGACGACTTTCCGTTATATCTCGAGCATAACATAAGATTATTGTATTGTAAAGGTTGCTAGGGGATTGTCTAGCAACCTTCACTCACTTCTCACATATAATAAACAAGAATCGTTGTCGGCCTTACATCTTGTTTTGATTTTTCAATGGTGCTGAGACATTAATGCAGTTAGAAACTACAAATTCAACACTTTGCTACCTACAGTATTTTATATCTGTTTATTATAATCAAATTATAGTCTTTATGTTTTGTGTTTGTGTTGGTGTTGGTGGCCACAAGGAGGTAATGATTGTTGTATCACGTGACAAAGGTGTAAAGGTTGGAAGCAAAGTCGATGGAATTAAATGGGTACCGTAGTTTGCACCATACTGAAAGGATGTCTTTTACTGAGTTCCAATATTACAGGACTCATTGTACGTGCTTTTAATATATGATGTGAGAAACTTATGCTATAATTTGAGAATAATCAGTTACCGAATAGTGAATATCTCTAATTGAGCCTTTTTATTTGTGAATACAGTTGTTTTTTGAAACGTGTTTGCCAGAGTGTTTGTTTGAATCATATCACCTGCGCACCTGTGACGCCTAGACGAAGTGGTGCTTG
This sequence comes from Strigamia acuminata, assembly GCA_949358305.1. Classification (NCBI taxonomy): domain Eukaryota; kingdom Metazoa; phylum Arthropoda; class Chilopoda; order Geophilomorpha; family Linotaeniidae; genus Strigamia; species Strigamia acuminata. The sequence continues at coordinate 791,828 of OX442321.1, forward strand.
ACCAATCGGGATCAAGCGCATTGTTTGAAATTAGTATGTCTGGTGATCGGTAATGGGCGGATGATCGGTAGTGCTAGTGTCAATGTGGAAAAAAAGATATGCGTCCAGATCTAGCTTGAAAAATGGTGGCTGTTTTAGTCTGTTCTCACTCGCAGTGGAACAAAATGTTTACCATTCACGTATACCAATCTGGATAAAATTTGGTTTTTTAAAAAAATAGGAGACAACGTTAATGCCTTTAAATTTTGTACGTACAGTAAAGACCTGCAGCTAATAGAATAGGAGTGCAAATTCCAACATCCTAATCTACATTAATGGGATTGCCAACCCAACGTCTTTTTATTCGTATAAAATATGCCTACTTCGATTAATCCTTTCAGGAAAACAAATACAGTATTGAAACAATTGTGTAATTAGAATGTCAGTAAGGGGCCGTCGATAAATCACGTAACGCTTTAGGGAGGGGAGGAGGTTTCAAACTTCGTTACAGGTTGTTACGACGGGGAAAGTGGGAATTGAAAATTTTACTTTAATTACTTCAATTTATTATTATTTTGTTTTCTAAATTGTAAATTTGAAAATTGAAATTGAAAATTACTGAATTTGTATTAGATATCAAAATTTAGGGGGGGTGGGGGCGGTGGTCAGTCTTAATACGTAATTTCCTAGCGGGGATTTGCGGATTTGTTACGACCTTGTCGCAGGTGGGAAGGAAGGAATCTAAAAATCCCAAAATTTGCGTTACGTAATTTATGGACAGCCTGCGCAGATGTTTCTTTTATTGCCACTTAAAACACTCGAGAATCATCCACCATTTGAGCATTTTCTCTCATCCAATGCTGATCCCCGAGACCCAATTGAGCACGCGAGTCAAGTTCACCTATGTTACTCACCTTGAAGAAAACTTTGACTACCTTCATTACTTTAAGTGGTTGAAGGCATATTGGCAGCTCTCGATCCTTTGTGCGACCATTTACGTCATACTCATCATCTGCGGTAAACATTACATGAAATCGCGTCCCAGTTTCAATTTGCGGAAACCACTCGCCGTGTGGAATGTGTGTCTGGCTCTGTTCAGCATCGCGGGGACGTGTCGCTTCCTACCAGAAGTTGTCCACGTCTGGAGCCAATTTGGATTCCAGTTCACAGTATGCAATGACAGTTACCTTCGGGACAACCCGACAGTTGCCTTATGGTCTTGGTTGTTCGTCTTATCCAAAGTAGTGGAGTTAGGAGACACCGCTTTCATCGTTTTACGCAAACAAAAGCTCACGTTTCTACACTGGTACCACCACGTGACTGTTTTGATTTACGTCTGGTACGGTGGCGGACAACACATCTCCACAGCTCGTTGGTTCATATTTATCAATTATATGGTCCACTCTGTCATGTACTCTTATTACGCTCTCAGAGCCATGAAAGTGACCGTCCCACGATCAATTGCCATGTCCATCACGTCAGTCCAACTGTTTCAAATGGTGATAGGCCTTTACGTCAACTGGTGGGCTTACCATGCACTAGTTCGAGGCGAAAGTTGCCACACCAACTTTGTTAATATCAAAGCCGGCATAATGATGTATGCTTCGTATTTGCTTTTGTTTGGGCTTTTCTTTCATGGCAATTATCTAAGAAGAGTTCAAAAGAAAGCCAATTAATGTAAATTGTATATGTGGCCACTATTGTACGTACACAAAAGATTCATTTTAAATACAGTGTAGGCTGCGTAGCCCGGACATAGGACGGGACTCAGAAAGTTGTCCGGTCCGGGCAATGTCTGTTCTTTAGGGCTTGTACACTCTCTGGTCCGGACAAATGCCACATGTCCGGACTAGAGAGTTAGAGAAAATCAATTTCTGCTACATTAAAACAATTCAAAAATGCCGATTTTCTAATGAAACAAATTAGAAAAATAATTAAAAACACTAAAATTTAAATAAAATATTAAATTATTGCAGGTTCACAAGGGTTGGAAAAGGAAATTTACGTTAAAGATACCGTTGCGCCATGTGCACATATGTTACGTCATGTCATTCGTGAACACTTGCACATTACGACGTGCACATGTCGCAACTGTACCTTTTCCAACCCTTGTGAACATGCAATAAATTAAATTTTTATTTAAATTTTAGTATTTTTAATTTTTTTTTTAATGTGTTTCATTAGAAAATCGGCATTTTTTGTTTTTGTCCGGACTACACAGCGATTTTTCCCTACACGGGAAGCATCGGTGTGTCCGGATTCCGGAAGGGGGGAGCTGTCCGGACCAAAGAGCAAATTTAGCATTGCTCCTGATTGGTTGAGTCCGGGCCACGGTAAAGTTGTCCGGGCCACACAGCTGTCCGAACGGTGCTATGTCCGGGCTACGCAGCCTACGCTGTATGCTGTAACTACGTACTGTGCCACAAACTATTCAGTATTTTGTCATTTAATTATTTTATTTCAGTTTTGCTAATAATTTTCAAAAATAACGTGTCAAATTATGTAGGCTTCCCATTTTGGTTGTCGGTGGGCCTGGCCTAGGGTTTCAATTACTTTGGGGCCCTTTTCAGTTGATTAATATTGCCAAAATAAAAATAATTAACATTTATTTTTGGTTACTTTGAGTTGCACGCCGGTTTTATCCAGATTCAGAATTCTTATGTTTCCCCTTCTGCACGTACAATTTTCTAATTCCAGTTGTTATTTAGCAGTATTAAGCTTATTGTTAGGCCTAATAATGCTAAAATAAGGTAAACATTTTGGTACTACGCTGTAAATTACTAAATTAAAGAGTTTATTAGTTTAATGTTGTTTATTTACTTTATTTTAGCATTATTAGGCCTAATATTAGGTTAAATAACAACTGGAATTAGAAAATGGTCTGGGCAGAATGGGATGCGCAGTACGAATTCAGCAACACGATAACGAGCGCGAACTGTAGTAGTAGTTTTCTGGGATTGGATGTTCCTCCTGTCCAAAGTAAAAGGGCCTTAGTGTGACTACGTACACAAGAAAGCAGCGTAAAATCAAATAAACAAAGATTTCTTACATGGATTCAATATTTCAAGCTGATGAAACATGGCGGACTCGTTCAAAAATGCTTTGTTTGTTATGATAATGCTAATTATATGTGCGCACGCGCCGTGTTGTTGACACAACGAGACGTCAATGGCGCAGCTTTCCACGCATCATAAACAAATGAAGAAAAATTAAATGTGAGTATACTTGACCTCTAAAAAGCAGACAATTTGCATGGGGCTCCACAAGCTTTTGCCTCGATCTAGCTCATAAATTTGTCTCACGGAAATTTAAATTTAAAAAAAGAAGAAAAAAAACTAACAGGAAATAAGATTGTGAATCAAAAGGAATCAGTACAACGTGGCACATATAGTAAAAGTATGAGGATGTGCAATCAATTGAATAGATCGACACAATTATGCGTGTTTGCAATATACACGACACACAAAACAGTTAATAGTTTAGTTTAGTTTAATAATTCCAGTAGTTCGCTTCCATTCATTCATTTTATCAATCAAATCGTCCAATTGATAAATCCAGGCCACGTTCCAAACGCCAAAATTACTCTCTTTTAAATTTTATTTTACAAAAAAAATAAAATTAAATAAAAAAAAATTAAAAAAATAAGTTCCGTGACAGGCAAATGAATGAAAAACAGAAAAAAAAGCATAATTCAGAATAAAAATTTAATTTATTGCAGCGGTTGGTATTCGCACACCCACCTATACTAGACATATCGAATATTTAAATAATTGATGTTTTAGTTTGGCAAATTGTCGTCGGGGTGTTTTATCTTTATTTTACTTTCGGCGCGTCACATTTTCGAATTATTGAGGTTAAAAAGGCATCAACTCATTTCTCCTTTGAGTTTACGATGCAATTAGGTCTTAGTAACCGCATTCAGAACCTTGACCCCCAGTTTAGACACAGACACACTCACACATATACCGTAACACATATTCCGTTTAGTATTTGGACCACAAACTCAATTAAGATCGAAATACACGATAAAAACATTCCCTCATCAATCTCGTGATTTCCTTTTATTTCCGGTTTCTAACCAGTACAATATAAGCAATAATTAGTAACATCAAAATAAAAATAGACTTTAGTATTATCGCATGTTTTTAAATTCTTTTTTCCCCATTTCAAAAACCACACCTTGCAGGTGGTTATTGACCGTGAATACCGAATTCAAGGAAGCAGGTCAAACGTAGGGCGCGAGCTGGGTTTGACTTGGCGCTTGCGCCACCTGCGCCGCCATCGTCGCCATCGCCGTCGCCAGCGCCGTCGCCATCGCCAGGCAGGCATTATTCGAGCGAGAGAATAATTGGGCTTCGATTGGAGCCTCCAACCTGGATGATCGCCCGTGCGCGCTTCGAGCTGCGCACCACGCTCGTCGTCTGGAACCTGAGCCTGGCCGTGTTCACAACAACGGATCGAGTTTGTTTGGATCTGATCTGCCTGATCAGATCCAACTGAACAGAGTTCCAATATTCCCTTGGATGGAGTTGTGTTCACACCAAAATGTGATTCAATCAAACCAAATCGGCTTTTAGTAGCAACAGGTTTTATTATCGAATAATGCATGCGCAACAATGGAATGCTACAGAGTTGTTGACCACATGGACCTAGATCCGTGAATAGAGTTCAGTGTTCACACCAATCTTGGATTTAGATACGCAGCTTCGGATGAGATCAAAAGCTTGGTGTGAACGATGTATAACACTACTTTGCATTTTTTTGAGTAAAAAGGCTAATTTTATCATTACACTTGGTGAATAAGCTGCTGGACATGTGACATCATGAGTAGTGAATTACGAATTATGAATTATGAGTAGTCATCGGAAAGTTTTGCATGAATCTACCGTGATATAGACACCATCTGTTGTTGCAATATTGCAGGTAGCAGCTGTGTCTAGACATTTGAAACAAAGTTTTAAAAGCCGTAATTTATTAACTTCTAATAGGAATGCAAATTCTAACACACAAACCCTCTTGAATGGATGTGCCAGTCCAGCGAATCTTTCAAACAATGAAAGAAAGTAAAGCAACGATTTTTATCTTCATGGATTTCCTGTTAAGAGGTAAAACAAAACAAAAGATGAAAAAGAACGTTTTTATCTCACCTCACCGTTTTGTAAACTCTAGCTTAAATTATGAATACGCTGTGCCTGTCAATGAAAAATTGTGAAAACTTTATAATCTATGGTCTACAGTTTAAAGATGCTTAATCCTCAAGATTTTTATTCTAACTCTTTTGTGATTACAGATACACCTGTAATGAGAATGCTATTTAGCATCATTGCCCTGTTATTTGAATTGAAACAAACCGGACAGATGTTTGTTTTGTTTCTACTTCTAATACTCGTGACACATTCCAGTATATTTGAGCGTTCTCTTTCATCCAAAGATGATCCCCGGGAACGAATCAGGCGTGCGAAATAATTTCACCTACTGTATGTTTCTTACTTTGAAGAAAACTTTGACTATACCGTCATTACTTTAATTGGTTGAAGTCATATTGGCAACTCTCGATCCTTTACGCCAGCATTTACGTCATACTCATCTTGTGTAGTAAACATTACATGAAATCGCGTCCCAGCTTCGATTTGTGCACACAACTCGCCGTGTGGAATTTGAGTTTGGCTCTGTTCAGTATCGCGGGAACGTGTCGTTTCCTACCAAAACTCGTGCACGTCTGGACCAAATTTGGATTTCAGTTCGCTTTGTGCAATGCCAGTTTCGTTCAGAACAATCCGACAACAGCTCTCTGGACTTGGCCTTATCCAAAGTAATGGAATTAGGAGACACTACCTTCATCGTTTTACGCAAACAAAAACTCACGTTTCTTCACTGGTATGGTGGTATCACCACGTGACTGTTTATGACAAATTAAACAGCGATTTTTCGTGTGTAATATCACCAACAGATGGCGCCACTACTTTAAAGCGGCAGATTTAACCGTAAAGTAAATATTTCTATGGAAATATTCGGTAAACATATTGCTATGTTTGCATAAATTAAATAAGACTTTTAAACGATAATATAAACATATATTATCACTATTTAGTAGAACAAGACAACTTGTTATTACTTTATTGGCAACACGGGACGCGGAATCCATTCTCAAAATGTATTTCCGTTCTGGGTATCCATTTCCTGTCCCCAGTATCCCGTTCCGGTTTATGCTAAAAGATTAGCATAATCTCAATTTGCATCTCCGTATCCCCTTCCGGCGATACGAGATTGGTGGAACTTAATCCCACCAAGTATAAAACTCCCTGACAACAGGAAGTTAGTCAGTTGTAACTGGAAAAAGATATATTTTGTTTGTTTGGTTATTTGTTCATGTTTCATGTCAAATAACCGTCTTTTTATAACTCAGGCATGGTTCTACCGAACCATGCAACCCCCGTCAATTGAAGGCGAAGGTCAGGATACTAATGTTTCTGTCAACGGTCTCGCCGAGGAGAAAGCCTTTCGCACAAGTATTCTCGTGGTCGGACAATAGAGCCACGTGTGGTACAAAAGTATTCAGTGACCGTTAGTAGCACTGTTACTGTACGAGATTGACTCCATCACCTGATGGTGCCAAAACAGTCTGCATGCAAAACATGTAGTTACCGCCAGTAGCACCAAGTGTTTGGGCACGCCAATTTCCGCGGTAATGGTGCCAATTCAGTCTGTTTATTAGTAGTACCTCAGGTGGTTAATTCTGTTGTGTGGAGTTGCGAGCTATACCCCCCTGAGTACCAGTACCGTCTCTCACCGTACTGTTACTTAGGGCACGCGCGATACTGCTCTACTCGACAAGGCGAACTTGACGGCAATTGTGTGTTGCGATGCCTAACCCTAAATTCAATTGCAGTTTATATTCAATTGTTCAAATAAAGTCACGAGACTTGTTTGTTGTATACGAGACAATTCGTAATGATAAGTTGGAAACAACTTATTAAATAAATTAGTTAAAACATTTAACTTCACAACACCACGAATTAAAGATAATTCGTAAGCGGAACCTTGGTGAATAAATGATTCCATTTATTCATAACCAATGTCCACCCTAGTTGTGGCGGTGCACATGAGTCAACCGCACCTCTCGGATCAACCCAAGCAGCATTACACGAACCAGTTACGCGATACGAACCAGGAACGCGAAGGAACCAGGAACGCGAAGCCGACGGAAGCCACGAGGACACAGCCAGCCCGGCTAAGCGATGACATCTATAACCTCGGTCGAGCGGGCGTTCTGCCGTTCTCGAATCCAGTGATCCAAGGAAACCGTAATGTTATTATTTTAGCGCCATTCGGCCACTTGTTGTATAGTTTAACTTGTATTCTTAACTTGCCAAATGTCGGCTTAATTCTTGTATAACTTTTAGTATTGATTATATTGTTTAACGACAATAAATGTTATGATTTGAGAAACTATTCTTGTCTTTATTAGTGAGTTTGCGGTTGCCAATTGTTCCTTATAATTATGAGTTACAAGCTCATAATTATAAAATTGGACTTATAACATAACGTAACTCCTCAATTTTTACACTATTTTGTAAAATAAGGGAGCCAATCAGATCGCTTAACACTATTTTAAGCTCCTCCCACTATTGCAAATGGCGCTGATGGTGCTAATAGAAATTCAAAATGGCTGCCTGACCTGTTTCAACAATCAGCCTCAATCACAATTTCTTTCTGCCATCGAAGGATAGAAACAACTAAAATCATTCCAGGTAAGCAAATAAATGAACTGGAAGACAATTTCATGTCTGAAAACTGTCAAATTAGTAAAACTACAGATTTTCATTTTCTTTTGCATATGGATTTGTTCTACCATTACATGCAAGAGATTTGTACTGTTCACATGGTATTTATAAGTATAATTTATAAAATATTTATTGTACCGCAAGTGCCTATTTCAAGAAGGAATTATAATTATAATTATGAGCTTGTAACTCATAATTATAAGGAACAATTGGCAACCGCAAACTCACTATTTCCCGCGACTTATACCCGGTACTATCATGCGATAGGAGTTGTGGTCGTCACCGTCACATGTTCTAATTTACACTTAGTATACGAGCCTACGACTGATTGCCACTGGTCGTTGGTTCATATTGGTTATTTTTATGGTCCACTCGGCCATGTACTCTTATTTCGATCTCTCAGGGCCATAAAAGTGACCGTCCCACGATCAATTGCCATGTCGATCACGACAGCCCAGTTGTTGCAAATGGTGGTAGGGCTTTACACCAACCGGTGGGCTTACGGCGCACTAGTTCGAGGCGAAAGTTGCCATACCAACTTTGCTTTTGTTTCTTCATTTCTTTTATGAGAATTATGTTAGAGGAACACTTAAAAAAAAAGAAAATTAATGGCACATTCACATGTTTTAGTTGCAGTTGAACATGTTTTAGTTGCAGTTGAACATGTTTTAGTTGCAGTTGAACATGTTTATTTGCAGTTAAACAGATTTTACTTGCAAATAAAAAAATGTTTTGTTGTTTGAATGTCGTGCACATGTCAACTATACCACTGAATACAGAATAAATCTGCCGTTATTTTTTAAATTAGATCAAGACAAGCTGTTAAATACCCCTAATTGCGGCCCGGAAAAAAAATCCCATTTTTGACCAAAAAATTGATTCGTAGACAAAAAATACAAGTAAATAATTACACAGGTTTACTTTATGCTACACGGGGCCCGGAAAAAATTTTGTTTCGGGCCCTTGACTGTATAATACACGTATCAGCTTCTATCCCAAGCAGCGGATAACGAACATTTGCATTCATTAACTATCCCCAACAAATAAATTAAACATCCTACAGGAAATGAGCCTTATGAAGCAATCTGCGTATATGGTAATGTGGCTGCTTCCGAATGTCCAACTAACAAGAACCATTCATTTTGCACAACCCACAGTGGATTTTTAAAACTAGGTACTAATTAAATGCAATGCAATGCAATTCAAATGAGACGTTTTCTAAACATCAATGCATCATTGCAGGCCGTTTCCTCTTTCTGTTGCGTGACTGCAGCCTCACGGATTTGGGCAACAGTTGTCGGCAAGTGCTGGACGATCCCTTTAATAAGAGTTCGGAACGACTAACCTTTTGCTACACGACGTGTCAACACGACGGCTGCAACACAGAAAGGTTGCGCATTTCGGCGCTCGCCAGTTCGGCCATTCATGCGCGCGCTATTCTCGTTGTTCATTTCTTATTCGTTCTCCTCCTTTGTTAATTCATTCGTGCTGAAATAATCGAAAATGATAGAAATAAAAAATCTGCAATCGATTTATAGATCTCACTTGTAAGTCTTTGGTTTTCTACCTTTTGGCTTTAGTTAAGTCGAGCGACGCGCCCTTGTGTCACGAAAATGGATTAAATATCCATTAAAGGTGACGGCGCTCGTTGTCAATAAAGAAAAAATTATTTATTTCTCAGAATGAGAAATGTTGGATTTTTTTCTTCTTCTTCTTGTGTAATTTGTTGTTGTTTTTCACATAAATATGAAACCAATTAAAAATTTCATTACTCTTCGTGCTGAACCTACAATTTGACACGAGTCAGTACAAACAAATGTCTGTCATCATTTCTCCCAATTCTCCAGCTTTGTGGTAAACGCATTGTTATCGTTAGCATCTACTATATGTTCGACGCACGTTTCTGGTTACGTTCTAAATACGTAATCCCTCATTCTTCTGTATATAAACTTGCCATCTCACTTTAGATTTCATTCATCTCTCGTGATCCAAGCATAGTTCGCAACATGCCAGTCCGGAAATCAGCGTCTAGTCTGGAGCAATTGTGTTTGCAAATGGTTTGCACTCATTTCGATCATTTTCAAACACAACTGGTGAATCAACCTTCGATATTGATTTCCAACGTATATCAATGTCTCCGTGAAAAATTCGACATTAGAACACCAGTACACGTGGATTCCGACGTTTTCATCCATCCTGACACAAAATCATTACATTTTTTCGAAATGTTTAAACAGCCCATGTATCCTTCTCTATTCCATCAAATTGGACAAATTTGTAGGAACCTTTTACATTTAGATCTGAGTTGCAGATTTGATGTGAAAATTCCACTTGAAAATTTGGTCGAACTGTTTCAGCAATTGCCACATCTTCAATGTTTCAAGTCTCATACAGCAGGATGCACGGACGAAGTTGTAGCTGCAATTGGTAAAAATTGTTTACAATTACGACATCTGCACTTATTCCGCTGCACTGATGATGGGCTCCGCTTTTTAAGTGATTGTAAGAAATTGGAGCATTTGGATATTTCCGGATTAGCTGATGTTACAACCACGGGCTGTTTTAACATTCTAAACCAACTGCCTCTTTTAAAAACGTTTCGACACCGATGGTGGGCAGATTTATTTAATCTGTTAAAACAACAATTCGACAATTCGGAGAAAATATCATTGCGTACTTATTCCATCGAATTCGGCATTGAGCAAGCATTTTCAGTCCTTCGTACAGAAGATTTCACCATTGTGACCACCATTTTCCCAAATTTATCCAGCCTATGGTTACATGCACACACGAACCTGGATTTAAATATTGCATTGGCACGGGCACAAAGATTAACCATTCTAACACTCCATAATTTTGAATTAGTTAATATTAGGCTGATTAATTATTATTGTCCTCAGTTAAAAAAATTTTGATTGAGCCGTTGTTCGATTTTAAACACTGAAAATATGGATGAATTACCTAAGCATTCGTTCAAAAACCTACATCATTTGTCCATATCGTGTGAACATATTACTGAATCACAGATAAAAATGTTAATTCTGCAAAGTCCAAATTTAAATGATTTAACTATTGAAAATTGTGAAATACTTACTGAACTAGAATTGAATGCTCTTAAAAATCTAAAAAGTGTAATATTTTCTGGTTGTATTTTTATTAATCAAGGGATAATCATCAAGTTATTAGAAATGCGAAATCCATTGAACCTTTTATACATAGGATTGTGTTTCAATATCGATCGGAAAGTTTCTAAAAAAATTAAGACTTACATAAAATCTAAGAACTTGTGTTTGAAATTTGTATATGTATAGTAAATAAAATTGAAAAATAATAGCACTTTTTCAGTAAGTTGTGTAGTTAGTGTTTGCTGTGTTAATGCTTGGATAAGATAAAATAAGAATTGTTTAATTCAAGGTTAATGTATGCTTCGTATTTGCTTTTGTTTCTTCATTTCTTTTATGAGAATTATGTTAGAGGAACACTTAAAAAGAAAGAAAATTAATGTAGGCTACATATCCATACATATTTAATATACGAAAGACAATGTTCATACGCTTCATTTTATACAGGGTGTTCCAAAAGTCTTAACTCCCCTAAATATTTCATGAGCAATTGCATCTAGGCCAACGTTGATGAAGAGATCGTATAGGAAGTTAGGGGAGAGCAATCCAATGATGTCATCAAATTTGACCTTGAAGGCCATTTTCAAGGTCATTCACTTGTTAACTTCTAAACCAATCAGGTTAGAGCAAAATTTCCAATTACAAATTTGTAGAGAACCATCTTATTAGTCTAGAACTGTTCTTAAAAAAATTATTTCTTACTCAAAAGTTTTGAGAAAAAAAGGTTTGAAATGTTAATCTACTCAGCTTTGTAACTCAGCTTTGTAACTTAAAACTATTGAGGCAACCAAGCTAATCCTCAATTAGGACACTTTATTGGGTCATACTTGTAAGTAGAAGAGAGGAAACACAAAAGAAAGGAAATAATTTATTTTGGAAATACATTTCACATGATAGTTTTAGGCTACAAAGCTGAGTAGACTAACATTTCAAACCTTTTTTTCTCAAAACTTTTCAGTAAGAAATAATTTTTTTAAGAACAGTTCTAGACTAATTAGATGGTCCTCTACAACTTTCTAATTCACTTTTTTTGCGTAACATTGTTGGTTAAAAAGTTACGAGTTGCAAAACAGTAATGCAACAATGTCACATGAATTTAACATGTTTCATTGAATTCGTCACATGTCATTTACTTCAATTCATAATCAAAAGTTTTTTTGATTTAACATGATTATGAAATAATTCACCCTGTACTTGTATATGTGGTGATTTTGGAAAAATATTGAACAATTTTTACCCATTTTTTTGTTATTTAAATCCCACATTAAACCCCCTGTTATCACTTGATCGTGATCTGCAATGCAGTAGTGCGCTCTCTGCACAAAAAGTGTAAATGTACAGTCGTGTTCAAAAAAACTGGACCCTCACTCTGTGCTGGCAATTGAAATTGTGAGTAATTCCGTGTTTTGCCACTAGGTGAAACATCAGACATCAACAAGTGATAATATAGCCTTGTCTACAGTGATCCTTTCATAATTTAGTGTACAGTTTTAAAAAGGAAAATATAAGTTATTTTCATAGAAAAAGTGTGTGGATATTTAATATTAAGAAATAAAAAATTAATTTGTTTAATATTTTCTAACAATAAAGAATATTTTCTAACAATAAAGAATATTTTTTAAACACTATAAATTTTGGGACCACTTTAAGTGAAAAACCTCCCTAATGCGACCAAAACACGCTCATTTTGGGACCACTTTAAGTGAAAAACCTCCCTAATGCGACCAAAACACGCTTATTTTGGGACCACTTTAAGTGAAAAACCTCCCTAATGCGACCAAAACACACTCATTTTGGGACCACTTTGAGTGCAAAACCTCCCTAATGCGACCAAAAATGCTCCTTTTTGCGACCACTTTGAGTGCAAAACCTCCCTAATGCGACCAAAAACGCTCCTTTTTGCGACCACTTTGAGTGCAAAACCTCCCTGATTCTCCCTTCTCGCCAAAACGGTTAAACGGGCCACTGAGCACCTAAATGAACCCGGCCGCAATTTGAAGTTTTACGGTACGTCGTGTAGTCAAAATAATTATGAATCCGCATACTGTTTTATGCATTCATCCCTGCATTGATAAACTTCCAAGGAAAATAATGGGCTTAGTGGTATTTGAAACAAAAGAATTAGTTAGCCTAATTTCAATGGAAGTGATGTGAATGCAAAACAAATTGCAAACTGGTTGTTTCTAATACTCAATTTGTTTTGTTTAACAATTTCATTGGAAAAAAACTTTTAGAAATAAATTTATTAACCTATTTTCAAAACCCAAAGCCACAAATAATTAAGCTTATTTCCCATTACGGAGTATTATTTTTTTTGTATTGATGTTTATTGTTCATACCCATGTCTCGCATTAAAAAACTTAAAAGTTAAATTTTCAATTTCGCACACCACGGTATTTTACGTCGTTTCGACATAGACATCAATTGCTTGGGTGTAATCTAAATCTAAATCTAAATCTAAATTCATTTTAAGATTTTATAAAACTTTTTCACCTGTTGCAAATCTCGACAATTTCACAAAAAAATACCCCTTTACTCCAGGAGTCTTCGAACTGAGAAAAAACACACCCAAAGTTATTTTTTGTCGCTATTTGTCCACGCGACAGAATACTTACATTCGCCTATGATTCGATTGAGTGTTGTAACTCAATCGACGTCTGTAAGTCAATCGCTGCACTATTTTCGCTCCAAATTACGCACAATCGAATATTCCCTCTTTATATTTGTAATGTCGTTATGTCCATTAAATAATACACAGCTTTAGCAGTAACGACGATGCATCTTTATTACTCATCAACTCTAGAGAAAGTGACCTTGCGGTCACGTGTTACAAGCTTATATAAACTTGCCGACCATGATCGCCCCCTGGTGATCATGCTCGACATCACAACACCACATCCCTCCCCTTCATCATAAAATAAACAACAAACTAAAAATTACACCTAAACAAACACATCACAAAAACCAATCAAAGCATAAAGTTCATATCATAGTCCTTCTGCCAGACAGGTCTGTTTTTAATCCTTTCAGAACGCCTGGGTCCCTCTTCTGGCACAATCTCATCTGGCACAATCTCATCCGGCCTGTTCTCATCCACGGCTTCATCCACGGCTGCCCCCTCCCGCTGCACCAAATCATCGGGTCCCTCCATCTGCTCCGGCGGCACCACTCCCTGACGTATCTCCGTGTCATCCTCCCAACTTACGTCACCAGCACACTCCTCCTCTCGTCGCGCACCATCCCCCAACACACACCTCTCCTGCTTCTCATCATTCCAAATACGCTTAAAACAAGACGCGTTTCGGACTACTACCTGCTGTCCTCTCATAGCGGTTACCTGCGTCCCCACTACGTCGGACACTATCAAAGGTCTGGGGTCAAATGGAGTAGAAAACTTATTAACTTTCACCTGTTTCACCAACACTCTGTCACCAATCTTAAAGTCATGGGGCTTGGCATTCCGATGTCGATCCGCATACGCCTTCATTTTGGCCTTCTCCATTAAGTCCTTCTCACGTAGTTGCAGATCCTCTGCATCTCGGCAAAATGTCGGTAGTCGCGTCCTAACCGTCCTCCCGAGTAAAAGATCCGCCGGCGGCCTTCCCGTAGTCGAATGTGGGGTAGCCCGATAATTCAGCAGAAATTCAGCTAACTCCCGCTTCCATTGCTTACCCTCCACTTTAGCCGCCCTCACAGTCTTGTTCAACGTCCTCATAAATCTCTCCACCTCACCATTAGCTTCCGGCCAGAGCGGAGTCACCCGATGATGACGAACCCCAAAGTCCGCCAAAAATTCAGCAAACTCACGTGACGTGAAGGGTGGGCCATTATCTGACTTCAATAGGTTAGGCAACCCCTGCTCCAAAAAACGACGCTCCAAAAGCGCGCAAACCACCGTCGCCGAGGTCGAAGAGACCGCCTCCACAAATGGGAACCTAGAAAACTCATCAATTAACACGCACAAAACCGTGCCATCCGGAAAGGGCCCCGCGAAGTCAATCGCTAACTGTTGCCATGGTCCCACTGGCAATTTTGTCATCACCAACGGGTCCCTTCGCATCCGTGGGACCGCTGCCTGGCACGGTAAACATCTCTCGACTCGCGCCTCCACCTGCCTATCGATCCCCGGGAACCACACTTTCTGTCTCAACAAGGATTTGGTTTTGACAACACCCTGGTGGCCTCTGTGCGCCAATTCGACAACTCTCGCTCGTAGCGTCTCCGGAATCACAATTCGATCCGAGCGAAGCACCATTCCCAACTCCGACACCGACAACTCGTCCTTCATAGCCGCATATGGTCTCAGCTGCTCATCATCCCAACAGATCCTCGCCTTCTCTCCAACACTCCTCAACGCAACTCGCACCTTTTTTAGAACCTCATCCAAGTCAGTCTCTCGCAGAACCTCCTCGACTGTCATCGACGCCGGTATCCGTGTGCGAACCACAAAATTCACATGCTCCTCAATAATCTCGAGCATTGCCACCCCCATCTCTGATGTCATGGGCAGCGGGTGGCGCGACATATAATCGCTTGGGTTGGTGCTGCCTCTGGTATGCCGCACCTCAAAACGATACTGCTGAACCCTCACACAGAGGCGCTCCAAACGTATCGACGGTCGTGCTCTGCGGTTCTTTAATATGCTTACGAGAGGTTGATGATCTGTAAAAAGAATAAAAAAATTATTAAAAAGGTACAAATAAAAAAATTCCACAGCCCAGACCACCGCCACCATCTCGCGCTCTATTTGCGAGTAGCGGGTCTCAACCTGGGAGAGAGCTCTGCTCGCGTATGCGATCACTTGCACTTCCTCCCTCGCCTTCTCCTGTGCAAGGATCGCCCCCACGCCCACCGGACTAGCATCAACGGTCAAATGCAACCTTGCATGTGGACTGTAATAGGCCATGATCTTTCCATCGCCCAGCTCAACCATAATGGCGTCCCAGGCCGCCTGATGCACTTCAGTCCACTTAAACTCGCCGCTCGATTCCTTCGTCAATTCACGCAAAGACCTTGTCCGATCAGCCAACTTCGGAATGAAACGCCCACAGTACACAATCATCCCTAAAAGACTTTTCACCTCCGAAACGCTCGATGGCATCTTCATCGCCCTAATTGCTTCTACTCTTTTCGGATCCGCAGCAATGCCACGCTCCGAGAACACATGACCGAAAAACACCAATTTCGACCTCCCAAATTCACATTTATGAGCATTAAGAGTCAATCCCTCCTCCAACAACCTGTCCAAGACTGCGTACACCGCCGCGTTATGATCCGGCGGCCCCTTCCCAACGACGAAAATATCATCTAAAATGTTCAACATCTGTAACAGGCCCTCCAAAATCTGTCGTATCTTGTCCTGGAAAATCTCCGAAGCAGAATTTAGGCCGAAAAATAAACGCAGGAACCTAAATAGGCCCACATGCGTCGCGAATGTGGTAAGGACCCTCGAGGCCACATCCAGCTCGAATTGATAAAATCCATGCTTCATGTCCAACTTCGTGAAAATCGTAGCATTCTCCGCCAACGCCGTAACATCCTCCAGTCTCGGCGATGTGTGGCGGACCCGCTGTATCGCAAAATTAAGTTCCCGTGCATCAATGCATATTCGAATGGCCTCAGGATCAGGATCCTTGGGCTTGCGCACACAATGAATGGGCGACACCCATGGCGTCGGCCCCATCTCCTCCGTCACCCTTTCAATGATGCCTTCCGCAACCATGCGCTCTAGCTCTCGCTCTACTTTACTCCTTAAACTAAACGGGATAGGTCTGTAACGTTGCGCCACTGGGGCCACACTCTCGTCGACGTGAAGATGCACAAGATGATTTTTCGACTTCCCAACACCCTGAAATAACCCCGGATATTTGAGCAACACCTCCTCTTTCATGTCCATACTTCCCACTGTTCGCACCACCTTAATTAATTCCAACTCTGTCGCAGTGTCAAAGCTCAACAAAGAGCCCCCCTCCACATCCGGCACATACACCTCCGCAACGACGCTTCGGCCACCATATTCCAACGTCGCCGATAACACCCCAAGCAACGGCAACGGAGTAGTTTGCCCATACGGCAACAAACGCGCCTGAGTAACCCTCAATTTCGGCAATGGCACAATTGAACGATACACCTCCCGATTCAACACATTTACATGCGCCCCAGAGTCCAATCCAAACACAACCTTCATCTTACAGCGCCCCATCAGGATTTCGAACATCGGCATTTTGCGTTTTGCTTCAATCGAGCCCACTGTAATTCCAAAAATTGGATTTCCTTCGATGTCATACAACTGTTCTCCCAGCTCAGCCTTTACAGTTCCGACCGTCTTCCGCTCGCTTCCGGCTGGCTTCGCTCGACAAAATCTGATAAAATGTCCTAACTTTCCGCAACCGTGGCATTTTACCGTCTTAGCTGGACATACCGATCCCTCACGATGCGGCCACGCACGCCCGCAGTTGAAACATAACCTCGACGGCCCCGGCGAACCTCCTTCTCTTTTAAACGGCCCCTGTACTCGATCTCCTCTCTTAGGAGTACTGTTCTTAACATAATTTACTTCTATTGGCCGCTCAAAATTCCCAATCTCTTCCATTTTCTTAGCTTGCCACTCCGAACTCTCATACCCACGCGCCGCATCCAACAAATCCTTCAACTTCCAGTCGGTAGCTCTCAGCGCTTGACGACGCAATTTTGCCATCGACGTAGCAAAGATAATCTGCGCTTTCAATTCCTTGTCCAAATCCGTGTAATCACAGCCTACCGCCAACCCTCTTAAGCGCGCACAAAACTGGTCGACCGATTCTCCACTCTCTTGCTTACTAGCTCGGAATGTATAGATACAGAAGTCTTCATTTTTCTGCGGCGCAAAATGAGCCGTTAAAATCTCCGACGTAGTCTTATAGTCCGTTCCCTTGATGGGCATCGCTTCATACACACCATAAACTCCTTCGCCGACATAATGCAGCAGCATCGCCATCTTACGAGCGTCCTCCGAAATCCCAGCCGCGGTCAGGAATACTTCCAACCGGTTGAGCCAACGCGTCCATCGCTGACTCTGCGTTGATAATTCTCCATGTATGTCAAACGGTAACACACCCGTAGCTTGCATCCATCCAGTCGAAACTGCCGCCATTGAGCTCGTAGCACTCGTGGGCTCCGCCATCTTGGCTCCACTCAAAAAAACAAACGACAAAGTATTTAAAATGTTCACAAACCGTCCCAAAACGTCCACAAACCGTCCCAAAATGTTCACAAACACACTAATAGTCCACAATTCCTCGTCGCCAAATGTAATGTCGTTATGTCCATTAAATAATACACAGCTTTAGCAGTAACGACGATGCATCTTTATTACTCATCAACTCTAGAGAAAGTGACCTTGCGGTCACGTGTTACAAGCTTATATAAACTTGCCGACCATGATCGCCCCCTGGTGATCATGCTCGACATCACAACACCACAATATTTACGGTTTTTTTACCGGATGATATCTAATAAAGAAGAACTTTACGAACGAAACCGAGCGTAGAAAAACACTCGTGGTTCCACCTTGTGACAATCACGCGCCTCTATTCGATATAACTACGAATTTCGCCAATAGATGGCGTTGTAAACAAAAAGCGGTAAATTCAAGTAGGAATTTACAATTAATATTACAGAACTATTCAGTATTCTGTCATATTTACTCATTTTCTGCCAGTTTTGCTAACATCTTTCAATAACATCGTGTCAAATTATATGTAGCCAGCCTATTTTGGATGTCAGTGGGCCTGGTCTAGGGCCCCAATTACTTTAGAGCCCTTTTTAGTTGATTAATTTTGCCAAAATAAATATAGTTAACATTATTTTTGGTTAGTTTGAGTTGCACGCCGGTTTTTGTAGATTCAGAATTACTTTATTGTT
Organism: Strigamia acuminata; assembly: GCA_949358305.1. Taxonomy (NCBI): domain Eukaryota; kingdom Metazoa; phylum Arthropoda; class Chilopoda; order Geophilomorpha; family Linotaeniidae; genus Strigamia; species Strigamia acuminata. The sequence continues at coordinate 810,615 of OX442321.1, forward strand.
GTTTATGTACTTTATTTTAAATAACAACTGGAATTTAGCACCAAGATACCGGGCACAAACTGTAGTAGTAGCTTTCTGGGATTGGACGTTCCTCCTGTCCAAATAGAATTAACACACAGACACCGTCTCCATCATTTAATGCAGATGCTCAAAAAAGGGCCCGCGACCTACATGGGCCCGTCACCTAAAAGGGCCTTGTGTGACTAACGTACATAACAAACCAGCGTAAAATCAAATAAACCAAGAATTCTTACATCGGTTCAATATTTCAAGCCGATGAAACATGGCGGACTCGTTCAAAAATGCTTTGTTTGTTATGATAATGGTGATTATATGTGCGCACGCGCCGTAACAGTCGTCACAATGTGTCGTCAATGGCGCAGCTTCCCACGCATCATAAACAAATGAAAAATTAAATTTGAGTAAACTTGACCTCTATAAAGCAGACAATTTGCATGAGGCTCGATCTAGCTCATAAATTTGTCTCACGGAAATTTAAATTTTAAAAAAAAGAAGAAAACTAACAGGAAATAAGATTGTGAATTAAAAGGAATGAGTTCAACGTGGCACATATAGTAAAAGTATGAGGATGTGCAATCAATTGAATAGATCGACACAATTTTGCGTGTTTGAAATGTACACGACACAAAAAACAGTTAATAGTTTAGTTTAGTTTAATAATTCCAGTAGTTCGCTTCCATTCATTCATTTTATCAATCAAATCCAGGCCACGTTACAGTGCCGCTAGATATTAGTACAAAGAATCACCCACAGGAGTGCGCACGTAATAATTTCTACTCGTTTATCGAATTTTTTAACTTTACAAAGCTGTCGTGGGAAATCAGAGCAAACTTTCGGATAATTATACCTCAATTGTGAAAGTTATATGTATATTCTGACAATGAAAAACGAAAACATTCATTCATTCATAAATTCAAAAGAAAAATGTAAAAAATATCAAAAAATATCAAAAAAATATCAAAAAAAGTCAAAAAAATTTCAAAAAAATATCAAAAAATATCAAAAAAATATCAAAAAAATTTATTTCCGTCTAAAAAATCGAAAATAAAACTCAAATAAATCAATAAATTCATTTCCAATCTCTTTTAAATTTTATTTAACGAGAAAAAAATTAAATTTAATTAAATTTAAAAAATAAAATATAAAAAAAATAACTTCCGTGACAGGCAAATGAATGAAAAACAGAAAAAAAAGCATAATTCAGAATAAAAATTTAATTTATTACAGCGGTTGGTAATACGCCCACCCACCTATACTATAAAATAAAAAAATATTTTAATAATTGATGTCTTAGTTTGGCAAAATGTCGCCGGGATGTTTTTCCTTTATTTTACTTTCGGCGCGTCACATTTTCGAATTATTGAGGTTAAAAAGGCATCAACTCATTTCTCCTTTGCGTTTACGATGCAATTAGGTCTTAGTAACCGCATTCCAGAACCTTGACCCCCAGTTTGGACACAGACACACTCACACACATAACATATTCCGTTTAGTATTTGGACCACAAACTCAATTAAGATCGAAATACACGATAAAAACATCACCTCATCAATCTCGTGTTTTCCTTTTATTTCCGGTTTCTAACCAGTACAAAACAAGCAATAATTAGTAACGTCAAAATAAAAATACACTTCAGTATTATCGCCTTTTTTCCCCATTTAAAAAACCACACCTTGCAGGTGGTTATTGACCGTGAATACCGAATTCAAGGAAGCAGGTCAAACGTTGCGAGACAGTAGGGCGCGAGGTGGTTCTGACTTAACACAAGCGCCACCTGCGCCGCCACCGTCGCAGCGCCAGCGCCGTCGCCATCGCCAGGCAGGCATTATTCGAGCGAAAGAATAATTGGGCGAAACAGTATTGACGCGAGGCCCAGTGACATCATCGCCGGCCGCTTCGATTCGAGCCTCCAACCGGCGAATCCGCCGCACTCTGCACCAAGCCAAGGGCCGTGGTAACTCGCCTCGTATTCCATCGATTGTACATTGATAGCGTTGTCTTTTCTTCATTCATTTCACGATGATCAAGAACGAATTAATAGACACGCGAATCAACTACACGTACGTGTTTGATTTCGAGGAGGAGTTCGAATACAAGGTGAAAATGAACTGGATGCAGTCGCACTGGAAACTCTGCTTCTTCTACGTGGGCATCTACATGCTGCTCATTTTCCTCGGCAAGCACTGGATGATCTCGCGCGCGCGCTTCGAGCTGCGCACCACGCTCGCCGCTTGGAACCTGAGCCTGGCCGTGTTCAGCATCATCGGGACGTGCCGCACCCTGCCGGAAATGCTGCACGTGTGGAACAAGTACGGCTTCCAGTACACGGTGTGCAGCACGAGCTACAACCACGCCAACCCGGTGACGGGCTTCTGGGTCTGGCTCTTCACGCTCAGCAAAGTGCCCGAGCTCGGCGACACGGTGTTCATCATCCTGCGCAAGCAGCGACTCATTTTCCTGCACTGGTACCATCACGTGACCGTGCTGCTGTACACCTGGTACAGTTACCAGCAGCAGATCGCCGCCGCGCGATGGTTCATCCTCATGAACTACACGGTGCACGCGGCCATGTACTCGTACTACGCGCTCAAGGCGCTCAAGTTCGCCATTCCGCGCCCGGTCGCCATGGCCATCACTACGGCGCAGCTGCTGCAGATGGTCGTCGGGCTCTACGTCAACTGGTGGGCGTACGGCGCGCTCATACGTGGCGAGAAGTGCGGCACGAACTTTGAGAATATCAAAATATCGCTCTTGATGTACGCCTCCTACTTCGTCTTGTTCGCTAACTTTTTTTACAACACTTATATGAAGAGTCAGAAAGAAAAGGCCGAGCGAAGAAAAATACAATAGGAAAGAAAAGAAAAAAGAAGAACAACAACAAAAAACAATTTGACTTTCTTGTTTTGGAATTATTTAATTTTTTTTTTTATTTTTTTTTTTGGATTATTTTTTTGATATTTTTATTTTGGCTTTTGGTTTTATTTTAATTTGTTAGATTTTGCTCCATATCAGTATATGATGATGAAAATGATGCACCATGACTTAAAAGACGGAATCGTTAAATTCAGTATTATTTTGAATTTCAGGGAATTTTTGTTCCTTTTTGACCAATTTTCGACACTTTTCATTCCAGTCTTTACTTAAAAAATGGCTTTTTATACGAAAAGAGAAAGAAAAAAAAAAGATTTTTATTTTTATTTTCTTTTTTAATTGAAAATCTTATTTTATCATGCTATATATCGAAATACTAGTCAAAGAAATTAGTATAAAAGCGTAAATCATTCAGTAATTGGGCTCAAATTCGATTTTATACATAAAAATACTTTTTAAGGAATATATTATTATTATTATTATTATTATTATAAGCATTATTGTTTTTATCATTTTTAATTCGTGGATTGTAAATGTTATTTTTGATTTTGTGATTTTTTTCTCGTTTGTGTATGTATTGATATAAGAGAGACACAAAATGTTTTTAAAATTTACATTTGAGACACATTAAAATAACATCAGCAGCAAAAGAAATGAAGCACTGCCTTTTAGCGTAATTAAAGTTTGTCAATTGTTGCAAATCCACTCGTCTTTCCCGTCTCTTCGTATTAATTTATCAATTTTTCAGTTTTCCCACTCCGCCATCTTCGCTTCTCGCCGCCGCCATTTTTCCAGGTATTCGCATCAACTTTTCTTAAATTTCTAACAACAAAAAATAAAAACAAAATATCTTTCTCTCAAATAAACATATTTTTTATTCATTCAAATCATTTTCCAGACTAATATCCATTTATTCTATCGTAATTTCTACATAACAACTATTTACAAAACATCGACTCGACATTAAATGGCTTCCATCTCGCGGCGACATTTGGCTTTAATTCGCTTCTCTCTCTTCTTGAGTCTTCTCTCCCTTTCGTACTCCTTCATCCGAAGAACAAAATCTTCGTACTCGCACGTCACGTACGTATGTTTAGCGTGGCCGCAGTATCGTTGCATAAAGGGGAAATTGCCGTACAAACATTTCCAGTAATCGAGCAGCAAATGCGCGCAATAATCGCGGTCGTTCAACGGAACTTTGGCCGCTATTAATTCCTCTTGCGTGGCGATCATCTCCCTCTTTTTACGTCCGGTGGGGAAGCCCAACATCACGTCGTACGTGGGCGGCTTGGTCAGGTCCGGGGACACGTCTTTCTCCGTGAAATTCCTCGTAACGAACGTCGAACCGACGGCGCCCATTTTCCTGCACGAAAATAACAAAACATTAGTGTTGTGCCCGATGCTTTTTCGTTTCAGATTTTTTGGTGCACGCATGCGCAGGTTTTGATTACACTTTTTGATACTTATGAATAGATCCACATTAAAAGTTTTTAGTAATATTTACCAACGTCAACTACTAAACTCTTAAAATTGTATCCAGCAGAAGCCACTTCCGGAACCGGATCTTGGCGAGCGAGGCAGAATGGAAAACCCGAAACGGATTTTAATGATTTTAATAATTTTATACATTTTATACATTTTTAAGAAGGAATTAGATTTTTAGGTTAGAGATTCGAAATTAAATTTTGAGAAAATAAATTATTATTTTATTGTCGTTGGTTTCTAAATTTATTATTTCGTTTTATCACAGAGCGCCGTTGCCGTAGATATGTAAAACTCGAAACAAATTTAAATAATTTATGCACCGAAATTACTATTTTAATTTTAATAAAACAAAAATAAAACTTCTTTCACCGTTCTAAACTTAAAAAATAAAATTGCATTTATCACAATTGTCGAGTTTTTAATTCACGCCACTAGAGTTCCCTCGCAGCGGCCACGTTGCGGGAATGACACATACCCAAACTCATGTTTACTACTTCCGATTCATTCCAAATTTAATTTCCAGCAGTTTTACCGCCGCACAGATCGAAATAAAAAGCGCAATGTATTCTAAACCAATAAACGCAATTTTCCAAAATCCAATCTGAGACCTAAAACGCAATTTATCAGCGGAAATCATCATCAAAACAAAGGTCGCCTTACGTAGCACGGCAAAATGGCCGACATGAGCCAAGATCCCCGTTCCATGACCACAGATTTGCGACTGGCTTCTGGCGGCCCCACACAAGGTAACCCGCATTCCCCCCTCCAAACAAACCCCTCCCGCACCCCCAAACACCCCAAACACCCACAACACGACCCGAATTCACCCGAACACGACCCAAAACGAGGTCGCCACATTTGCATCCCGATAACCCGAAATTAATTCGTCGATTTCTTTTTTAAAAAAATGTCCACGTGGCTCAATCTCATTAATTTCTTGCAACGTTTGCAGGTTCGCGCTCGATGAACGGACCTTACGGGGACAGTTTACTAGGAATGGCGAATTACCAGCAGCAGCAACAACAGCAAACGGAAACGTATAACGGAATCCAGCAGAAGTATCCGCCTGCGAACGCTTACCAGGGCCCGTTCCCGGCCCCCAGCACGATCCAGAAACAACCACCGTCGTATTCGACGTCCCAGCTCGCCTTCCCGTCGCAGAACCAAGCGAACACGCCGTTGCGAGCGCCGTATTACCAGCAACAAGAAATGCCGTTCTCCAACGGGCCACCAATGATGAATTCCGCAGGCCCACCCGTCCCCAACGGGCCCCTGATGGGCATGCACAATTATAGACCTCCGATGGGTCAAGTGCCCCCTGCAAATGGTGGCATAAACAACATAGGTATAAAGATATGGCCGAAATTTGGCGAAAAGTGGCGAAAAAATGTTGAAAAATGACGAAAATTTGACAAAAATGTCGAAAATTTGACAAAAATGTCGAAAATTTGACAAAAATGTCGAAAATTTGACAAAAATGTCGAAAATTTGACAAAAATGTCGAAAATTTGGCAAAAATGGCAAAAATTTGGCGAAAAATATTGAAAGTTTAGCGAAAAATGTCGAAAATTTGGCAAAAATGGCAAAAATTTGGCGAAAAATGTTGAAAGTTTAGCGAAAAATGTCGAAAATTTGGCAAAAAGTGGCGAAAAAATGTTGAAAATTTGGCAAAAATGTCAAAAATTTGGCAAAAATGGCAAAAATTTGGCGAAAAATGTTGAGGTTTAGCGAAAAATGTCGAAAATTTGGCAAAAAGTGGCGAAAAAATGTTGAAAATTTGATAAAAATGTCGAAAATTTGGCAAAAATGTCGAAAATTTGGCAAAAATGTCAAAATTTTGGCAAAAATTTAGCGAAAAATATTGAAAATTGGCATTAATTGGCGAAAAATGTCAAATTTTGGCTAAATTTGATGGATTTAGTTGTAATTTCTTGTGATTTTGGCTTTGGCACTCGCATGGTTTCAATGCATGATGAACAGAATTAACTTTGTGTAGGATTCCCTCCCCATCTGCTCGCGCCTTACGATTCGCGGACCCCGACTTTGATCACTCCTTCCGGGTCAGGTATAATTTCTCCCACTCTTTCGTCTCTAACTTGTTGTTGTTTTTCGTCACTAAAATAATGGAATTAATGGAATCTCGTACGTTTTTCCGCATTCCCGTTATAACCAGAACCGACTTCAACGAAGTCATCCCGAAATCCGTCACCCATCCCCACGCAGCGCTACGACGCAATGGAGGGTCAGTTTTCCTCTGGTCCAAGTACGTGTATATATACCTGACTAATCGCACTAACCAACACTTTCCATACAAATAATCATTTTTATTCAAATTTATCAATTCCAGCAACAGCTTTTGACGCTTTTTTCTCTTTTTATAGGTCCCTCCGCGGCCTATCCACTAATTCGGGGCCCCGGGCCCCCGAAAAGTGTCGAAAATGCGCCGAAACCAATGATGACGCGAACTAGTTTGCCTAGTATCGCCGATCAACCGCGATTTGAAGGTCCACCGCCACCGGAAGCAGCGCCGCAACATTTCGCGCAGAAACCTGGACCTGCACGACGACAATATCCGCAACAAGTATTGTTTTTATTTGATTTTGTTTAATTTTTATTGATTTTATTACTTTTAGGCTGCTTACGATCAAGCGGCGTATCCGCCTGGTGGGAATTTTCAAGCACAGCCGGCTGGGGCGCCGGTTGAGGCAACGTCGCCATCTTATCCCAATTATGGCGGAGGTTACAATCAACAACAACAACAACAACAACAACAACAGCAGCAACAAACACAGGGTTTTAGTCAGATGGCGCAACAATTTGATAGTTTAAATTTACATGTTTGTAGAGAATTTTTTTTTGTTTTTTTTTGGATTTTTTTTATAGTTAATTCGTATTTTTGGTTTTAGAATAATGAAGCTGTCGATTTGTTGCAAAATAGGAATATCTTACCACCGTTTCCAATAGAGCCGACGAAAGTCGTGCTGCCGCAACAGAATTTTAGAAATGTTCAATGTAATACTGAGTAAGTTTATTTTTTATTTTTATTTTTATAAAAATTTGATGTTAATGAAATTTTTATTTTTCAGTATTTTTCGTTGTACTCTGACAAGAATTCCCGATACCGCGGCGTTACTGCAGAAATCGCGATTACCATTTGGAATTTTGATTCATCCTTTTAAAGATTTAAGTGTAGGTTTCCCTGTTTCATCTGCATTCACTTAAACCAAGAATACAGTTTTCAGAGCGAAAATTGCAGTTTCCAGACCGAAAATTTCAATTTTAGGCCAAAAATTGCAGTTTTTTAGCCGAAAATATTAGTTTTAGGTCGAAAATAGCAGTTTTAGGCCAAAGATATTAGTTTTAGGCCAAAAATTTGCAATTTTTAGACCGAAAATATCAGATTTAGGCCGAAAATATCAATTTTAGGCCGAAAATATCAATTTTAGGCCGAAAATTTGCAGTTTTAGGCTGAAAATTTGCAGTTTTAGGCCGAAAATATCAGTTATAGGCCGAAAATTGCAGTTTTAGGCAAAAATTGCAGTTTTTTAGCCGAAAATTTTAGTATTAGGCCGAAAATATCAGTTTAAGGCCGAAAATTTGCAGTTTTTAGGCCAAATAGTGTAGTTTTTAGGCCGAAAATGGCATTTTTTATGCTCAACGATGGACCTCAATTAAAAAATCCATTTTTACTCCCAAAAATACATCTTTAGTTCATAAAATTGCAAATTTTACTCAGAAAGGTTTATTATTTGAGATTGAATTTGCGATTGTCAAACAAGAAAATTATTTAATGAAATAAAATGTTATCTTTAGAATTTGCCGGTCATCCAGTGCACGACGATTGTCCGCTGTCGTTATTGCCGCACCTATATCAATCCTTTCGTCGAATTCAACGAGCACAGGCGCTGGAAATGCAACTTGTGTTATCGGTTGAACGATCGTAAGAACACAATCATCAAATTTAATTATTTTTTCCAATTAAATTGAATTTGTTTCAGTGCCCGATGAATTTCTGTACGACCCGGTGAGTAAAAACTACGGCGATCCGAACAGAAGACCCGAAATCAAGTCGGCCACGATAGAATTCATCGCCCCGTCAGAATACATGGTGAAAGTGATTGAATTTCTGGATGTTTTGAATTTGTTTTGAATTTAATGTTTTTTGATTTCAGTTGCGCCCGCCTCAGCCTGCCGTGTATCTGTTCGTTTTAGACGTTTCCCGCGCCGCCACCGACACGGGATACCTCAAAGTGTTTTGCGACACACTGTTGGATGAACTGGATAAAATCCCGGGCGACACGAGAACTCAAATCGGGTTCATCACGTACGACAGTTGCGTTCATTTCTACAATTTGAGCGAAGGATTGTCGCAGCCGCAGATGATGGTCGTTTCGGATGTGGATGAAATTTTTTTGCCTTATCCCGAGAACTTGTTGGTCAACTTGAGCGAGTCCAAAGAAGTATAGCAAAAAGTTTGATTAGAATTCGATTTTTTTCGCTAAATTTAATGTTTAAGCCGAAAATTTATGGATGCAAATCGAAATTTTCACGTAAAATAGAATTTTGTAGACGAAAATCGAATTTTGTAAATTTTTATAGACAAAAATCGGGTTTTTTAGACAAAAATCTGATTTTTTAGACAAAAATCGAATTTTTTAAACAAAAATCGAATTTTTTAGATCAAAATTGGTTTTTTTAGACAAAAAAAATCGAATTATTTGACAGAAATTAGGAATTTTTTAATTTCAAAAGATTGAATTATTAATTGAATTTATTCTTTTTAAAATTTCAGTTAATCCAAGATCTGATAAACCAACTGCCAATGAAATTCATGGAGAGCCAAAATCCGGATAGCGCGATGGGCGCCGCGTTACAGGCGGCGTACAAATTGATTTCCCCGACCGGTGGACGCATTACCGTCTTCCAGTGCACGATGCCAAACTTTGGTCCTGGAGCTGTCAAGTCGCGAGAAGACCCGAACATGCGAGCTGCCAAAGACATTCAAAATCTGGGTCCTGCCAACGATTTCTACAAGAAATTATCGTTGGATTGCTCCGGCCAACAAGTGGCTGTAGATCTCTTCGTTTTGGCCACGCAATACGTCGATATTGCAACCTTATGTAATCCAAAAACATTTATTTGTCGTATTTTTCGTTTAAATGTGACGTAAATACCGTAAAAAAATTATTTTGGCTGCCTAATTGATGCAAACATTACGAAAAATTTATTTGAAATGTGAAATTAACGTAAATTCTATGAAAAATGTGATTTTTACGTTTTAAATAACCTAAATATTACAAAAAAAAATTTATTTTTACCGTAAATTGTACGAAAATGTGATTTTTACGGTTTATTTTACGTGTGTGTTCTGCCAAATGTGATTTTTACGTTTTAAATAACGTAAATTTTACGTAAAATGACATTTGTACGGTTTATTTTACGTGTGTGTTTCGCCAAATGTGATTTTTACGTTTTAAATAACGTAAATGTTACGGAAATGTGATTTTTACGGTTTATTTTACGTGTGTGTTCCGCAAAATGTGATTTTTACGTTTTAAATAACGTAAATGTTACGTAAAATGACATTTGTACGGTTTAATTAACCAGATATTAGGAAAAATGTCATTTTTACGCTTTAATTGACGAAATTTTATGCAAATTTCTATATTTATACTCATCTTTATACTTTGTAGCATGCGCATCTAAATATTCCGGTGGTTGCATTCATTATTACCAAGGATTCGATGCTTTTGCCAACGCTTCGGAGACCGATCGATTCGAGGGCGATTTACGGAGATATTTAACCCGCAAAGTGGGATTCGAATCCGTGATGAGAATTCGTTGCACAAAGGGTGAGAAATGACAAAAAAACATTAAAAAATCAGCGAAACTAATCGAAATATTTGGAAATAGGCTTAAACATTCACACTTTCCACGGTAACTTTTTTGTGCGCTCGACGGACCTGCTCTCGCTGCCCAACATCAACCCGGACGCCGGTTTCGGCATGCAAGTGTCGATCGTGGAGCAGTTGAACGAGTGCAACACGGCGTGTTTCCAGGCCGCGCTGCTCTACACTTCGAGCAAGGGTGAACGCAGGATTCGCGTGCACACGCTGTGCTTGCCGGTCACTAATCAGTTGATGGAACTTCTGGGCTCCGCCGACCAGCAGGCCATTGTCGGCGTTTTGGTGAAAATGGCTGCCGACAGATCCATCACGTCGTCTTTAACTGATGCGAGAGAAGCGTTGATCAATGCGTGCGTCGATCCAGCGGGGGTGTTCAAGATGGCGCTCAGCAGCGGCTTCGGTCGTTTGCTGCTCCCTTCGTCGTTGCGTTTGTTGCCGATGTACATTTTGGCCATCTTGAAACACGTAATTTTATTTTTTTTGGCGAAATTTTGGACATTTTTTGATGATTTTGGTGGAAAAATCGAAAAAATTTGACCAATTTTGTTGATTTTTCTGCTAAATCGTAAAATTATATTATTTATGCTGATTTTTGCAGAAAATGTCGAAAATATTCTGCAATTTTGTTGGTTTTTGGTGAAAATATCAAACGTTAAAATTGATTTGTTTTGTTTTGGCAGGTTGCTTTCCGCGTGGGCGTAAGCACACGTTTGGATGAACGTGTTTTCGCTATGAATCAGATGAAGACGTTACCGCTTGCTCAACTCATGCTTTACATTTATCCCAATATGTACCCCGTACACTCTTTGGATACAAAAGTACGCTTTAAAACGACCGTAAAAATCAGTAGCAGCACAAGGATGGCTAAAAAAATAACATTTTGCTTCAAAAATGCAGTTTTTCGTTTAAAAATGACGATATTTACACGGAAAATGCATTTCCGGAGAGAAAAAATACATTTTTCGTGTTTGGAACCTTTGTGCTGCCTCTGGTAAAACCTCGAAGAAAGATATTTACATTTTGTTTAATTTAGAACGCGATTCGCGATGAAGATAAAATGATTCCGCAGCCGAATTTGCTGCAGTTGTCGTCGGAGAAGATCGACAGTCACGGTGCCTATTTGCTCGACGCAGGACATCGGTTCATTTTATACATTTGTCGTTCGGTCAGCGACCAATTTTGTAATTTAGTGCTCAGAGCTAACAACTTTTCTTTAATCGACGACAGACTGGTAAAATTTAATCTAAAAAAATCGTAAATTGTGAAAATTGACTATTTTTTCCAACTAATTAGATCGAGCTGCCAGAATTAGAAAATCCACTGTCAGAATTACTTCGCACTTTTATTTCCTATTTACAGTCTCAAAGGCCCTTTCACGCGACTTTTCACGTTATTAGGTTCGAATTAAATTTCAATTTATTCGTTACTTGCGACGGGATTTAATTTTTTTTTCTTTCGTTATTTTCAGGGAGGATAGCAAAAACAAACAAATGTTTCTCCAGTATATGGTCGAAGATAGATCAGAATCGTCTTACTCTTATTACGAGTTCTTGCAATACCTGAAGCAATTGTTAACAAAATAATATTTATTGATTAACTACGAATTAATTTTATATATCTTAGTCAATTTTAAGGACAACAGAATAATTCTAATTATCGAAAAATGAAGTGGATCAAAAATGTTTTGATAGTGAAATAAAATCGTGGTAAAAAGTGTGTCCGAAAATAAATAAAAAGTTGTATGCACAAAGTTAAATACGGGTCTAGTTATTTTACGTTTAAAAATTTAAAAAAATGTATAGATTTTAAGGAACCGCCATGTTTTACCAATTCCAGTCAAGTTGTGAACCAAACGAAGATAGTTGGAACCGGAAATAGCGTCACAACTACAGTAGTATTTGGGATAGGACAACCCGCAGTTTATCGTCGGCTGTTTTAATCCGCAACGTGAAAGCACTGAAGTAAAAAAATTGAACGAATTTAAATTAACATCACTAATCCTTTTCATCTCGTACTTTATGAATAGATTCGGCGTGAAATCGTAAAAATTAGATTACAACCGAAAAAAGGTGGGAATTTCAAATTTTAAGGTACGTTAGGCCTATTTCCGGCTTTTTACAAATCGAGTCATTAAAAATTGTTGTTTTTGTTAAATTTTTCACATTTTTGTCCAAAATTTTGTGAAAATAATCGAGAAAAATAACTAAAACTTCCCATTTGACTGATGTTTCAAGGCGGTGTAGTGGATTATGGAAATTAATGGCTATTCGGTGTTCGGTTGTTAATCATGCAAAGTTGACGTTGATTTAACGCAGCAGTTGAAAACGAATTGAAAACATCTTCTATCTACTTGAAACACAAGTCAAGCAATAATTCAAAAGGCCGGGGAAAAAAAAATGAACGTTAAAGTTCATTAAATTTAATTGAAAAATGGAAATGATGGCGAGGACGCATTGAAAATTACGCATCAAGTTGCATATCCTTTTTAATTACTTTACAATTCAAAAATCAATAAGTGCTCATTGCTCAAATTTAATTTGCCACTTTGGATTCACCGAACGCATAATGACAAGTCACTAATTGGTGTCTTCATTAAAGAATTAAATAAATTGCAGGTGGCGCCACTCGTGGCAAACTGCGCAACTAAAACCATTTATAAACTTCCATTTTCAAGTTTCAACAGGTGGTCTGATTGGCTTTTATAGGTCACATGACTGAAAAATTTAGTCATTGATGAGGCAATTTGAATTTTATAAGAAGCCATTTTTGTTTTATTTTTTCAATTTTATTTATTTATTTAAATTTTATTGATTTGAAAAAGATGCCGTCATTGATGTATCTTTCATCCAACTCTTCCCTGAAACCTGTTTTAAATCAACATTTGTTCAAAAAACATGAGGAACCCGGGCACAGGGGTGTATAATGTGGAAAGGGGAAAGTGAAGTGACTGGGATCCCCCTTCGTAGAAATAATACACTTGATGTTTTTCTAACAACCAAATGATCAAAATGCAACAAAAAAAAAACTAGGGTTAAATATTTAAATTCTTCAGCTTTTTGCAACATTTAATTACAATGTGACTGGAATTGCAAACCAATGAACCGGATTTGCTGATTAGAAGACTTGCAACGAGTTTTACATCAATGGTTGGATTTGCATCAAAATTTGTTGGTTTTGCATAAAAATTTGTTGGCTTTGCATCAAAATTTGTTGGTTTTGCATCAAAATTTGTTGGATTTGGATCTATTTGTTTGATTTTCTTCTAAATTTGTGGGATTTGCATCAAAATTTGTTGGTTTTGCATCAAAATTTGTTGGTTTTGCATCAAAATTTGTTGGTTTTGCATCAAAATTTGTTGGTTTTGCATCAAAATTTGTTGGTTTTGCATCAAAATTTGTTGGTTTTGCATCAAAATTTGTTGGATTTTGATCTATTTGTTTGATTTTCATCTAAATTGGTTGGATTAGCATCAACATTTGTTGATTTTGCATCAAAATTTATTGGATTTGCATTAAAATTTGTTGGATTTTGATCCATTTGTTTGATTTGCATCTAAATTGGTTGGATTAGCATCAACATTTGTTGATTTTGCATCAAAATTTATTGAATTGCATCAAAATTTGTTGGATTTGGATCAATTTGTTTGATTTTCTTCTAAATTTGTGGGATTTGCATGAAAATTTGTTGAATTTGCATCAAAATTTGTTGGTTTTGCATCAAAATTTGTTGGTTTTGGATCAAAATTTGTTGGTTTTGCATCAAAATTTGTTGATTTTGCATCAAAATCTGTTGATTTTGCATCAAAATCTGTTGATTTTGCATCAAAATTTATTGGATTTGCATCAAAATTTGTTGGATTTGGATCTATTCGTTTGATTTGCATCAAAATTTGTTGGATTTGGATCTATTCGTTTGATTTGCATCAAAATTTGTTGGATACCCGCATTGAAACGGATAATAATCACACCTGGTGACAAGAAACACCGGTCAATTAAAATGCCGGCCTTCTTGCTGTTCACTGCGGCTTTTATAACAAAATCGCCATTCTTAGCGGGCTGCAACTAAAACCCCCGCTCGGAATTCTCGTATTGCAACACCGCTGCATTCGGCTTTGCCTTCAGTTATTTGTTGATGCAGGCAAACGAGCAGGAAGCGGAAGTTTGGAGGGTAGAGAGAGGATTCTGGAAGACAGCAGGTGCCGATCGATGAAGGCGAGAATGATTGTACGAAAGCAACGGCGGTGGCGAGCTCAGAATCAATTCTTAGCCGTGAGTGCGCTCTTGGAGTCATTGATCCTGGCTCGGTGTATTTTGGCGCTTGCGCACTGAATGAACACCACATGTCAATGATCCTCCTGGGCACACGCGAGTTGCTGACGTCGGGTGATGTCACGAGGGGGCGAAAAGCTTGTAGATGTATGTGCTGTGGTGGACGCGAGAGGTGCTTAACCTTTGCAAGTACCCTGGCGGTGGGGTTTTTGGTGTTTTGGTGCTGATGCATTTTGTATTTGGATTTTAAGATATTTTTGCACTTTGAATAATGCACTTTTATTGCACAACTTTGACCAGAGGTTGCAGGAGTTGCGTCTGATTGATGGCATGTGCTCAGTTGAGGCCAGTAAGCAGCCAGGGGTCTCAAACTCAATTACTCTTTGGGCCATAATGGGGAGAAAAGTTTTGTCTGTCAAGAAGTGTGTGAATTGTTAGTTGGGGCTTTTGAGGACCACATGCAATGCAGTCATGCACAGCCACTGTTGTGTACTTGATCCAGAGACCCAATATAGTGGAAGATTTAATCTGATATTTGGTTTAGCTGCGTTTTAATCATGTCTGGATTAAATTTGTTTATTCTATTGGGTTAGTGAGGCGTATTTTCATGCGTTTACATGCCCAGGTGGTGATGGTGGTTGTAGTTCAGCTTCATGCATGAGAAAGAACAAATTGAAAGTTTTCCTTTGCATCTTTCAGGTGCAAGTTTGCACACAGCACAAAACAATCAAGTTTTGCAGCTGTCTGAATGACAACTTTTTACTAATACTGGCAAACTGCGACAAAATATGATATCGGTCCGTAATATGATATATACCGTTTTGTAATATATTGGGTCACAATGTAATACCGGTCCGCAATACAGAAGTCGCTTCATTTCGTTGCCATTTATTTCGTCGCCACCGTTTTTAGGCTGAATCCGCCTCACGTCAAAGGTTTTTTTTTCTCGTATTCCTAAGAACGCCTAACACCTTACCGGTTTTTTAAAGGAAATCTCCTTCCAGGGAGTACAAGAGCAAAGTACAAAATTTCGTTTTTCGTTTAAAGTTTCACGTTATAGTTATAAAATTAGACTTAACCTTATACATGTCACGTGATTACCGAAACTAGTATTGTCTTGTTAGCATAAAAAGAGAGAATTCTTGTTTTTAAATGTTTTAATACAATGCTGCAACTTTATTATTGTGAATTTAAATGAATTCAAAGCAGAAACAATTAGATAAACCGTAACTTGTGCTCCGTGCGTGAATGAAGCGGAGGATTCAAAATGGCGGCGAAAGAGGTAATTGATAATCCAAGTTTTTAGTCTGTGACGTAAATAGTGGAAAACTACCGGATTGGCTACAATATTTTCAGAAATAGTGTAAGCTCCGGTGGAATTATAAGTTTTCTACCATACTTATAGGCATAACGGGGGTTTTTATAAGGGAAAAATACCTGTTGCAAACTGCCTATTGTGATAGAATATGACACTGCATTATGTATTCTGGAAAGTGTGAATAAGTGCCATTGCTAATTCGAGGGGATTTAGGAATTTATTCTGGGGAATTGAATAAAGAAATTGTTTAGTTTCATTAATGGGATTAAAAATTTCGATTTGTGGCTTTGTATCATTAGCAGTCACGTGATGAATTGTGGACAAGAGAGGCATCGGACTGAATTGCAATTGCACTCGTAATGCCCAATCAATTTTCATACAAGTGAGAGATTAAAGCGAGGAGTGGCTTGCCCTGTCGATCACCTGTTCCCATCAGAATTCACAAGTTAAGCAGCAGTATCCGATGTGCCTGCTCAGCACATGGATGGATCATATCTTGAGATCTTTTATCTCAATCGAGGTTTCCTGCTTCGAGGATTAACATGCACTCAAAGGAAAGTGCTGCTAATGACGTCTTTTTTTTACCCACACTGACCACAGCTGTGGACTGGACTACTGTTTGGACACTGAAAATGGCTACCACAGTGGTGTAGGCAGGGGCAGGGGGGCAGACTACCCCGTGTGGCACTTTTTGGGGGCGGCATTTTTCATGTAAGACAATCTTACTTCCTTATACGTAAAGCTGCTATTTTTGCGGAAAATAAAACTTCTCCAAAATGGTTTTATAAGTGTGGATAATGCAAATAGAGCATTTTGACAACAAAATTTTTGAAATTGGAGGTATTTTTTAGTCTGCAATTGCCGCAATCGGACCGTAATGCCGCAATTTTGTGGAAAATTTGCAATTTGCCAATATCACGTCATAATTTCGTTTAAAAACTTCAAATTTCCTTTAAAAACTTCAAATTTTCTTTAAAAACTTCAAATTTTCTTTAAAAGCTTCAAATTTTCTTTAAAAACTTCAAATTTTCTTTAAAAACTTCAAATTTTCTTTAAAAACTTTAAATTTGGCATCACGATAGCGTAGTTACGTTTGCATTGCAGTTGAACGTTGTAGTCCTTGGGAAAAACGTGCGTTGGGCGGTATTGGTTGTTGTTCACGTTGCAGCGGTTTTCTCTCGGGACTCAAGTTTGGGTCACGGCCGATATGTTGGGAACGAACCCCTGGCATTATTAATAAATGCCTTAAAAACACTGGATTGCTGTCTCGGAATTGAGAGAGAGAGAGGGACGGTGAATTGCGGTCGAGTAAATGGACAGGTGTCAGTCAATCGGCTACTACACTTTATGACCGGCCTTGGAGGCTGTGATTAGTGCAGTTTCCTATAAGCCCTTGGGGTTGAGAGATGAAGCCAGCTGAGGATTCTTTTCCGCAGGAAATTCAGGTGCACGGCTTTCAGCTGCTAACGAACGGATATTCCGGATGTCAGATAAAATTGACATCTCTATGTTAATTTTAATTAGATAAAGTTTGACAGAGCAAGTTGTTGTTGTTGTTGCCAACTGGCCAACTCTGTATGTAGTTTTTCTGTAATTTTTCTATTGTTTTATTGGTTTATGTTGCCTAATCCATTGAGTGTAAGGGGTCACAACCTAAGTGTCAATAATACAACACAATGCAATCAGGAGTTGTTCACTTTGGACGTTTGGACCTCGTCAACTCTGTCCACTAGCTGAGCTGTTGGTGAAAGGCCTGTTTGTCTATTGTTTACGCTCTTCTGGGGTACCAGAGGTTGTGGTATAAAATATTATTTAACGTTAGAGCAGCGCTTCTTAACCGGTGGTGCGACGCACTGAAGTCAAATTCAGCGTCTCTCAACAACTCCAGCTGACAGACTGATGCAGATAGGTTCCCAGAAGACTCACCTAGCAGGGGAAGCTTGTACTAAAAGGGGTGTGCCCACCAAGAGAGAATTCTGTTTCAACATAGTCTGGAAAGATAAATTCATTTCTGTTTTTCCACGATTTCTTTTGATTTAACACGGTTTTAAATATTTTTGGTGTTTGTGTTAGACTTTGACCGATATCGATATTTTGCAGTATCGCCGATCCCGATAACCGGCAACCGAATATCGGCCGATACCGATACCTGCGCCGATATTAAAATTAAAATGGCCAACCCCCCCCCCCCCAACCCCCCAAAATAAAAATAATAAAATTAAAATTGCGTTTATTAATTTATTATATGTTTTAGAAACGTTTTTGAAGCAGTATATAATATATACTGCTTCAAAGGCGTTTATAAAACGTATCATTTTAGTCTAAAACGATAAAACGTGGCAATATTGGTATCGGCCACCCAAAAAAATATCGGATCCGATATTGGTGAATACCGAAATATCAGCCGATAGTTTGTGTGTTTGTTTTGGTGTCTTTTAACATCACAAACTAAAAACACTTATAACACAACTAAACATTTTTCATGGGGTTGCGAATTGCGAGAAAAGATTTTGAGAATGCTATTGCACAGTTCCTTCCAAAATTTTGTCCTAATCGACGAGCGCGCAATAAAATGGTGTAAATCTCAACGGACTAAATTAAGGCTTTGTTAATGAAAATAGCAATTTCTCAGAAGCAATTAATCGAGGGATTAACCTGAACATGCAAAGCAACATGTATATGCATTTCAGCAACCAAGATTCTGTTTCTAACCAACCTAGTGCTCGTTGCGCAGTTAATGGGAACTTGTTGCAAAATAAAACAAAGGAAGTCGCGAATTATGGCCAACAGTAAACCATCGAGCGACCGGAAGTGAGCGAATCAAGAAGATCCTCACTTTCTCCCCAAAAAACCACAAAAAAAAATCGAAAATCACCCAAATCCCATCCAAAAATCACAAAATCCCCAATCAAAATCCACCAGCAACGTGATTGATCACACGAGCACATAATAAATATTTCCCCCCGACGCCACACACCCGTAAAATGAACCCGACCGGATCAATCGGTGGCGCCCTCGCGCTTCCATTCTGACGAAACATTCTCCGCAGTGGCGATCAGGCAGTGTTGCCTGCTGTGGGATTAACTCGGTTCTCCCCTTTCCCTCTCCGTGCGTGGCTCTTTAGGACTACTACGTCCACATTCCACCCGGTAAGTAGCGTCGGACGGGGCCCCCGATGCGCAAATGCGCGCCGAGGCCCCGAGCGCGTCGTAGACCCCGCGCTCGGGCACCGCGCGTTGTCATGACAGCCGCAAACAGCTTTGTGTGGCGGGGCCTTGAAATGGCGCCCGGGCAGCCAGCCGGGGCCATGCGATGGCGAGTTTGGTTGCGCGCTTTTTTGATGGAGAAATGAATGCGATTTAATTTAGTTTTTTGTGTTTCAGGCCCAGTCATGGGAAGTGAACGGTTGAGGGTTCTTTTCGTCGTTTGTGTACTGGCCGCTGGTGTCGCTTCAGCGTCGGTTAAGGTAAGAAATGATGGGATGCGAAAACTCACCTGTGACGTCGTTTCGGGGGGTGTAGTGCAGTGCAGTGTGCGAGGTGTAGTGTGGCGCTGTTTTTCTTGTCATTCTGATTAATTTCGGCTCGGTTGGGGCGAGGGGTCGCGAGGGTCGTGGGTGAGCGCGTGGCGAGTTTGCTCGCTGAATTTTAATGTTAATTTTTATTGGGTTTGTGTGGGAAAAGTTGGTTGGTTGGTTGGGAGGGATTTTTTTTTTTTTTTTTTTGATTTTGTGATGTAAATGATGGGATGGATGGTGGAGGAGAAAGCGAGGTTTTAAAGGGGAGGGAAGGGGGAAGGTTGATGTGATTTAAATTTTAAGTTTGTTTGTTTGTTGTTGGTTTTTGTTTGTAGATGGTTTTTGGAATTGGATGGGTGAATTGAGTGTTGTAGATTGCGATATTTGCATAAACCATGAAATTATTATTAGTCCCTCCCCAGAGCCACATGCAAAAAGCCGATGACATTGCAGCAAAGCCTAATTGCATTTCCTCCCCCGCTTGAGCGATTACGACGTCATTCTCTCCGCTTTTAAGCTCATTTCAATAATAATGATAATGATAAACACCTTGACCTAATTTGGCGAATATGAGAGGTAAAAATGTTGGAAAATGTTGGAAAATGTTTGGAAATGTGTGGAAATGTTTGGTTTTTGGTGGGTTTTCAAGGTTGTGGGCGCCGCAGGGGGTGTGGAACAGCTGCCAGACTGCCCGGAGCCGAGGTGGGGTGACTCAGGTGGGTCTTGAGGTCGTTTGTTGGAGTTGACAGGTGACTCCATTTTGTTTGCACGAGGGAGCCCAGTGTTGAATCGATTGAGCGCTCGCTCGGCAGGCGAATGCTGTTGGCTGGGCGAGGGCTCGGGCGCGGGCTCGCGAGCACTAATTTCATGAAATGTTTTTATTTATTTAATTTAATTTTTTTTAGTTTGTATTATTTAGTTATTTATTTATTTATTTTAATTTTTTTTTTTTTAGTTTTTTTTTTTGGGTGGGAATTTTTGTTGGAATTGGTTTAAAGAATTTTCGAAAAGTGGGAGAAAGTTGGAAAAATGCTGAAAAGACGTTTAAAATCATGAAAAACGGTGGAAAATATTTGAAAAATGGTGGAAAATATTTGAAAAATTATGAAAAACGTTTGGAAATGGTGAAAAACGTTTGAAACATTGCGAAAAACGTTTGAAAAATTATGGAAAAAGGTGAAAAACTATTAAAAATGCTTGAAAATATTTGAAAAATTATGAAAAACGTTTGGAAATGGTGAAAAACGTTTAAAACATTGCGAAAAACGTTTGAAAAATTATGGAAAAAAGTGAAAAATTATGGAAAATGGCGAAAAACGTTTGGAAAAGGGTAAAAAAGCTTGAGAAATATTCGAAAATTCGAAAAACATGGAAAAATGATATAAAATAACAAAAAACTAAAAAAAAAAAAAAAAACCTTTGAAAAAATGTTAAAACATTTGAACATTTGTGATCAAATTTTTGAAAATTTCGAAAAACGTTGAAAAACATCTGAAAAATTACACAAAGACATTGAAAAACATTGACAAACACTTGACGAATCATTCAAAACATTCGAAAATCTAGAAAAATTCCGCAAAAACCGCACCAGAACGCCATTTTAAACCCGGAATTATTAAAGAAAACATTTCCCTCGCGATTGTTAAAGCGCATATCCACATTACCAGTTGCCTAGCAACACTGTGCACCTTTAGAGTTGTTTTGAATTTTGCTTATTTTTTTTTTTTTTTTTTTATTTTCCTCAAATGAAGTGACTGGAATCGGAGTGAGTGTTTTTGGAAATCGATAAAAGGTTGCGCAGGATTAAGGTTTAATTTCCAATATGCCGGATGGTATGTTCAATTATTTATAATTGAAAATTTTTATTCTGTTTTTGTGCGACGGGGAAAACGAAGTTTGAGTGTTTTTCTTTATTTAATTCTGCGAGGGGAAGGAAAATGTTTGAGAAATGAGGGGAAATTGGCTTTTTATTTGGTTATTAAAGTCGGCAATTGTATGGAATTTTTCATTTTTCATTTTTATTCCTTTCTGCCGGTTATTAAAGGGCAGGTGGCGTTTTCTTTTTCTTTTTCTTTTTTTTTGCGAATTTGTTTATTTTTTATATTATTTTTATGGTTTTTTAATCATAGGTGTGTGCAATGATGGTACAATGTCAGCGGAGTTTGTTTAGGACTCAATTAAATTGTTGTTTAATGCTCGAATCGGGCGGAAACGAGGTTTTGAGCGGAGCGGGATAAAATGGTCGAGTTTTGGAGTGTTTTGGGGTTTTATGGGAAATGTGGCGTGAAAATTCATTGTTTTCGAATGTTTGGAGATTTTTTTGTTGTTGCAGTTTTTTTAAGCATTTGTATGCATTTTTTGCTTATTTTTAAATAATTTTTGTAATTGTTAAATTTTTTCGATTTTTTTGTTGTCAAATTTTTTAAATTATTTTTCACGTCAGTTTTTGACAATTTTTCCAACATTTTAAGATCTGTGCAGTGAATGTTTAATAACATCCGGATTTTTCTCCAAAATGACAAAATTTGAATACTCCGTAATAAAAAAAAGGTAAAAACAGTGAAAGATTTAAATAGATTTTGTAATTAATGTAATTAAGTTCTTAGTTTTGATTAAAATTCGCATTTGAGTAGTTTTGCATTATTAATGGCATTTTGGCAAAAACGTGCTACTCCGTATTTTTCATTTCCCTTTAAATCTTCGATATTTGGCCCGTAAAGGAGAACGTTTTTAAAGTCACCTGAAAAACAGAAAAATAAAAAAAAAACATTGAGTGTCTTTTAAGCTGCACTCTCGCTGTGCTGTGGCCAATGCCAAATACACTATCCCATATTCCAATAATAATAGAAAAGTTTTACAAACTTTTCCACATTTTCCAAACATTTTCAACATTTTTGGCGATTTTTAAAAAATTAGGTACGTTCAAACTTTCCGTTGTATTGTTTACATGTACCCAGTTATCTAGATAAGTGAAAATTTACTTTTCTGGAAAACTGATCACGTAAACGAACCAGTTTTCCAGAAAAGACAGACTTATTCAGAAAATAAATTCCGGTTGTTCGAGGTAGATTTTGGGTGTTTTGCGCATCGTAAATTGAATGTAAACACCCGTGTTAGAGAATTAAATACTTTGATCGGAGTAACGATACGTTAGACCAGGGGTCGGCAACCTTTTGAGACGGAAGAGCCAAAAGTTACAATTTAGGATTAGGATATATAGGTATATAGGTATATAGGTATCTTGACATCGAAAGAGCCGCAGGTTGCCGACCCCTGCGTTCGACTGACATACCGACGACACTTAGTATCGAAAACGATGTGGAATGAGCTAAAACACGATTTCCAGAGTCAAAATTTGATTTGTTTAGGGGCTGAAATAGATAGACAACCATTTTGTTGTTCCTGATAATCAAAATGCATTATGGGCAATTCACACGTGACGTCATGTTCACCAGAAAACTAATACCATAAGGATAAATTGAAATCCGAATTTTCACTTATCTGGAAAACTGAGTACATGTACAACTGATGTCGTCATGCAGCGTCCATGTTTTCCCCTTAGCAACAGTTGGCCAGCTAATGAAACAATTCTTATCTGTTAGACGTTCGAATAGAACACTCTTGAGTTTAACAAGAAGTGTGTTTAGGCACAGGATATTGGCTCTGCCTTGTTTATTTTCCTTAGGCAACATCACTGAAAGCAGTGCCACCGTGTCACTAAACTGAACTAATCCCTAGACATTATTCACATATTCACCAGTGGGTTATGATGCATTACTTAGATCCCCAGCAAAATGGAATACATAAAACATGAACATTAATAAGTGAAAAATTCTAAACTTGACGTGTTATGAATAATTTGCAACGTAAGACACAAAGAAAAGCAAAAAATGCGTTTATTTTTCTACATTCTCTACATTTTCTGCTTGAGTCTAATTTTCCTAACACATCTTGAAGCTCCTTGCGAATGACGTCACACTAACCTGGTTGAGATGATTGAAGTCGTGTATTTTTGCAATCTTGTTACTCCTATAATCTAATGATCTCGTAAAAGTCTGTTGGATCGATGATGAATTTCTAATGAGAAATTTTCTCCTTTTTTTCCCGCTTGGCGTCTTTTTTCCTCATTTTTTTTTTCATTTCGTCGTGTCAATTTGATATTAAAACCTTTGCAGGTAAATATTACCATTGTACAAATACGGCCATGTCCGTAATTAAGGCTAGACACACGTGATTCGTGCTAATAAAGCAAACAATGAAAGAAGAGTAATGTAAACAGAAATAAAAATTCGCATTTGCAAAGGGAAAAAAATAGGTAATGACCACTTTAGCCTAATAGGCCTAATCACCTTTTTCCTCCTTTTTTTCTGCTTTTAAAGTTGCTTTTCTAAATTATTAACGAAAAAAAAACATTAATTTTTTTTAAAAGTTGAATGTCATTTGTAGAAGCATCATTAGACTGCAGTAAAGGCATCATGAAATGCCAAGTGGGACATAACATTTGGCATTTGGTCGAGCTAATGGAGGGTTTCTGCGGTGGAATATAAGAGGATCCATCTGCAATGTAATCTGTTATGGCGAGGCAATTATAATTGAAAGCAACTCTACTACTTGGTATTCTAATAACTGTTTAGACATCGTAAGAGATTGCCATAACCATGTGTACAATCTAGTGCAAGAAGTGGCAAAAAGGTGTACGGCGCTCCCATTAATGGTGTTTTATGTTATAAATATTAAATTATCTTATTAATAATTAAAAAAAAGTATTCGTATTCATTTGTATTAAAATACCGGTAAAAAAAAATAACTATAGTAGGTTTCTTTAATTAATCTTCAGTTTGAATTTTAGGCCGTTGCCTAGGCAATCGATTGCAATGTCTGTACATTGTAATGCAATTCTGGTGTTTGGGTTTACTTTTCCGGATCACTACACCAGTAAACTGGCTCGACCAATGGGAGTACACCTTGTAAAGTGCCTTTTTGAGTGCAACTCGAGTGTAGTGGCGCAGACGGGGAGTTGCCATTCTGTATGTTTTATTCTGCGGCAAGAAAACGTGGCGCCCGCCTGAATTTTCTGTGGTTTTCCAGGTTGGGTCTCCAATTAAGTCGGCCCACAGATCGCAGTTTGCGTGAATGTTCTCGCGCAAGCAGGGTTATCTTAACTCTTAAAGTTCTTAATGGCTGCAAGGGCTTACGCCTATTGCCTGTGAACCGGAATAATGATAATAACCAGGTGCAATTATCTATTTCTTATTACACTGTAGGGGGAATCAGAAAACGACAGAGACGTGCTTACGGCCAGATAGATATGCCTAGATTTTAAGAAGGGTTTTTGATTTTGTCCAAGGGTGTTGAGATTTTCTGCATGGAATGTTTGGCAGACGTTTAGCATCTTGCAATATCCAAAGAGGGCAATGCTTTACAGCTTGCATTTAGTGATGAGATTTGCCATATTTCAGTGGTGGAAAAAGTGTAGTAATTGCAATTCGGGCCTATCTTCATAAGTTTATGTGTTGATGAAAGCCCAAGCTCATAAATTGAGAGGATGTTAAGGAGGCGTTGCATGAAACCACGCAACTGGAGCAGAGCAGAATGTTGAAATCGTATCTGAACGCATAAAAGACATCAATCTGAAATTAGATTGGATGTTATGTAGGCCTCGATGGATAAGCAAAAATTGGAATTAAATTTGTCCTCGTTGCAATTTTGTTGAGTAGGATTTAATGTTTGCTTATTTTGGAAGCGAAAATCGGAATTAAAAAGGTATTGATAGCAAAGCCAATTGAATAAAAGTCCACAATATAACTCTCGTTGGCCGAAGGTCTAGCGAGAGTTGGCGCGAAGATTACATTCAGGCTTTAATAGATTACGTAGTCATAAAAGGGAAATTCAGCAAAAAAATAAAACATAAAACAGCACGTGTTTTATGTAAAATGCCGAGTCGAGCCTAGGAATTGCAAAAAAATAGCCAGAAAGTTTTTGGAAATAAAGAAAAAGGTCATAAATTTACAAAAAAATGTATTCGGTTAAAACGGATCTGTAACGTGCACTTAAAGTCGAAAATTGGTGGATTGTGGGATTGAATTAACTCGCAAGCGCCCAATGATGACCCTGCTGGAAATCTCAGTTGTTTCTCATCGTTTCTATGGCAAGAACTAATCTTATTGGTTTTTTTGTGCTTACAATTATATAGTTTAAATTAGTAACAAGTTGTTTTATCCCAAAAATTAAGTTTAGTTCTTCTTGCAAGAGACATTGGATGCATTCAAAGTTAAATGAATAATTTGACTTATCATAATCTGAATTATCAACAATTCAAGCAAGTCATTGGCTGATGTGGCTGAAATGTTTTACCAGCCACAGGAAATGATGTAATTTACATCACTGAAAAGATAATTCAATTGCATATAAGTTGCCTATTGATAAGTCATGATTGGAGAGACTTGTCAATAAGCCACTTATTAAAAATAGAACAAAACTACTTTTCCTGGTGGAAGTATACAGTCCACAGTTAGGAGTAATCAAGCTGGGCCAATAGGAAATAGCACACTCTTATACTCGGCCAGTGTATATTGACACTCTTGCGGGAACGACAGTGTCAATGTCAATTTTTAACCGTTTTCTATTTTCCACACATCAAAATGACGTTCAAATCTCTGTAAAATGGTTTTAGTTTCAAATGAGTTTTAATTAATTACGGTGTGTTTACATTTTCAATATGGTTAGGTCTATTAGGCTCACTGCATAATAATCTGCATCAGTTTACCAGCAGGAGTTGTTGCGAGAAGACGGTATGCTGATGCAGATGGGTTCCTAGAACAGTCGTTATGAGAAGCTGCATTAGGAAACAAAATTTCAATGCCACATATTGTTCATGTAGTTGAGTCATTACAAAATAGCCAAACGGCTTTAACATAGTCTTCAAAAAAATGCACTCAAGTGAACGCAGCATTTCACAACAACTTCAAGCTGGTAGACTGATGCAGATAGAACGCTCACCTATGCTACGTTTACATGCACGGAATATTTCGAGTGAGATGAAATATTCCGTGTGCACAACTGTCATGTAAACAGGGATGACAAGGATTATTCGAGTAGTGGATAATCCCTCGCAGAAGGTTGTTTAATTCGAGTGAACTCGAACTATTTTTATTGCGCATGCGCATCGCTTCCGGCACTTACCCATTGGTCGAAAACCGAAAGTGATCACGAATTATTTTCTGCATCTAAACACAACAATTTGATCTCGAATTATTCACCACTCGAAAAATTCGGTGCATGTAAACGTAGTACAAGTGGGGGAAGCTTGTACTATACTCGAGTTGCACTCAAAAAGGCACCTCACAATGTGTACTCCCATTGGTCGAGCCAGTTTACTGGTGTAGTGATCCGGAAAAGTAGACCCAAACACCAGAATTGCATTACATTGTACAGACATTGCAATTGATTGCGTAGGCAACGGCCTAAAATTCAAACTTCCAGACGATGTAAGCAATAAACACAACAAACATGAGTTTGACATTTTTTAATGTGTAAAACTTCATTTTAATGATAGAAATAACATTTTTTATTAAATAAAAGCAAAATAACATAAACTAAATGAGTCATAACAATCGCAACAATAAATAAAAAACAAAACTACTTCTCCTAGTAGTAGTATACAGTCTGGAGTTAGTAGTAAACGGGCTCGACCAATGGGAGTACACATTGTGAGGTGCCTTTTTGAGTGCAACTCGAGTATAGTATAATCGCTACCGAGATTATATCCGGTCAATTCTATGGGTATTGAAAAACCTTGTGGCGCTGTGTCTAATTTTACTCTCTATTTGTTCAACCGCTTGTGTATCCAGTTTATCCCAATCGCTACACTCCGTATAAAGTGGTTTTGATTTCACAGCCTTGCAATGCCCTTTGTGAAAAGCAGAATGCACTTTTGTACTTGTCATAATGTGTTGGATGATGTTGCTTTAGTTAGTGCCTGGTGTTTGGCATTTGAGGTCAGAAGATTAAAATTATGAACCTTTTACGCATCTCTGAGTTAATTGCGACAATTACAAGGTAAGATGACGGCGAATTTACATTTGAAACCCATTGAGGAAAGAGTGAAATCAATGTTTTTGTCAACAACTAGCAACTTTTTAGTGTGAATAAATTTGAATTCTCAAGAATGTTGAAGGACTTTGTTTTGATGGGTTTGTTCCATTAAGTGACAATACAGTCTAAAAGTTTCAGGTGGTTTAAAGGTTGCCACGTTGTGTTTGAGTAGTTTAGAAGCAGTTTGCACACGGTTTGCTTGTTAGTTTGATGGATTTTTAAATAATATATCTTTTTGGCAATACTTTTGTTTATTTATTGATTCAGAGTAAAATTTAAGTGGAAAGTAAACAAGGGAAATCGAATTTTGTGCTCAGTTCTTTCATATGTTTTATTGGAAATAAGAAAAATATTTAAAAAGAAATTTTTTTTGAAAAACAAATATTTTTTTTTTATTTTTATTAAACGACGGGGGATGGGAATTTAATGTTGCAAAGGAATTTAAAGTTTTGGTAAGGGAAGAATGTTTTCTCTGCTTTGCATTCTCATTTGGAGATTTCCTAGTGACAGGAAGTGATGCGCAGTGGTGGGGGGAAAAAATGGAAAGAAATGAGTTGTGGTTTAATGAATGAAATCCAAGAAAGTTTCTTAGCAGAGATAAAAAAAAAAGATTATCCAGATGGTGATTGACTTCCGAGTAATTTGGATTTTTTGCTTTCTTAGAATGTTGTTGAAAAAAAAATGTTGGAGAAAAGTATTAAACAAAAATAAGGATTTAGAAAAAATTTAGAAAGCGGTACGTTAAAACAATAGAATGTGTGTTCAATCATGAACCAAGGATAACATGTTCAGTGCGTTTTGCCACCGATGGCGCCACGTAATATATAGCCGCACGTATTCTGGGATGACAAGAGGTAACAAACATGCTTAGTTGGCAAGCAATGACACATGATTGCTGTCATCCAATCAGCGCACAGAACAACAAATCAATAGGAAAGAACATACGGATACATGTCCGTGTTATCTTCGGATGGATAAGTCAGATGGAAGCGACGTAAATAAGGTCATTAAAGTGCACAAAAATTATTTTTTTGCAAACTTATGTAAAATTTTATGTAAAATTTTATGCAAAATTTTTTTTTTTTTTTTTTTTCTTTTTAGTAGTTTATTTTTGAAAAATTTAATGCACTGGTAGGTAAAGTGGGGCGCAGAAGATTGCCTTACTTAAAAATGGGTCGCGATGCTAAAAAGTTTGGGAACCCCTGCACTAAGGTATAAGACCAAAAGAAATTTAACATTTTAACCAAATTAATGAGAATAATAATATCCAGCAATGTTAAATTATAGATGAGGAGCAAGCTGAATATCGCGAATCTTCTACATAATTTATTAATTCTGGATACACCATTCAAATGGAGTTAAATTCACTATTTGGCCATTTCTTCATCTTTTCTGCTTGATGCCTAAGTTAAGCATTAAGTACTATGCAGAGTCCAGCTATTAGCGCATGCCTTTCTTTGACCGGTCTCGTGCTGTTCGACAAAAAAAGTGACTCTTTAGTGACTTCTCTTGTTATGCGTGGAATGTACTCAATGTCCTTTTAATTAGAGATTTACAGAGCAGATATTGGTGTACGTACAAGATTTGTGGCGTTGATCATTTGGAATGCAAAGAGCATCAAAGAGCTTGTAGAAAGACTTGAGTAAAGAGAAAAAGAGTTTAAGTGCTCGGATTAAAAAAAGAAGATTCTCCTCAACAGAATGGTATCACCGAGAGAGTGACCTCCGAGACTGCAGTCTGTCTGACTCCGACGCAGTGTTGTGGCGTGCACAATTAATGAGAATTGAGTAGAAGGAAAATAGAGCGAGCTTTGAGTCCATTTGCAATGCTAAAGAAACACGAGCGAGTTTAGGGTAATTGCAAAACTTAAGTTTTATGAAAACAGAATTTGCTTAGACAAATATTTAACATCAACTACTTAGTGATTGGTTGTGTATTTCAAAGGTTTCTTGATTTTCTCCTAATGCAACTCAACGATGCAAAAGAGCAAAGCGGACAAGCGGCGGAATCACGGTTCATGTTCCCCGACAAGAGAAAATGGAAACAAGTTTTTTTTTGGTCTCTGAAATTTAATCGGGATCAACTTGGAAGCTCTTTAGAGCGAATTTTTCGCAAATAGTAATGCTGGAACATTGATTTTACATGAAAAGCATAGACTAAGGATTTGCATCAAAATCTGGTTGATTTTCAGTTGATTTTCAATTGATTTGCTGCTGATTTGCATTAAAATTAGGTTGGTTTGTCAGATTTGCAGCTGATTTGTTGGATTTGCAGCTGATTAGACGGATTTGCAGCTGATTTGTCGGATTTGCAGCTGATTTGCTGTTGATTTGCATTAAAATTAGGTTGGTTTGTCAGATTTGCAGCTGATTTGTTGGATTTGCCGCTGATTTGTTGGATTTGCAGCTGATTTGTTGGATTTGCTGCCGATTTGCATTAAAATTAGGTTGATTTGTTAGATTTGCAGCTGATTTGTTGGATTTGCAACTGATTTGTTGGATTTGCAGCTGATTTGTCAGATTTGCATCTGATTTGTTGGATTTGCAGCTGATTTGTTGGATTTGCTGCCGATTTGCATTAAAATTAGGTTGATTTGTTAGATTTGCAGCTGATTTGTTGGATTTGCAACTGATTTGACAGATTTGCAGCTGATTTGTCGGATTTGCAGTTGATTTTCTATTGTTTTGCTGTTGATTTGCATTAAAATTAGGTTGGTTTGTCAGATTTGCAGCTGATTTGTTGGATTTGCAGCTGATTTGACGGATTTGCAGCTGATTTGTCGGATTTGCAGTTGATTTTCTATTGATTTGCTGTTTAATTGCATTAAAATTAGGTTGGTTTGTCAGATTTGCAGCTGATTTGTTGGATTTGCAGCTGATTTGTCGGATTTGCAACTGATTTGTTGGATTTGCAGCCGACATTGATGATTTGCTATTTGCGAACGAGGCAATAATCCTCTGGCGCATGCTCGGAACAAGAAGACAGATTAGGAGTAGCCTTGTCGAGTGAGAGGGAAAGAAGGAGAGAGAGTCTTTTCTTTTCTTTTCTTTTTTTTTCACTCATTCATTCCATCCTCTCCTTCTTTGTTCACCACCCCGCTCACACTCACACGGGAGGGGAAGCGGGAAGGGTCGGTAATTTGATTTTGCAACCGTGCACTCCAACTCACTATCCTAAAAAGAAGCGAGTGAATTGGAAAAGAGACACGTGCAACTCCCTTCAGACGTGGATTTGTGTTTGGTAATGCATTTCTCATTCGTTTTATCTCCTGCTTGTTAGCAGCCATCTTGAATGGTTTGGTGCGGGTCTAATTTGGTGGTTTTTCTACGGATTTTGACGGATTGATTGGCTTGCAATTTGATTAGGTGCTCGTTGGGGCAATTAAGTCGATTTAAATAAAAAGAAAAGTGCATGCATTTCTTTTAATTGGCAAAATGGATTTTTTCCCCGCGCTTTTTTACAGACCCGAGCATTAATTCCTTAGGTAAATGAATGCCAAGTAAAAACTCAAATTCGTCATCACAAATTCCAATTTCCCTCAAACTTTTTCTAAAAAAAATTAAATTTCACTAAAACTTCATTGAAAAATTCAAATTTCTCAAATTTTCCATTAAAAAATTCAAATTTCTCAAATTTTTCATTAAAAAATTCAAATTTTTCAAATTTTTCATTAAAAAATTCAAATTTCTCTCAAAATTTTCATTAAATTTTTCAAATTTTCCATTAAAAAATTCAAATTTCTCTCAAATTTTCCATTAAAAAATTCAAATATATCAAATTTTTCACTAAAAAATTCAATTTCTACTCTATTATAAATTTCCTCGCGTATTATTAGAGGCTCGCACTCTAATGGCAGCCCTCACGCAATAAAAGGAAATACCGTATGGCAAGTTTAGAAACATAATTGATTCTTTTTGCTAGTTCTTCAAAGCGAAAACAAAATTAAAATGAATCAATCCAATCGATAACTATTGCCAACGCTTTGGAAAATAAAAACAGCGAATACATGACCACGAACCCGAAAAGAAAAAAAGCCGAACCCGCACACGTCTGTCTTGCTGCCAGTGACAGCAGTTGGAGGCAAAGACAACATTTGACAAGGATTAGCAATCGGAAAAACTTGTTGTCGAACCGCTTGTTTTTCTTCCCCACTCCCCAACTCCCACTTAATTGTACATTCAGTTGTGCCGACGTCTTTTCCCGCCACTTTAATTATCGAACTCGACACACACAGCCCTAACTAAACACTGTCCGACTCGCAAACCCCCTTAACGAGCGCCCGTATTAAAACGCGCATCACGTCTCTGATTGCCCGCTATTAAAACGAGACGAGCCTTTCGTTCGTTTCTCCTTGAGCCGAAAAACGACGAGATAAATTTCGTGACTTCAAATATGTGCGCATCACACTCGAGCGCGCGTCTGCCTCACAATTAATTAATTATCCGATTGCACGCATTAAAGGGCGCGCGCCACCGTTGCTGACCGGAAGTGGCCACTCGAGCATTGCATCATTGATATTGTTTTCCTTGTTGGCTCCATTTCAATTTTCAAACCCATTTGGTGCTGCGAGAAGTGTGTCAACAAGTCACTTCCAAATGGTTTGTTATTTTATTACTTGGGGGCGCCGTCGAGAGACTGGCAAACAACACCGGCCAGTTATCAGTGACCATACGTGTGATGCGTGTCAGTTTGGGGTCTGAGGGATTTTCTAACGTTATTATAACGTCTGTGGGCTTGATGGAATGGAGTTTTGACGAGATTTTTGTGTTTTAAGCCTAATTCTCGTAGGATAACGCCGTGATTTAGTCGTGTCGTGAATTGTATTGCGGATGTTGGCTGGGTAAGAGCCAAGTCTTCCCATTGACATGTTTGACATTCAGTTTGACATTCAGTTTGGAAAATGTGGCTCTGTTTTTGCCACATTGTATGAAATGTTCGAGATAAAGGCTGGCTGGCGCTTTGGGGTTGGGCTCGGGCTCGCTTCGTCTGTTTTGGAAGGAATTGGAATTTGAAGTGGGTTTTATGAATGAAAGCATTGCAGTTGGTTGCTAGTGCGATCATTGGCTAAGGTGGGATGGTTTAAACGCAGTAGTTGCGTTTGAAAGGTCAGTTTGGAATTAGAGTGAGCTTGTTTTGCTGAGTGCGTGACAGTGGCGGAAATTCACATTTTTGGACTCCGTTGTTGCAGGTCTTATATAATATTAATGTTAATTATTGGTTTTTATGTTATTTTTTATAAAGTGTTATAAGTAAATTGATATGGATAATATGATAAGAACAAACCTGAGAGGAATGTAACAAGATGAGTGCAAAAATTTATTTGGCGACGAATTATTAAATTACAAAAAAATATATATAAAGATTAAATATTTAGATAAGGCCCTTTTTAGCAGAAAAATGCATTTCCAAGTAAAAAAAAATGCATGTGCCGGCAAAAAAGTAAAAAAAAAATTGTATTTCCGGTGAAAAAATGCATTTGCAGGTTAAAAAAAATGTATTTTCAGGTGGGAATAAAATGCATTTTCAGGTGAAAAAATTGCTTTTTCAAGGTGGGAAAAAAATGCATTTTTAGGTGAAAAAGAAATGCATTTTTAGGTGAAAAAGAAATGCATTTTCAGACGAAAAAATGCTTTTTTTCTGCATTTTTTTAATGATGTATACTGGGGGACTTTTAGAATCAGGGGGCATGGGGCAATAGCCCCTTAGTGTTCCCTTAATCCAGTACAGTCGAGCAGTTCAAATATGCTATTTAGTGTAAATGACTTTTCGAATGCAATAATGCGACGCTGTCGTTAAAGGTCGTGTAGGTCTTAACTGCGTGCTGTTTTATCCGGAAGTGAACATGATATGGATATCCAGTATCGTTGTCGCGCGATTGGCTGAATCTGGATTTTGGCATGTGGATACAAATTGGACATTCGTGAGATGTAGCCAGTCGGATGTGGACATGAAAGGGACGTTTGGATCTGGTGATATGGATGGACATCCCGTGGACTGCGTATGAGTTTGATCCTAAGGAGCGCTTGTACTTCGTGCCAACGCGCCATTAATAGAGAACCACGAACACGAAGCTGCAGCCATTTGCAACGAGCACAACTTTAAATTAACGAACTTGAGTCGGCTCGACACACGACGTGACATTTCTCACTCGTTTTCAGAGATGAAGACGCGAGTCGGAAGAATCTTGTTTGGGCGTTTGAATTAAAACGGTAAACTCGAGATGTGACGGAAAATTTAAAAAAAATTAAAAAAAATTAAAAAAAAAATTTAGAAAAATTTTAAAAAAATTTTAAAAAAAATTTCAAACGTCAATTTAAAAAAAAAAAAAATTTCTGTGCAAATTGAGATCAAAACGGACATAATTGGAAATTCAATCTTGAGCATTGAGAAGTGGCGCAGTTTTTTGCTTGCGAATTTCGGTGTGAAGAGCGCCACGAAAGCCGGTTTACCGAACACAAGCCGCTCTCATCACTTTTCTCATTTGCAAGTGCTTTTTTTTTTTTTTCTATATACTATTTTTCGTATTGCTTGTGCAGCCATATTGAATTTCTATTGGATCGATGGCAATTCTGATGCAAATTAATTGCTTTTCATTAGTAATAAATTCTAAGTATACAAAGAAAATGGATGTTTGACATCACACTTCAAGCTTTAATATCAAATTTAAGCCTTATTGGGTATTTGAAAACACTTTTAAAGCGCTTCTGCATCAGAGGTTTTTTTTTTTTCTAAAAATAATTGAGTAAAACGTAATAAATTTCACATGGAAATCGCACGGAAGGCAACAACACAGTGCCGAGATGGAAATGTTTAAGAAGATGATAATTTGGAAAAAAGTACAAGTTATTCAACAGCATTAGTGACAATTTGGACAGGAAAATTAAAGTTACTGGTGGGAAAAAGAAAAAAAGGTTGAGTAATGGCGCTCGTGTTCTGTGACAGCTCAAAAGAATCTGCAAGATACGAATCTAAGCTGCTTTATAGATTAAATAAGAGCTCAATTTCTCACCACCACTCACACACTGATATGATGTCACAATTTGTAAGGAAATTAACCGTTGTTGAATTATTTATTGCAATTTCATATCCACCCTGGGCTGCTTGGTTTCGATTTACACTGCGAAAAGAATAGGCCTAAAGCTTTGTCGTTGAAGCTCGACGCATTTTTCAAGTGTAACGTCTTTTGGCGCAGTAGCAATTCCAAACAACCGGAAATGACCGAATGAGTGACGGAAGCGACATAAGTGAGAGGAGGGGGAGAACGATACAACACAATCGATGAAGTTAATATCATGGTTTACATTTGTTATTTGTTAACAATCTATTTCCACATATTTCATATTTGATGCCATATTTGATTGTAGAATTGTGGGATTGTTTGGCAAAACATACATACCGGTATCTATTATTGCGGATTGTTGGTTACTGTGGATACGGGCTTAAGTATTAAAGCTCGTTTACATTGTTGCAAAATTGCGTTCGAATTGCGTGAAAGTTCGTGTGGCAACCTTTCGCACGCGAAATTTCAGAGTAGACTTGAAGTCTAATTTTTCGCTTTGCTTGGAAAGTTTGCACGCGTTGGCCAATGACAGACGAGATAGCGTATGTCGTCACCAACTTCACAATTGATTCAAAATGGCAGCACCACGTTGGACAAGTGAAAGGAGACCTCACTTCATCACTTCTCTTTGCTTCATTGAGAAAATGAGAAGCAAATTTTTTCATGTGAATTTTTGGGCGCGACCATTTCGCGTGCTAAATTTCGCAACAATGTAAACGAGCCTTAAGAAGCGTCTGGTGACAGGGGGCTCCAGACCAATGAAATTACTGACACAAACCAGGAATGACTAATGCAGACTAACCATATCGCGACTAAATAAGTGCCCAATTCCCATCACATTAAAAAAACCAGTTTGCAGGTCAAGGGGGGCGCTGGCCCCTCTTGTTAAGAAAAAAACCCAAGAACACGCAAAAACTAAGAAACAGCATTAGTCACTCCTGGCTGAGGAGCCCCTGCCGCCAGGTATATATTTGAACAAGTCGAGAAGTTTGACTTGTACCTTGCGGTTTAAATTTTAAGCACATAACATGGGAATGTTATTCAATGGGAATGACGTCACGTACAAACACGAAACGAGTTTTGCATACGTTTTAGACTTTTTGAATGCACCTACTGTTTTTATGCGAAACTGAATGGAAAAATAAGAGAAAAATGACGTGATCCATCAATGGCCGCTCTGAGCAAAACGTTGAGACGGAGAAGACATTCGGTACTTTTTCACCGACATGTGCTCAGGTGAGGGTTGAAGTTTGAGTTAGGAGCGGTGAGATTAGGCGAGATGTGGCGTGAGATTTTTGCGCGGATTCAAAGTTGGGCAATGCTTGGAAGCGTAGTTTTGTGATATACGGCCGTTCATTTTGATGAATCCAATATAGAAATTCCGCGCGGGGATTTGGTTACATCCGTATCGAAATCGATGTTGGTAATCATGCTTTTAGCAATTTGCGCTTGCAAACATGGGTCTATGGATTTCTGCTCTCACTGCACTTAAAGTTGCATGTGTGGGCGTGTTGGAGCAGCTTTTTCGAACTCGCACATGAATGCGGTCAAAGTGGCACCAACAATAAAAATAAAGAGTTAGACAATTAACAATTTGCAGAATGAACAACTTCGAGACTTCACATCTAAACTCTATTCCAAAAAGTACTTGAAATACTCCCATTGGTTGGGAGATTCATAACACCAGTATAAATGCATTGCGAGAAATAGTTCACAATACAATAAATAATTTTCAGGCGTTATTTTTAAATCAAACGTTAAATAAAATTGAACTATAGTGATAACGTCCGCCAAAAATGTAAATGCGGGATGTCGGTTGTCCGCCATTTGTCCGCAAAAGGTTTTAACAATGCGGAACAACTTGGATTTCAAAAAAATGGCGGATGTGAAGTCCTGTACTGATCGTCCTAGATTCTATTCAGCATCTGTACTCAGTTTACATTGACTATTGACTCGTAAACTGCCATTGCATCATGGTTACAAATGAACAATGGAGAAATATTTGTAAATTGCACATATTTGCCACGAGAGGATGTGAGTCGACAATATGCTCTAGATTAACCGGTTAATTGGGTTTGGGTTGGTAATTTAGGTCATCTTGAATTTGAGCTCTTTTCATATTGGTTGTGAAGGATCGTATGATCAGTTATTTGTATCCTCGAGCTTGTGATATGCTCAACCAATGGGAGTTTGTCACAAGTTTTGTAAACAGAGTATCAGCTAGTGAATAACGTCTCAATAGATCTCTATTGTATGTCTTTACCATCCAGCGTCGCTTAAGGCCTCTGGACTTGATTCACAATTGGTTAAACCTGATAAACCCAAAATCAATACAAATTCAGGCAGCACTGGAAATATGAAGGGAAAAAAAAACAATGTGCTTGGTCAAGGTAGATTATTGGCTTTTGTATTTGGCTCAAAAGTATTACACTTGGATTCTTACAATCTGTTAAGGTCCAAATGAAAAAGAAAAAGAAAAAATAATATTGGTTGAAACTGTGTGCACTTATTTAAATATTGTATTAACTGAGAAAAATAGTGAAGGCTGTGTCAGCAGATCAATAAATTGATCAAATATTAAAGAAATAAACAAAGAGTTTGTATCATGGAGGAATCGAGCCGTTTATTTTGTGTTTGCTCACCAGGGGCATTGAAAATTGTTGAGATTGTAGGAGAAGAGCACCATCAGTCCTGTTTCAGGGAGAATGGATGAGATGAAGAATTTACAACGCCAGAAGCAAAGAAATGCTGCCCCATCATGCATAAGGGTGCATTTCCTCGGACAAGAAAACTTCCCTGCAGTACAGCTCGTTGAAAGTTTGTGTGGAATTTAGATGGCGTTGCACATTAATGACATAATAATGAAATGTTTATATAAATTTAATATAATAATAATAAATCATTAACTATTGATAAATTATTCAAATGTCACATACCGTGTTGAAATAGAAGGGTTTTTGGTGCCCCTGGTGAGCAAACGTGAAAAAGCGTTGCAAGGTGGTTGTAATTATGTAGCGATTTAATATTCCCCAGACTAACAAGCAAGTGTGGGTTGTCGAGGGTTAAAATCAATTTTCGTCGACGGGTTATGGTCATTTTGTGCGATTATAGGCTTAAAAGTGTAAAGAAAAAGAAAATTAATTAAAGCATCTTATTAATGCTCTCCATTAGGCTTAAAAGCTGTTAATGCATTAACTGTGATTGCGGCATGTTTTTCAACAGTTCACAATTCAGCTTTAATGAGATGCAGTAAAGCGTATGGATAATTAAACGAGTCGCATCTGTTGCTATGGCTACGGATGCTGATGATGGGACGACCCTTTTTCCATTGGGGTGTATTAAGGTTAATGGGTGGGGTGCTGACTGCTGGATCTCGTGCCCCATTCCTTCTCCCCCGCTTTTCTCCATCTTGTCACGAATGGAGGACAATTTATTGGCTGTAAAAAAGTCTGAATCTTGGGCTAAAAGTACCCTCATCTTCCCCCTCCACCCTCACTTCCGTTTTTATCTCCATCACCCCTTTTATGCTACGGCGCCATATCTTTATGGCTGTTGACTCTTCGTCTAAATGCACGCGTCGCCCCCGCTCTGTTTACATGACTAAAACGCTTTGGCACAGTGTTGGGCCGCATTAGGCCTAATTCGAAGATGGCGCCGCCGCTGCCACGGCCCGAAGACGAAATCACGAGATTGTTTGACGGCGGTCAGCGAAACCCAATCCCTTAAGCTCATATTAGATTGGTTTATTCATGAATACACAGGAGTGGATTTGTAGCTGTGGGCACGGCGCATGCGCACTCGCGCGTCCTTTGTTTTGTAGTCCACCCGAGCGAGTGTGAATGTTGGTCTGGAGTATCGATCCGTTCCGTTCCTTCGTTGTGTTCACTTTATTGGCTGCCAACCTCAGACTGCATCATTAAAAATCTTTTAATACCCATTGCGAATTTGCCCACCGTAAGGCTTAAAAATCCAATGTGGCAAACCGCTCTTCTCACTCACAGAGAGAGGAGATGAGACTTTTCAAGAGCCACGTTGCTTGCATTAAAAAAAGGCATCCTACGGTGTTCTACGGCCAGCCAAGCAAAATAGTACTCCGTAATTCGATAATTCGTTATATCGTGATTCGTTATAAAGAGTTTTGACTGTATTACCGTCCATAGATGGGTCGCCGTTACAAATAAATACATACAAGTATTATCGTACTGTCGAAAACGGGGTGAGACTTAGAATCGAAGGAATATGGTATTATGGTCAACCTTGGCCTCTTGAGTTTTTGGTAGAATAAACATGGACGATGCTTCGTAAAATGTCACCGGTGAAATTTGTTTTCCCTGATCGTTTTGCTGCAACGCACCATACATCTACGACTTGGTGGTTCGTGCAAAAGTCCTACACCACATCATTCAACATCATCCAACCGAATGGCCGACTCTATGGTCTCGGGTTCCTTTGGGTATAAATATCCCACTAAGCACTTACCAACATAAACATGTCCAGCCAGCAAAAAGCAGCCTGGCTTCCAATAGCAGCCTGTTGTGCAATAACAGCCCACCACTATTGAATTGGAATTGATACAAACAGCATTGTGTGTGATTCACCATTTGTTGGATGTCCAAAAAGAAGATTTATCTAACTGTTAAAAAAAAGCATATTTTGTTGGGTTAGGAGTGTTCCCTGCAGTGAATTGGAGTGAAGTTGAATAGGGTGAGAGGGTTGGTGGAGGGAGCAATTTGCCTAGAAGAAGGCGAGCTAGTTGTATTGTGTGGGAATAGCCCTTGTGTCTGCTTACGACTCGTGTAGAGAGACATTAAAGTACCATTGCTGAAGCGCTTCTTGCATCTGTTGTTTACCCTTTTTTCTTCGCCGGCAGACATTCCGGTCCAACATTCCATTTGTCATTTTGCATTTCTTTTTGAATTTGGCTCAAGTTTTCTCATTTAAAAAAATTGGTTTGTTTTGTTCTAAAAACACAGCACTCAATCCTTTTTCTTTTCTTTTTTCTTATTTCTCTTTGGGTTTTAAGGTGGAGCTAAACTTGTAGAATTTTAAATGAGTCTTTAAATCAGCTTAAAGATGCGGGGAAGAAATTTCATTTTATAAATTTGTCATATTAAGTAGGAGTTTTTAACATTCAGGCGTCTGCGCATTTGCCTGCAGTCAAATTTTGAAATGAGGTTAAAACTCTTCAGCCTAATTACTTTGGAACTTTCAGGTAGTGCATGAATAATTTAAAAATTAAACTTCATTTTAATAGAAAAATAATAAATTTTTAGTAATAATTCTTTAATGCGACTACCCCCCCCCCCACATTTGACGTCACTCGTAATCCACGAACTACCGTGATTAGATTGTAATTGCAAATTTCGAGCATCGGCGGGGACACTAACCACTATACTATCGAGGATTTCACCGCAAAACAGCCGTTAGGGGACCTGCGCTTCGATTTCCAGTCCTAGATTTGTCTAAGATTCATTAATCTTCCATGTTACACTGTGTATACAGTCTGGCGAGAGTCCTGTATCAACACAGAGGAGTTTTGCCCAGCTTGGAGGAGTGTTTGGTCTGCAAACCACTGGGTCTAGAGGACAACGACTGTATTTTGTAAAATATATATTCACTTTTAATTTCTTATTAAGGGTTAATAAGATGATAAATATAGTTTGTATGCGATGCGCAATTTCTTTCGTCTACTTGCTATTTTCCATTTTTATTGACATTAACAAGATGTAAATTGAATTTTCTTCTTCTTGTGGAGTTGTTGCAAACATCATTTGCAAGTGGATTTGAAAATTTTCTACAATTGCTTGCATCTGCGGTCACAAGGATTTGAAGTCGCGGAATGCAGATGCAAGATAAATTATGGGATTGAAATTTTGTGCAACTCGATAGAATGCGAAGAATTGCAATGAGGAGAGACTGACTCCCAAGGTGTAGCGAAGTATTCAATGGGTTTGCGGTCTACCGGTCAGCTGAGTTGATCTTGATTTGGAATGGGGAACTGCGCATGAACAGATTAATGAATCTTCACTTGCGAGTCCAATTTCATGAATGCGGCAAGAATTCATTTTAGTGTTAACACGCGCGAGACGCTGTGGTTACAACTGAACAAGAATGAGCATTGTTTATGTCTTTGTTTTTCTCGACTAAAAGCGCTTTAATCCTTTGAATATACATCCCATCAAGGAAAGATAAGGTTGGATGAATGACCAACTGTAACCAGAGCGATTCTTGTGTACTTCTTAAAGAGTCACTGGGTCTCGCCTTCCCCGACTACAGTTCGTGCCCAGTATGTTAAATTCAAACTATGCACTCAGGTAACATGGTCCAAATTGTGCTTTCTCTTGTTTTCTTTGCTTTTATTAGTATTATTATTATTATTACCTCTTAGACCTTAGTAGATTAGACACACTACTGCTAGTATAAGTGGTTTCCAGCAATTATGTGTACAGAACAGAATGTACAGTTTGAATTTAGCATCAAATGGTGGGCGCGAATGCTAGTTTCCTACTTTTATAACTTGTTCGCACCAGAAAGCTTGGGCCGGCCGGAAATTTAAATCTATACTCAAAACCACCACAACGTTGATCTATTTCACTGGTGTAGTGGCACAAAAAAGTAGCCCAAAACCCCAGAATTGTAATCAAACTCCAGATATTGTGATCGATTACCAACATCGTCAAAGGTGATGCTTTGACGCAAAACTACTTTTCCGCGTAGTAGAACACAGTACACAGTTAGGCGTAAACCGGCTGAAATAGATCAACGTTGGGGTGGTTTTGAGTATAGAAAAGTTATGTTGATATTGACGTTTTACATTTCTGTCAGATGTTTTTATTCTTTGCAAATCTGTAAATCTTCTGACTGCTGGAGCTATTGGCCGGTTGATCTTCAATAGCTGGTGAGTTTAGTGACCCCTCTAAGCTGTCAGTTGTCGGGCCGACCAAGCACTTGATGGATTTGCATTTAGGTGATAACAAATTGGATTATGGAGTAGGACATCAACAATTTTTTGTTGAGTTGGATTTAGGCTCTTGTGTGTGTATCTCTAAAGAGACAAATGTTTCCATGACCCTCAAACAGTTTTGGTGATTTGTCAAAGAAGAAAATTCTTGCTATCCGATGGGGGACAGCAGATTGGACTTACTGGAGAAAGAATTCTAATTGGCAATTCGATTTTTTTTTTCTCCAAAGGACAGTTTTTATTTGGGATTCTTTCTGTTGGTTTGTGGGAAGTAGGGGGATCATGCAAGAACATGAAAATAAAAAGTTTTATTCAGATTTTTTTAGGAATTTGATTGATGGGTGCGGTAGATTGTTATATTTTATTGTTTTTCTTGGCAAGAGGCAGCGAAGGGCGAATATACGCAATACATCAGACTGTTAGGCACTGCCACACACAAGTAAATTGAAATTGGGGACAGCGAAATGAAAGCAGCCAAAGGGAGAAGAAAGAAGACAAAACTAAGACGCTGTAGGGAAAAAATCTGGTGAAACTCTAGATTACACATTGTATTGCTATGTTTTTCTATCTTTTTCACTTGCAAATCAAAAAATAAAAATAATTAAGACCTAATATGGTAAAACAATGCAAAATAAGGTAAAACAATGCAAAATAAGGTAAAACAATGCAAACTAAGGTAAAACAATGCAAAATAAGGTAAAACAATGCAAAATAAGGTAAAACAATGCAAAATAAGGTAAAACAATGCAAAATAAGGTAAAACAATGCAGAATAAAGTAAAACAATGCAAAATAAGGTAAAACAATGCAAAATAAGGTAAAACAATGTGCAAAATAAGGTAAAACAATGCAAAATAAGGTCAAATCAATGCAAAACAAGGTAAAACAATGCAGAATAAAGTAAAACAATGCAAAATAAGGTAACACAATGCAAAATAAGGTAAAACTGTGCAAAATAAAGTCAAATCAATGCAAAATAAGGTCAAAACAATGCAAAATAAGGTCAAAACAATGCAGAATAAGGTAAACCAATGCAAAATACGGTTAAAAATGATGTTTGGTCGGAATGACTTTTCGAATGCAGCTTCCCTAGCACAACGCAGTGAGTCGCTACAATTTAAATTTTGAAGAAAAAAAATGTGCGTGTTATTGTGAGGTTAATTTCATTTTTAAATTCAAATGCATTTTTTTCCTTTTCCGGCTTATTTTCCCGTGTTTCTTTTCGTTTTATTTTTCTTCAGCTTTAGTTAGCTTCCCTGTTGTTTCACACCACTCACAAATTCGGGGCAACAACAATACAGCTGCTGACAAGGATTCGTTTGGAAATATAATTGCTAGACACGGTTACATATGTGTAATAAGTGCACACATTCACAGCAGAGAAGTGAGTCAGTTGGAATTTCATTTGCTTTGCCTTTGAGCCAAATAACCCTCGCTTCAACTTTTATTAGATGTGTGCGAGCACGTATTTTAATTTCGTGTTTGATATAAACAAAGTGAAGCCTTTGTGGCGGCTTTTTGGTTCATTGAACCGATTTAAAAATAGAAAAAAAAAAAAACAACAACAAAAAAAAAATTATTTTATTTTTTTTTCATTAAGAATGTCAACAAATTAAAGTTAATTTGACAGTTTATAAAATTAAATCGTATTAAATATATGTGAAGCAGCCAATAAATGTGAATTTCCCAAGTGAAAAGCAAATTTTTACATAAAATTAGTCTTTTTAATTAAAAGTAAAAAAAAAAATAATAATAATAATAATAAAAAAAAAATTCCTTCCACTTTGCATCATCGTAAAACCACACCAATTACTGGGTAAACGTAATTGCAAATGGCGGAGACCAAGGTGAATCGTAAATAGCGCCAAACTACCCTACTGGTTGCACAATTTATAATTTTTGTCCGTTGCAGCGAATGAGCAAAGGTTTGTAAATGGAAAAGTACCGGCGCAAGTTTAAGGGCAGT
This sequence comes from Strigamia acuminata, assembly GCA_949358305.1. Taxonomy (NCBI): domain Eukaryota; kingdom Metazoa; phylum Arthropoda; class Chilopoda; order Geophilomorpha; family Linotaeniidae; genus Strigamia; species Strigamia acuminata. Next base: position 854,081 of record OX442321.1, read on the forward strand.
TTGCAGCGTTTGCTGTTCGATTTTACTGCAGTTTTTCTTTTCCTGTTTTCAACAAACACTGAGTGGTGTCAGGAAGTGGGTTGTAGGTTTTTGCGAGTCCCTCGAGCCGCATGAGGTGAAACTGAATGGGTTTGGGGCCCAAACTCGTCCTCTTTGTGGTCGAGGCGCACTATAAGGGTCGCGGCATTGAATATTCCATCGAGTGTCGCCCGAGAGATGAAATGTGAAATGGTAATTTTGGCTTTGTTTTTTGCCAGTTGTGCGCGGAATGGTGAAAAGGTGTTGGCGTCGCAGCTTTAATTGGGATGTGTGTGCTGGTCATTATAGAAAAGGGGCAGTAAACATGATGGCATCTGTCTTGAGGGTAGTTGCCTGCACGTGACAGTGTGGTGGAATTGCAGGGACGTTAACTTTCTCACGTGTCCACAGCTGCAAATGATATGCTGCCAGTTGTGAGTCGGGAAAGAAATATTCCATTGGAAATTGACAAGTGCAAGAGACGAGTCATTTGCTTTCGAATGCTTGTTTCTAGTATTTACCTGTGATTGAGCTCAATGCTGCTTTGCTGTAGTGAAAATTCGTTTTGGCTTTGCTGTCGTGACGATTGTTCAACACAGTTTGAGCAGAAAATCACTTGCCAGTGTAAAAGGTGTAAAATTTGATGAATATTCACGTGCAACAAACAGTTTTGTGATTGTTTTAATCGTTTTTCTGGGAAGCTAATTTTTGCGGGTGGCTTTATATTTATGAAACGCACCTTATCTGTAGGGTAAAACTGGTACCTCCAATTGACCTTACACTAGGCGTATTCGATAACTTTTAGTTTAAATTTTTGCCTCAAACGAATTTTTAGACGAAATGTTTTGTTTCTGAATGCAATTGTTTATTTACCAAATTTATCGTTTGTTTAACGGCCAAATGTGGATTTATAATTATGCAACACCTAAAAATTACATTTTTGCTATAACAATATAAAAAAAATTTCCTTTCAACGAAAACTTCTTAAAATCTTGTAAAAACACATGTTATAATCAAACAGTATAAAGAAATTTATTGTTGGGAAGAATTTTTGGCTGTAACACAGAATTTGTGGGTGGATTTATAATTATGAAACGCACCTTAGGTCGTTTATTTTCAAGCGTTTAAACGGGGTTAAACGACCGTTTATGAGTTTTTGAATGCGCCTACTATAAATGAGAACAGCGTAGCCAATTCGGTAGTTTTACACTATTTGCCGTATTACTTTAAGCGGCATGTTGGTAATTACACTTATACCAGCGAGGTCATACGATAAGCCACACGTGTATCAGCTGAAGTTCAGACATTTTGTAAACAGTCACATGGCATTTCTAGTGTAAGTACCTGCTTTGGAGGGCATGCCCTAAAATGCTAGTTTGACTAGATCTGGTGATACGATTGGCTGGTCCTTTTTACGACATGCCATAAAAGTGGAATTTCTGCTGGAAAAGTGGGGCTTGTTTTAGCCGGCACTGTCAGATAATTCGAATTATCCGGAACCCTGTTCGGATTCACGATTTTAGGGCTTGCCCTCCAAAGAAGGGTAATACGGCATTGATGAAAGTTTTTGCAACGTGAACATAAACCAAAAGCACATTTAGTCGATTGGGTTGCCAGGAAAATGCGTTTGGAAAATTTGGGTGGCAAGCAAAAAAGGTTGGGAACCCCTGGTGTAAATCGTCAAATGTCAGTGCATTGCGTGACTCGGGCTAATCTAGTTATGCAAACATAGTCTGTCCTAAATCATGCTCTATTCCTGATTAATAGTCGGGCCAGGTTTTAATCCAACTTTTCTGAATTATTTAATCCCTAACAACAAACTCTATAACAAAGTTAATGTATAAACATGCCCTAAGTGGTTCAACAAGAGATTTACGACAACCGTTAGTCGTTTGCACAGGTAATTGACCTCTTGGCCTCTTGCTCGACTGCTACATGCAAATCGTTTAGCTTAGCTTCAACTAGCCGCTGGCCACTTTATTCCAATTGCCGATTTAAGATTGCATATTAAACCCGGTTCGTAGGTAACGTGACATAACAGATTTTTCTTTGAAAAGTTTGTTACAACTCGAAGCACTATTGATTTTCATGGTGAAGTTTACTTCCAGCGTTGGAGCCATGTAGTTTGTGGAACCATGTGCAAATTAATGTGTGCTGGAAGTGGTTTCGTACAACACTTATTATGGATTTAGGTATCGCAGGGTCCTAAGCTACAATCAATGTGGGTTTCTGACATGCAGGGCTAGTTGTGTGCCTTTTGTTCGTTGAACTTTGGGGGGGGGGGCACAGTAAGTCTGGCCCTGACGAAAAATAAAATTATGATTTAGCTTGAAGTGAAGTTTCGTATAGGATTTGTTGATATTTAGTGTAAACCAATCAGTGTTTAATGTTTAATGGTGCAAAATTATGTTGTGGGACGTCATCATAGTTTTAGTTTCTTTTTCGGTTCTTGTGGTGTATTTGCAATACAAGGAATTGTGCAGGTTTGAGCACAGTTAGGAAGTACATTGTATTGGCAACAATACTTTAGGTGCGTTCAATCTGCTAGTAGAAAGTCACTTAACTGCCTTAACTATCTTTCAGAGGGCGGAAGTGACGATAATTTACGTCACATTTTGACCAAGTATAAGTCACCTAAGTGACTTTCAGGAAAGTAACTGGAAAGTTCTTTTTCCATCTTTTAGAAGTCACTTACATGTGCGTGCGCATGTGCATTGCACATTTAAAAAAGCTACAGTGGCAGCCATTTTGTTCTCGATCTGACTGGCTAAAAAATGACGGTAAATTCACCTGTGGTACACGATGAATTCACACGTGTGGCACACGGTAAATTCACGTGTTGCACACGGTAAATTTACGTGTGGCACACGGTAAATTCATGTGTGGCACAAGGTAAGTAAGTGCATTCAATGAAAAGTGATTTTGAGGAAAGGAAGGAAAGTGAAAGTCACTTCTTCTACCCCAGATTGAACGCAACTAGTGTATAAAGCATCATGCAGCTTCCATATTTTCTCCTAGCAATGGTTAACCAGGTAATGATAATAAAGGATTTTCACTACTAGTGAAGTGAAAGAAGAATGAGGTTTTAGGCATAGATCTTGGCCTTGTGATTTTGTTCTTGGAAGCAAAGATACAAAAGTTCTTTATTACACTCAAGTATCGTAAACCTGATTAGTAAAGTGGTCTTGTAATGGAATCGATCTTTTATTGTCTCAATAATTATCCGACAGAATTTGGGACTGAATGGTTGAAAAGATATTGCTGAAGTGGTTGAGTTTGTCACTCTTGTGGCTGTTGCGCCAGCTGTAGCGTCCCCAGAGGACACCAATTTTTCAAGATGTGCTGTAAGTAATGATTTAATTGCGCTTACTTTCTCTGTGGCCTGGCTCCGTGTTCAAGGGGTTTAAATGCCTGAATAAGACTGTGTCTGGTAGAAGATGAGATAAGGATTGGAAGAAAATAAAATATTGGTCCAATATCCCCAGAGTCGAAGAGTGAAAAAAAATTGAGTTTAGGTTGAGTTGTGGCTTGAAAAATTTCTCATCCTATGAAATTGAAGGATTTCCACTTACGTTTGGTCGCACAGATAAAAATTGTAGATGTCAGTTTGACGTCAAATTTCACCTCTAGTGGGCGCTGTGCCATTCGCTCAGGGAAGTGACGTTTTTCATATACCCCCAGTATACCACATCAGTTAACTTTTCTTCTCGTCTGTTCTTTCCTAAAATAGTTTTTAAAAGTTATGTTGATATGAACCTTATTTGACAAGATTGCTTTTTCATCGGGGGATTTGTTCTCTTGGTAGAAAAAGCGGTAATGGACAAAAAAGGAAGAAATCTCTTTACTTTTTTGGAATCTTTTTTCTTCTTCTTCAGTTCAACACCTTTGGGAGACAATTAGTCTTGCATTGTTCCAACCAATTAGTACAATGAGAATGTGAGAACATGATTTGTTGGGGAGAAATGATTTCCTAGTGTTTAGGTAATAATTATGTCTTGAAAGCGTTGATATTGTTGAGGCAGAAAAGTTGGTATTAACCATTTGAGAAATCCTTCGAATGTTTAACTATCCCACAGGCTTGGGTCGATCAAAAGTTTGATGAATATGTGGTTGTTTTGTTATCAGATGTTGAAATTGAGAAGTTTTTTTTTTAAAAATTGATAAATAGAGTTTATAAGATTTTTTAAGTTAAGAAATTTGATAAATTCTCATTTTTGTGTTAAAAAAAGACGATATATTCTCATTTTTATGTTAAAAAATCAATAAATTCTCATTTTTAAGTTAAAAAACGATAAATTTTCGATTTTATATAAAAAAAAAACAATTAATTTCTAATTTTTACATATAAAAATCGATCAATTCATGTTTTTAGCTAAAAAAAATAGATGAATTCACATTTTTAAGCTAAAAAATTGATAACTTTGCATTTTTATGTTTATAAAAATACCATTCAACGTGTGTTATAAAAACCGGTAATAATACCGAACTAAAGACGGTATTCGGTATTCGGTATTTTCTTGAAAAATTCCGGTTTTTGATACCGGTAAATACCGGTAGAGAAACCCTATACATAACTGCCAAATTCAAATCATTTCAGTTTGTGTGCTTAGAATCAATTCTATTATGGATATTTAGTAGTTCAATTTTGAAAAATTTAATGCACCGGTAGATGAAGTGGGGTGCGGAAGATCGTCTTGCTTAAAAATGGGTTGCGATGCTAAAAAGTTCGGAAACTCCTGCCGTATTGATATTGGTAAGGAATGAAATTGAAGTGTTTAGTTGACAAAAGGAAGGAAAAGACACTACTTCGCGTCAAATCTGTTGGAAGAAGAGATGGATATAACTGAAAGCACAAAAGGCAAACGAAGTTTACTTCTTTGCCTATTTGAAGTCACTTATCAGGAGTGCACATGCACAGTTTGCTTATTCAACCGAATGCAATTGCCAGTCGGCTGAATGCAATGAAACAAGCTAATCCATCACAAAAGACTTCCTCCTACTAAGAGGACTTTTCGACAAATTTACACCATTATGACAAAGATAAATGGGAAGGTTTGAATTATTAAAAAAAAAAATAGGAGTTAAGTGATGCATTTTTACGACGTTAGGCTTAAGAAGGTTGTTGAGCAAAGCTTTGGATTCCTTCGGGGCTTGTTCCCAACTTAGTCGACCTTATAGTGTTGCCTTGTAACTTGATTTGTAGGATGTTGACATAGCAAGAAGAGGATAGAGCGGGAGAGAGCGAGGCAAAAAAATGAAATAAAATTGAACGACAAGGAAAAATGAGTGGCCGCGTGTTTCTTGGTTTGTTTACAGTGCTAGTGCAACTCCACTTGATTGTAGGCAAACTAATGGATTAAACGGATAATGTGAAATGGGAAGTTCGGCTTAAAGTTCTTAGCGTATTTACAAAATGGTTGGGTGTAGAGCGCTTAAAGCCATTGGAATTTGCATCTCGTGTTAAAGGGCAACAAGACATTGTGTCCTGGTAATGCTAGTTGCTTGTCTATTAGCATCTTTGTCTCCGAGCTGTAATGGCGGAAATTGGGCTGCTGGAAGAATAGAGTCACTCATTCTGGGCTGAAGACTTACATCAGCTAGATGAGGGCTGTATCATTGCAGAAAGAGAGCAAAGCGGAGCAGAGGGAATGAGCAGATTGGTCGATACATGCAACTGTGCCTGAGGCATTCACAAGAAAATAATCAGATGGAAAGTAAACAGTTGCAGCTGCAACTCTGCAATGAGGACTTGCGCAACTTCATATGATATTACAGTTTTCTGACTTAGGAAAGTCACATGCTATAGGCGGAGCGCGGTCCGGATTCGTTTTTCAGTAAGGTTTTTAAGTGTTTTTTTTCTGGACCTCGATAAAAATTTTCAATAGTAATCGGACCCCACTTAAATTTAATTGCCGACCCCTGCTTTAGAAGTTACTTCAACTTTATTGGATTGTGCTCTACGGAGGTGTCAAAGCACAGCCGGATCGCGATATAACGAATTTCTCGTTGTAATGAATAGTTAAAAATGGCTTGGTTGGTTGGTTGACCATAAAACACCATGTTAAATAATTTTGATATAACGAACTTCTTTATAACGAATCGTTTTTTCGGCTTCTTTGCGATTTGTTATAACGAGGCTCGTATACAAGAACAAATATGAGTTGATAAATGCAGCATAATAGCTCATGCACAAATTATATCACTGACCCGCTGGTCAGTGATTTTTTTGTCTTCTTGTTTCATCCTGTTGTTTTTGGGTTGTGTTTACAATTACTTTATTCATCAAGTGAAGCGTATGTTGGGTTTATGTCTTAATTGGGGGTTTGCTTTCTTTGCTTGTCTTGAATTTTAGAAATTAATTTTAATTAGTGAAAGGCAACTGAAATATTGACTCTGACCTATTGCTCTGAAATAATTTGGATTAGAATAAATAAATAACTAAATATTGTATTTATTCGATTCTAAGAAGCACTTTTTTCCATAGAAATATCTCTAAAAACAGAGTGCAGTCTTACAATCAATGGCGTCTTAGAATTGAAGAAATACAAAAATTAAATAAAATTTAAGCCCTGTTAGAGGGCGCTAGTAGCTGAGGCCCCAGCAAGTCCAGGGGTTTTCAAGTAGAAAGAAAAAACTTTGGAAGTGGATAATTAACGCAGAGCAGCATTAGCTTTTTATGACAAAGAAAGACTCGGGCCTGGCTGTAATGTAAGTAATAAGTGGTAAAAAATCTGGTTTGTGCGTGTTTGGATTTTATTCATACAGGCTCCACATTTGTGAGTGGCCCAGAAGGTCATCCTCGGTAGAGCACAGCTTTTCGCAGAATAACTTTTCATCAGGCCCGGCTTAAGGCACGATCGAGCTGTGCCAAAACTTGAGGACGCATTTAACGCATTCGAAATTCACCAGCTAGCTGCAAATTCGCCTAGTGGCAAAACATGAAATTACTCACAATTTTAATTACCAGCATAGAGTGAAGGTCCAGTTTTTTTGAACACGACTGTACAACGGGATGCAAAAAGAATTGCTGAAAGCACTGATAGGCCTGGAACGAGACGGTCAAAATTGGGTTTTTCGAGAAAATTCGATCACGGGCCCGACCTTTAACTATGTGGCCACGACCGCATTAAGTCCGCTTTGCGCTAAGCCGATTTAATTTTGTCCAATTAATGCACACTTTGAATTTAAACATCTGTTGCAGAACATACTGAATTAAATAATTAGTTCTGGCCAAGCACAGCATATCCCATTCCCTTGCAGTTGAAATCGAATATACTTATTATTGATGATATGCTTCTATCGAAGGCTAAAACCCGGAGCTCTAGTTTATGGCTGTATATATATAAAGTGAATAAATGTAACTGCAGGGAGCTTGTTAGCTTGAAATGCTTTTTGGTCTAACTTAATTTAGCCTGGCTTGCTCTGGCTGTAGATCGAGTGTGCTCTTTCTTTCTCTAAATTCACTTTGACGTGTCAAGGTTTCTTCAATTATTCAGTGTTGTGTGCCAATCTAAGGAAGGGAATGTTGGTTTATCTGTCTTTGGTGGGGCAGGTGTATTCTGTGGTCTGCCCGATTGCAGTTCACTTGTAAACAATAAAAGCAAACTTAGATTTCAAGTGGACTGGAAATCCATATGGTTCAAAAATATATTTTACAATATAAGCATATTACTTTCTTAAAAAAATTTAGTACAAAAGATTTGAGAATTAGTCATTTTTAGACTAAACAAATGTTGCTCTACAAGGTTACAATTGGAAATTTCTGTCTATCTCTAATGGTTTCCGAGATAATTTCTTAATGACCTTGAAGGAACATCCCAAGGTCAAATTTTGGGTCACCAAAAGATTGCCCCACCCAACTTTAGTACTTTGCCATCATTAGATTAGATGCATTGTCAGAACTTTCAGAAATATTAAGTAAAGATACAGACTTTTTGTTCACCCTGTATTATATTATTTGTACAGTCGTAGACAAAAAAAACTTTTCTTCAGTTTAGTTGTTTTAAGTTTATCTATCATTATTTGCCCGGTCCATCTTTTAATACTGTTGTTAGGGTAAGACGAGAGACCGAGTCGCGATTGATGTCATTGAATGTCAATGGATTTTTATGCCACCTGGTAGATAAACTATTAAGTAATGCATTTTGAAAATACATTAGTATTTGACAAATAATAATATTGGGAATGCATTTCATAATACGGATACATTATTATTGTTTGCAAACCAATAACACGCAAAAATGTATTACTAAATGCATCGCAATATAATTTCGATGTATTCGATCTGACGGGTCGACGACTCCGATTGTTTGGCGCTTTGATGGCGGCCATTTTGGATCGGCTTTGCGGTTTGATTAATGCGTGCCGACGTGGTCCGTTAGTTTGAAATCCTGACCAAAGTTTTCTATTTTGACCGGTCACACGTTTGACAGGTGGTCCCAGGCGAGTTGTTGGTGCAACCACGGAGCAAGTTTATATCTTTGGATCGGGGTCCCTGGGGCTCCATTACAAGGATGAGGAGTTCGAAAGACGTAAAAAGTGCTGCGGATTATTCGATTCGGCGTGCGATTGGGTTCGGGTGTTGGTCATTGGCTCGCAAAAGGGTTATTAGTCTGTCCGATGTCGCTGACAGATGCAATGCAGTTGGGAGCGCGAATGGAGTGCGACTTTGCGACGCTCCTAATTCACTCGCCAGGGGGAGTGTTGGGGATTTGCGGATTGGGTGGCGGGGACATGCGGCAGAGGTAATTTTGAGCGGCCTCTGACTGGGCACTGGTGGCAATTTGGATGGTGGACAAGTGGTGCAGACCCATTGCGTCGAATTAGGTCGTCTCTCTCTCTCTCGCTCGCCTCGCACCCGCAACGGCGCTCCCAAATGCCCGTTGTGTGTCAAATTAGTTTCCTTTTGCTTGTTTGTTGAAGCGATTGCATCTGTTCTACCGATCCAATTTGGCGTAAAGTGGCGGGCAAATTCGTGCATAATAAAGAGAAAATTCAATTTGCTTTCGTGCCGTTATTTAGGCAAATGTTTGGTGTATTTCGGTTTCCACTGAGGTTTCGGTTTGTTTTGTGCCGCGGTGCAACGGGAGCGCTGGCTGGAAAAAATGGCGTTTCTATTGGTGAGTCGGGTCGATATAAGCTATTGGGTTTTATGAATTAGTCACGTGTCTTTACGTCCCGCCTCCTAAATTTCTGGGTGAAAAATTGAGATGACTCGGGGCTCCGGAGTACGAGACCTTTCGTGCAAAATGCGAAAAATCGATTTTGCTCAATGAAAATATCGAGTAAAAAGTGATAATTCGTTAAAAAATCGAGAAAAAATTGATAATTTTTTAAAAAATCGAGTAAGAAGTATAATATCGATGTTTTAGTTCTACAGTGACTCAAAAAATTTTTCACATGAAAGAACGATGCTTTTTCTGTCATATCTTTTTTGTTTTTTGAAATTTTTAAAAATTATTTACTTTTTCTGAAAGATTATGAGCTATTTGTGTTAAAATTTAAAATATTTTTTTTCTGAGAAATCATTATAAATCTTTTTTTTGCCAATGAAAGATACTACTACAAACATGTGAACAATTTTTTGAGTCACTATGTATGTTGTACGCAATTCCAGATATCGAAGCGATAAAAAACTGTGCAAAACTAATGGTCAAATGCATGTAAGTTACGATTGACTAAATCGAAATAAACACCACAACTATCCATGAAGTTTGATCTGCCTGATCTTTATTGAAAAGATAACTGCATTGCGTCTTTACGCTACAAAATAACTTGGGTAGTTGTGTCTAAAAATTCTCTTCGGTTCTAGGATAAATTTAGTCAAGTTTACATTTTGCTCGCGGGGAACACGGCGACTGGAACTAACAATTTAATCCGTTGGATTGATAGTCGAGTTTTCCTCCAAGTTTGCCAAGTTTATCTATACTTTTGTGTACTCGTTCCTTTTATCAAATTCGCTGCAGTTCCTTGGGAATTTTAACCCTTGGATCTAAAAGCCAGACATGCCTTATTGGCTTTTGGGTGGCGAGGCGAGGCGAGGCGAGGCTACTTGGAGCTTTGTCCTCTTGTCGAGGTCACGTGATGTCTTTTGTCGGATACGGGGAGGGCTTTTTCTGCGTGTTTGGGGTTTATTGGAATTCTTGTTTGCACGCTTGTTTCGAGGACGGCAAAGAACAACCACAATGTCAACATTCAGCCACATCGAACACCAAAAGACGAGCGACTGCCACTTACCACTTTTCTACCTTAAAGTCGATGCAGATGCCACGACCTAGCCCTCAGAAAGAACGGCAACAGAATTTAAACTTCCACCAGCGGATCACCATGGCTGGTCATCTGAACGATGCGGGTGTGTCACGGCAAACTCTTCACTCAACTCAAATTATAAGAGTTTGTTTCAATAAAATTAACATTTATTTAATGATAGAAAAGTGACAATATTTGCAATAAATAAAAGGTAAAATAAACACTCAACACAGAGCCTAATCACCATTCTATAATTACTGTTCAGTTGTTGGTTCTTGGAACATGGATCCTTCCTAGTGCAAGCGTCTCTTGATGGTTTCAGCCTTTCTTACATCTTGGCACAATCACTTCACAACACAACACTTTGGCATAGGGGCTCAACACCCCAAACAGCCTGATTCTTCTCGTACAAGATTATATGCACAACTGTCCTGTGTCAGTTTTCCATCACTTGGTCATCTGACAGTTATCGTTCCTTAGTCATATTCATTGTTCATTGTTCATGATTCATTATGATTCTAATTTTTTGTCTCAACACTTTTGTGATTTTAATATTTTGTCACAGACGTTTTTGTGGATAGTGGGATAAATATCTCACTTTTTTAAAATTTTTTTTGCTTAAAATAAAGCCAATTAAACATGTTTTCAAAATATTTTTGTGGATATTTGTTTAACTTTGAAACTTTTGTTTGTAGCCCATTTGAGGAACATGGAATACTGACAAAATCCGAGTATTCCAATATTTTGACTTGGGGTTGTATATGATCCGCATGTCGCCGTGGTTTTCTTTGGTCAAGTGCAAAATAAAGTTATTCGGCGCTTTGTTTGATTTTGAGTAAGAACTACGTAGTTACTAGAATAGTTACGTCACTGGTCTCAAAGATGGAAGTTTAAATGAAGTTTGAAACGTGCCACGTCCTCTCGGATGAGTCATAACCAATCGTTTGAGTTGGCTAAATGAGTGTCGGATTTTATTGACGAAGATAAACTTAAAAGTTTTGCCGACCGACTGATAAGCGTGTTTACATCGACGCGAAGCGACAATAAAATCATCACAAGGAAATGAGGAGATTTCGAGAATGGTCGGAAAGACTCGAAGAAATATCTTCTTTTTTATCTTTTCGAATTAGAAGTGCGCGCCTGAATTGTTTCAAACAGACACGAGGTTTGCAGCTGTATTTCAGCGCGTGCTATCTAAATCCGGAACGCTTTTATTGTTTCAAACATGTTTGAGGTGGAAACAGTAAAAACATTTATTGCCAACATGTTCATGTGATAGCTCCGTATGTAAATTGAACACATTGGACAGACAGATTGGGCTATACAAGTTTAATTAATAAAATTAAACAGATAAATGGTCTTTGACCATCTCTGGCTCTGCCTAGCTCTCCCTTTCGGCACTTGTAATGGAATCCCAAGAATCAAATTGATGCTCTCTCCAGGGAATTGCTTGCAATTTATTTCAAGCAAACTGGAAATGGAGAACATGTAAATTAAATGAAATGTAATATTGTGGAGGAATAGGAGTATAAAAAAAAGCTAATGCAAATTGACGAGCGTGCAATTGTAACCTAATTTACTCCGGAATAAACAGGAGGATTTGTGAGAAAAGCTGCAATTCTTGTTTATTCTTATTAATGTTTGAGACGAATTTGAGAAGAAGTTTGGACGGACCCACAATTTAATTTGCACTTTGCTTCCAAAACAATCGCGCTCAAGCCTCAAAGTGGCTCTGCTTCACCTACCGGTGTCTTGTGACAAAAGAGTTTGTCCGGTGCCAACCAGGCATTTAATTATTGATGGTGTTTGGTCCGATGCAAATTCTGTCAACTTTGCTTCGTTTAGAACAAAGCGTTTCGAGGGAAAACAAAGGTTAGAAGTAATTGTTTAATTGTTTTGGGCTGGGCCATTAATCAAGACTTGATGGAATGACGTGAACATCCTTCAAGGAGGCAGGTCAGCTTCTATGTTATTGCACTGCCCAACTGGCCAGTGGCTCGCAATTGCTGTCTCTTGTTTTTTCTGTGGAACGCTTGAGAAAAAAATAATTGCTTCCAGATCAAGTTTGAAGGAAAGAAGAGCGGTCGAGTAATTGGGGAAAGTCTGCTTAAGGCTTTGTGGAAATAGTATATAGCTGTGTTCGAAAAGTCAGTTTAAAATTGCAGTTTTAACATGTTTTGATGAAGATGGCAATCGGAAAAACAGTTTAAAAAGGACTCTTTGAATGCAGCTCGTGTACGGTATAAATTCTTACTGTGCTCTACTACGTGGAAAAGTAGTTCTGTTTATTTTCAATGAATTTCAGTGTAAAAAGTGATTAGAATGGTGGATTTTATTTAATTGGTAATAAAATGTTTATTTAATTTGCTAAACCTGCTGATTTGCTTGTTTTTGTTCAATCAAAAAATGTTAGCATAGTTTACCTTTGACAATGAAACAAGTGTTGGTAATCGATCACAATGTCTGGAATTCGATTACAATTCTGGGGTTATGGGCTACTTTTTTGTGCCACTACACCAGTGATACGGCTGGAGTTAGGTCAACGTTGTATCGGTTTTAGAGTATAGATTGTTTTCAGTCACAACACGCATGCTGACTAATTTTGAACGATAAACAAAATATTTAACTGCAATTATAAACATCCTGTAGGCAAATTCATAATGCAAAATTTTACGTGTTAAAATTTACATTTAGACTGGTTAAAAAATATAAACAAGTTTAAATGACTATGAACGTGCCTACTACCTTTCAGTCTTGGGTATTTTTTGCATGCACAGTTAGTGTCAGCCACAACGTACGGTATTTTTCCGCTTTAAGTAGCATGTCGTTGTACAAGGGTTTACCAGGTTTTTGGAATTACAGTCAGAGCCCGAACGATTAATTATGTTGGAATTTGGGACTAAAATTTGAGTTTTCTTGATGTTCTGAAGATTATTACTAAGATTTGAGAAAATTTATAGAAATTTAGGCCAATTTCCTACATTTGGGCGTTAAAAAATACTTTTCATGCTTGTTTTGGCTCAATTCTGACTCGCTTAAACCAGCATGCCAGTAAAAATGGGGTTTATCGGCATGCCGGTAAAACTCTCACTATACCAGCATGCGGCTTAAAAAGGGTTGATATGGTATATTTAATTTACAGGTTTGATAGTGAAAGGGTTCAGCGAGTTTAAAGATTTGCAGTTAATCGGCTATTTGAATAACTTTAATGTTTAAAAGGATGTCTAAAATATGCATTTAGATTGATTTAAAGAAGATGAAAAAGACGAAATGACTTTTCGAATACAGCTAGTGAAGAATGCTCTTGATTTAAGCCTTTTAAATACTTTTATTTGCTGATGACAGTTAGCCTTGGTTGTTGTTTTTCTTCATCTTAAAAGCCTTTGCCACTTGCTCTTATCATGGATTCTTAACATGCTTACTTGGAACCACTATACCGAACTGACGGCTTTACTTGGGTGAAGAAAGACTGCTTGGGATTTCTTTTTTTCCTCCAAGAATTTCTTTGTCCAAAAGCTATTGGTTGAGAACGAAAGCAAAGTCACTGACTGGTCTGAGTGCAATGTTTCTGCTGTTTGGTAATGGCGTATTGTGGTCACTAGGAATGACATGGCTGGATAAGTCAAGACTTAAGAAATTTAATTTGAAGAGAATTTGGTCTGAAGCACTTCCTAATTGTTGGAAATGAAACTTTCATTGACAAGTCAACTGTTTGGTCACTAAACCACTTTGCGGACACGTGTGTACAGCAAAAACGAGAGGAATAATAACCTTTCATTAGCTTCATTAACCGGCTTTAATGAAATTGGTTGTCACATGCCATGAGCAGCATCATGACACATAATTTTTGAATCTGGTCGGTGATAATTTGTTGATAGTTTGCTGAAAATTGAAGAATTATGTTTTAGAGCAGATTAAATAACAAACTTGCACGTGCTTGATTTAAATTTAATAAAACTAATGGTCTTTGCCTTTCGAACCTTTCAGGTCAGCTACATTGGTTAGCATTTGCTTTGCAGATAAATGGTTGTCGCCAGAATAAAAGATTAGGCAACACGACATAATTTAACTACCGTATTTTATCGATTAAGAGCCGCGGCTTTTATTCAAAACTGCCATTTTTGTCGGCAATTACAATTTCGGCTTTTCGTTTTAGTCTGTCTTGACTATGTATTTGAAACTGTAAAGGTTGGTTCACACTTGTGTTCACACTATGAAGTAACGCAACGCAAAGTTGCTGCGCATTGCATTGTTGGATTGTTTTTGCAGTAAAGTAAGAAAAAAGCTACTTCAGGCGCAGTGTCACAAATTAACAAGTTACATGTGACGTGCATTGGAGTGAAGAACACTCCACGTTACATAAACGAAGTCTGAACGTCCAGAATGAAGCGTACGTTCATCGTTCGTGAGGTTAAATACGGAAACATACGGTATTCTTGGTGTCTCAGTCGCGGCTACTATTCAAGGGCGGCCACAATTTGAGGGCGACTCTTAATACGGTAACTACTATTTGGCGGCTTCTTAATTGGACTTAAACTGTGCTCAATGCAATAAAAGTAGGAAAAAAGGTTTACACATTGTCAAACTTGTGCGGCTTGAGATATTTGCACGAAAAGTCTCGTGCAATTTCCTGTTAGTCGGTTAAACGGAAACGGCCAATTTTCTAAGTTTAATGATCATTGCACGCATAAACACGTAGTAATCAGCAACAGATTGGAAGCCATTTTGTTCCCTTGCTACACATTAGATATTGGATGTACCATGCAGTATTTGTGGTTCCAATAAACTTGTTTTTATAGCATAAATTGCTCAGACAAATGAGATTCATTAATATTTGATCAATATGTTTGTGCAAAGCAGCGATTGAAATTGTTCCAAGATAACAAAATATCACCAAGCAACAAGCCCCAATGAAATTAGACGATGTTTTCTATTCATAAACTTTGACCGCTACACCGTCGTTTAAATGCAAATCATTTTTTGAATGTCTATTGATAGTTTTTATTGTCTATACTGTGTTTTAATTAGCAAGGAGATTAAGTTTTACTGCATTTGACCTTTAAGAGAATCACCTGCAATGGATTTTGAAATTTCATTACTTTTTATTGCATTAATATGATAATATCCTGGATTTAGCATCCTTGTACAACAAGCTTAAAGATGTTAGCTGATTCTTTTTTCCTGCTTGTTTCCACTGGGCAAGCAACAACACAATTTTGGGGAGAAACCAGAGGAGATTGTAGAAGATCTTTAACTTTAATTTGCACAAAGGCAACAAAAGCTTGCAAGTTGATGCTTAGATGTGTAAATTTGGACAAAAGAAGGAACAAAAGGATTTTTTGAATAAGAAGTGGAGAGAATTTAGCCTTAGGGAAATTTGAAGAAGAAAAGCAGTTAGGGAAGAAAAAGAACTTGCCTCAGGCAACTGGGAAGAATTTGAAATTCAATTGTGAGAAGATCTAAGAACAAGGAGGTTTCAACACTTTTTCTCTGCATTTGCAGTGTGAAGGAAGAGAGCAGGACATTCCGGTGACATCATTTCCAAACTAAATGCATCTTTGGTGTAATATTCACGAAATTAAAGCAATCTAGCGAATTATCGGAGTTTGTATTAGCGGTTTTCTAATTATTATTTAATTATTTGCTAATATAGTTTAATACTTGGGGTCTGTGTATGTTTCAGCCTGGTTTGTTGGTACACTGCTTTCCACTCTCCGAAGGTGCTGTGGGATTTCGGTGATGGTTAGAACATATTAGCAGGGCTGGACTGGATACAAATTTAGTACCGGGAAAGTGATCACGAATTATTTTCTGCATGTAAACACAACAATTTGATCTCGAATTATTCACCACTCGAAATATTCGGTGCATGTAAACGTAGTGTGTCGTGAACTGAAAAAGTTTGCGAACCACTGGTAATTTCTGCCTTGGTTGTTGGTGTATACTCTGGCCATGTCTAAGTTTGGCCTAAATCCGAGCCTCATAACTTACTCTGTGCTGCCACCAGGAAAAATAGTTCAGAGTTTATTGCTTGCTTCTTCCAGAAATCTTAGAACGTTCGCTTACTATTTTCAGTAGATCGGTTGCAATCCTGGTGTTTGGATCTATTTTCTTGTATCACTACACCAGAGAAAAGGCTCGGATTTAGGCCAAACTTACACATGGCCAGAGTATAGTCTTTTATTTTATGCGGGTTTTATGTGAATTTAAGGTATGTCGTCATTTCACAATTCGTATTTAAAAAAAGATGTGGGATTTTAAGTGTGCGGTTGTAAAAATTACCCGATTAAAACTCCCTGCATGAATTTACGATCTCGGGGTCTTGGAAGACTGCAGAAGTGCAAACATCGAGCAGCCGAGTGTTGAAATGTGTGTAGAGCATCCATCAATGTCCAAGTATTTAGGTGAAGTTCTTTAATAAGATTTGTAATTGTTCTATGGCCATACAGCACATTGTTTCTGCAATAAGCAATTAGTACAGCGAGGGATATTGCAGCCAATAGTTTTTGTATTGATATTTAGGAGGAATGGAAATTTTTTTTTGTGTGCCTGCAATGAAGCGAAACGATGAAATGCATTCAAGTGATTCCTAGTTGGGGACTTTGAGTTTATTCAATTTGATGGAGGATTTTTTTCCTTCTTTTCTTGAGTCATTTCTGTGAAATGACAGCAGTTTGGCAAATAGAAATTGCTTCCTTGTTGGCTAGGGCCAAAGTTTCTTTTTTGAGACTTTGGTGAAAAGATCAACATTTCCAAATGCTTCTTTCTTTCCTTTTCCAATATAGTTGCAGAAAGATTAGACTGGAAATAGGTTATTTATATACAGTTTTGACCTTTTTTTCATTATGATGTGCACTGCTCTCTTTGCTAGGGCTTCATCATGTAAAAAGTAATCTGCTTGTTGAATCTTCTTTGCCATGATAACAAATCTTGACAAGAGTCTTATTAATTTTCATCTTTCTGAAAGGATTAAGTGATAGAAAAAAGAAGACATTTTTAAATTAATGGAAAAAGTCTTAAAGTGGAGAGAATAGAAAAAAGTGATGAACGTACGGAACATACGGAAAAAATAATATTATTTTTCATGGAAAAGGGAGTTTTGAATACGAATACGGTAATCAAAAACAAATGTTTCTATACTTTAAACTAGACTTTGACCGATATCGATATTTTGCAGTATCGCCGATACCGATAATCGGCATCCGAATGTCGGTCGATATTAAAAAGTGATTAGAATGACGGATTTAATTGGCAATAAAATATTTATTTAATTTTCTAAAGCTGCTGTTTTGCTTGTTTTTATTAAATCAAAAAATGTCAGGCCAAAACCCAACAATCTGGAGTCCCTGTCTCGTTATTACGTGAGTATGCGTCCCTTCCATTGTAGTAAATCCCCATACTGCAGTGGGTAAGACCATATCCAGTCACATAGTTTACCTTTGACGATAAAACAAGTGTTAGTAATCGATCACAATGTCTGGAGCTCGATTAAAATTCTGGCGTTACGGGCTACTTTTTTCTGCCACTTCACCAGTGATACGGCCGGAGTTAGGTCAACGTTATATCGGTTTAGGCTGCACTCTTTGATTTTTTCATTAGCATTAGCACGTATAAGTTCACATGAGTGAGGATGCGAACCGTGCTTTAATAAGTGCACGGAAATCAAACCTGGTGCATTTTTTTTTTATTTTCTGCTCTTTAGTGGCATTTGGTCATGAGTGGGTGTGTCAAAAACACATGCTTGCAAATACGTTGTGAGCGTGCGCAGTGACATTTCATTTCCAGCATGTAAGCTTTGAAGTGCAGTCAAGCACTTTCTCCTTTTACTGATTCTCTATGAATTAGTTTGTATTTTTTGTATGGAAAATATGGTTTATTCGTGGCGTTTTTAATTGAGTGATGAGAATAGCAACACATGCTAGCGTCTGCCAAGCCCCCAAATGCTATGTTCTGTCAACCACGTTGAGGGGGAATAGAAAACACTTTAAAAGAAAAATTGGTTTGACCTGACCACTAATTTGGTATCCAGTGAAACGGGACTCAAAATGGCACAAAGAAAACAATAGAAGGGGAGGAGAAGCCTAAATTGGGATATTTTCTGCTTGTTTTATTGGGCAATCACAAAGACTCTCTTTTTATGTTATCAGATCTTGTTTTTGTGCTTGCACTCATATCTCAGCAATTCCCAGAAGCAATAATTATTTATTTTGCTTCTCTGAGCCACCAAACAGCCCAAAAGTCACAAAGAATTGATTTAAATTTAGCAAAACAATTTATTAAAAATGTGATAGTGGGACAAAATTGCGACAAAATTGCGAAATTTAATTGTTGCGCAAAGTTTGTGTTTGCAATGCAGTGAAGCAAATTCAGAATTGAAAATTTTCAATTCACTTATTTCGCAATATTATTTTCTGCGCTTTGCGTGATTGTGAAGAATTGTGAAGCATTGTAAACTAGCCTTGAGGCTTTATACTGCTAAATAACGAGTGGAATTAGGAAATAATGTGCGCAGAATGGGATGCGCAGTGTGAAATTGGCGCGAAGTGCATGCAATTCCTGAGAGGCCGCCTTTGGAGCTTAACGACGACGGCCACAGGTCACACTTGAACTTCCAAACTGGAAAACGATGCGTCAGCAAAACGGGAAGAGTCGTAACGAAAGATGCTCACACAGCACGCTGTATCTATAGGAAAGGAAGTCTTATGGACATATTTGAGGTGGCGTGTAAATATTTCAACAGTCTGACACTTTCAACTGCAACGCTTCAAATGGAATCCTTTCAGCCTTTATTGTTCTTTGCCCGAACCAGCTAGTGCTCCTCGTGTCTGTTAGTAGCACAAAACTTTCCCATACATATATGACGTCATTTGCAAATGGCGATCGTGATGTGTCTGAATTGCTGCAATTGCATATGCCAAACGATGAATTCTGGATAAACAAAAATCTGTAAATTGGTTCAAGTAGACCTATGGTGCTTCAATTTTGGTTTTAACACGTGCAAATGGCAAATTTTACGAAGATATGACGTAAAATACTAATTGTATGAATCCAAAATCCTTCTGCACATGTGCACAATCACATTTTTCCAGGTGCAATCGCATTTTTCCTGGCAGAAGCACATGTTTTAGAAGTAATTTTAATACGCCACCTACCGTAGTGCAAACAGATACTGTATACGGCGCTCCCATTAAGGGTGTTTTATGTCATAAATATTCAATCATCTTAATAATAATTGAAAAACTATTCGTATTAAGACATTATAAAATAAGAAAAAAAATTTTTTGAGGAATAAAAGTTGACCTCCTTAATTAATTTTTAGTAAAAAAAGAATTACAGTAATTTTACCATTTCTGTAATTTTTTTTGACCCACCATGGTTGTGGGAAGGTTAAATTACGGATATTATTACTGATTGATTTCCACGAAACGATAAAACCAAAATTGAAGCACAATAACCCACTTAGCGTTTCTGGGATTTAGGGCGTGTAAACCGTGATCTGTGGGACGACTTTCTTAAGGATCCAACCTTGCGTTTACACCGAGAACTAGAGAAATCGCGGAAAATCCAGTTGGAGGCTTGTGCCAGATGTTCTTGCCGTAGAAACAGTATCTCGATCAAACATGGATGAGAAATAACTGGAATTCCCAGTAGGTCACCATCCAAGTACTGACCAGACTCAATGCTGCGTAACTTGTGTTTTCTAGATCAGAGCTGCTTAAACTTTTCACCCAAGGAATTTTTACGCGACTCCGGGTTTATAGTTATTACATAGTACAAAATCTAGGGCCATTTTGCGACATTATACTTGTTCGCACCAGAAAGTTTGGGCTAGCCCAAAGTTTAAATCTGGTTCTGGCCTGATATTGGTTTAAAAAGTTCAGGCTGGAGCGTTCGCACCAAAAAGCAAAAAGCCACATAGCTAGGCTAGCATGCAGCCAATAGACAATCAATTGACCATGTTACGCACAGAATTGTGGGAAGTGACTTTGGCAATTATCTAGTTCACACAACTGGATTAGAATTATCTAAAATCTAAAATCTAAAAAGTTTAAAAAAATTTAAACTCCGTAATTTTGGGCTAGATGCGTTTGCACCAAGAACCAGAACTAGATTTAAACTTTGGGCTAGCCCAAACCTTCTGGTGCGAACAAGGTATTACATTCAGTATTGCGACCCCATGCAGCTGGGGTAGCTAGACAGCTTTGTAAGACCTGCGAAGTCATTTGGTCTGGCCCTGCCAAGGCAACCACCATCACATTAGGAGTGAGTTAATTAAATGTTTGACCAAATATAGCAGGCCATTTTTTAAGTTAATAATTTTCTATGACCCGCAAATGATGTCATAAATATCCAAATGGCTCTTAGCAGAACAAAGGTTCCCCACTCTGCCGTATGTGGTCGCGACCCACAGTTTAAGAAGCCCTCTTCTAGATTTACAAGAACAGTTCCCACATACTTAACGCAACAATACAATGTATAAAGTATCATGCAGCTTCCATATTCTCCCCTAGCAACTGTTGATCAGGTATGAAACAATAAAGGATCTCCACTTCTATTAGAGAAGTGGAGGGAGACATGTCTTAGGCACAAACTCCTGCCTGGTTATTTTGCGGATGACTACAATCACATGACTGAGTCAACCAATCCTGGTGCGTCACTATGCAAACACACAACAAATACACAAAATGGCTGCTGACATTATACACGGTGAGACCAAATCGATCAACTCGATGAACAAATCAATTGGGGCATTTTTGTATGAACAACCTTGGACTAACGAAAATGCACGTCACTCCCAACCAATGCGAGTATTTCAAGTACTTTTCGGAATAGAGTTTAAGTCGCAATTCAAGGGATTAAGTGAATTGTTGTACGAAGTAACCTTTAAGCCGCCAGTTCATTTTCTTGCGTGTAATGCATTTGACAAGGGACAAGTTGAATACGAATGGTTTATACAGGAAGTGTTGCGAGTTAATTTTTTTGTTAAATTGGGTGTAGGTGTCTTCCTTGATGGATGCAGAGTAGTCCGTGTCGACTAATTGCGCTCCGTCTGAGCATTCCACGCATGCTTATAGCAAGATTAATTAGGTCCAATTAATCTGAGTGTTTCTCACGAGTGAACATGTGCAATATTAATACTGGATATCATCTTGAATATGATTGGCTAGCACAGAACAATGTCATGAAGAGGTCAGATGAATCAGTGTGTGTGTATGGAAATTAAAATGACTTTTGTTTGGAGGAATGGGATCAATAGTGAACAGATATTGCAGCCATCAGTTTGTTCATGCCAAAATGTAATTTGGCTTTTCTGCAATGCTTGAATGTGTTCAACTTTAAGGGGGAAGAAGGGCGAAGGAGCAGCAAGGTTTTTAAGTTATTGGGTTGGAGTTCCAGTTCAATAATTTAACTTAGAACTCTTTGGAATTTCAATTGGATTATTTCATTTAAAGATGAAAAGAAACGTTTGAAAACATTTCTTAATGAATGTAGGGAGTTGTATTTTTACTTGCTTTTAATCTCGTGCTAACGAAAGATGTAATCCTGGTTTTATCTTTTCATTCGCTTCGCTCTGAATTTCGAGTTTGCTTGCAGAATTGCACAATTTAAATAAAAGAAGTTGTTCTCAAATTCGATTTAAAAAATTATCGATCTACAGAAAAGCTCTGAATGAATGTCTGGGCGTCTGTTTGGACCAAGGCGATTATTTGAGCCAAGTACTTAATTAGAAATAAATTAATTTTTCATGGAATTTTAGACCCAAAAATGGAATTTCATGCACAAAATTATACTTTTTAGGCCAAAAAGTGGAATTTTATGCACAAAACTGTAATTTTTAGACCCAAAAAATGGAATTTTATGCACAAAATGTACTTTTTGGGTTCAAAAATGGAGTTTTATGCACAAAATTGTCATTTTTAGGCACAAAAATGGAATTATTATGCACAAAACTGTACTTTTTAGGCCCAAAAATGTAATTTTATGCACAAAACATGTAATTTTCGATATTTTATTTTAAAATTGATATTCTAAATACTCGATTTCGATCTATTCAATATCGCCGAGTTTAAAAATCGATTGAAAATGGTTGTGACAGGTCCAAAAAAAGGAAGAAAAAAAAGCACAAAGTGATGACTACGAAATTTGCATCTCATTCTCTTCTTTTGATTGGAAGAAATTCGATCTCTCCTAGCAGCGACGTCTAGCTCCTGATGCGACTACTAATGAGGCAGAAAAATAAAACCTAGGGGGCGAACTGAAAAAAAGAAGAGAGTATGGGCGACGAAATAAAGTGTACTGAGGGGTTGGGGCGCCGCCAACATTGTCAAGTCTCAAGTTGCGCATTTCAGAGATGATCTTGCGAGTGATTTAATTAAGTCGTAAAGAGGATCTTGATTTGATCTTGCGAAATGTGAAAAATAAATGGAAAATTAATATTTTTCTTTTTTTTTATAAATAAATATTTTTTTTGTTGTTTTTTTTTTTTAAATAAAGTGAATTAAGTAATGAATATCGAAAAACACCGCCCGTGCATGCGATGCTTCCCTGCATCGCATATGATTCAATTTGTGCATGCAAAGTGGCCATTTAAAAAGATTGAAATGTTGATATTTTAATGGCGCCAATGAATTTTCTATAAATGCGATTTAGTGTGCGAGCCGCCATTTTGACACGGCATTATAGATGAGGTTTAAGGTTGGGAATTGTTGGGTTTATGGAGATGGGTAATGTGAATGTGATGGCGTTTTATTATGCATTCCGTGCTGTAAAGTAGGGATTGGTTGTGGCGAGGATTTCTCGAAAGTTTTTCTTTTTTCTTTTTTGTTGTTAGGGGTAAATTTGAGAAGTGGGGATTTCTAAAATTCAAGAGCGGAGATAAATATTGATGGGTTTTTCAGAGAGTGTGGATGTAAGCAGGTTTCAGAGGGAGAAAGAGAGAGAGAAAAGGTGAGAGATGAATGTCAGAAGTAAGGGATAAACAATGTTGGAATACAGGAGAGTTTTGTGAGAAGCTAGCTAGTCGTTTTTAATATCCACTTTTAAATTTCTGAATTTCAAATTTTAAATAAATTAAAAAAAATGATTTTTGTCTTTAAAAATCTTTGAAAAATGATTTAAATCTTTAAAAATCTTTTATAAATGATTTAAAATGTTGAAAAATGATTTTAATCTTTAAAAATCTTTTATAAATGATTTAAAATGTTGAAAAATGATTTTAGTCTTTAAAAATCTTTTATAAATGATTTAAAATGTCGAAAAATGATTTAAAACGTTGAAATAATTTAAATCTTTGAAAAATGATTTAAAACGTTGAAAATAATTTAAATCTTTGAAAAATAATTTACATTTTTACAAATCTTTGAAAAATGATTTACATTTTTACAAATCTTTGAAAAATGATTTACATTTTTACAAATCTTTGAGAAATTATTTAAATCTTTAAAAAATCTTTTATAAATGATTTTAACCTTTGAAAAATGATTTAGAACTTTGAAAATAATTTAAATGTTTGAAAAATGATTTTAAAAATAAGTGGACTGAAAATTTTCTATACTTATGTCATCCCCATTTTTATGTAAAATCACTGCCAAATTTATTTGTCTAAAAAACTTATAAACCTGTTAATTTTAAATGAATTCTAATGCCAAAATACATTTCTTAAAAAATTGGTTCGATTCCAGACGAAGCGCAAAAAGAAATATTTCAAAAAAACTGATTATTCTATACTTATGGCGCGCACCTTACGTAGAATTATTTATTTATTTATTTGGTGGGGCATTGAGTGTAAATTGCAAGAGTGTGGGTGGGCAAAAGCAATTAAGTGGTCGCACCGCAAGATTGGCCATATTGAAAAATTCCTCAAATTATTCCGCATGCTCACACTGTTATTATTCGCATGTCGAGCGCTTTAGCTGAAAACCGCAAGATGGCGACCTCCATTTGACCGTGGCGTTTTGAGGTGCAGCCAAAAGACCCATTTCCATTTTCATTCGCCTCGATCGCGATATCGAAAAGAGACCCCCTGTTTTTGCTTTCATAAGATGATAAAATAAATCTATGGCGCTTTCATTGCCCCGCTCGTAAAATGCTCGCGAGCGCCATTGCTCCTAATTTTGTTTAGGCCTATTTCTCATTTAGCAGGCAGAAAAAGTTGCGAGAAGGCAATAGTGAAATCTTAGATGGGAAATAAAGAAATTTGGATAATAAAATTGGTGGGAAAATAAGAAGAAAAAATGTTTGATGTTTATGTGATGATGATTCCGAGTTTTTGGAAGTCGTTTTCACTAAATTGGTGTTTTGGTGCAGGAAATGAAATGAAATGAAATTATACGAGCAAAAAGAGTTAGATTTATTTTTTCCGAGGGATTTGTTCATTTTTTTAAGATAAAAATCAAAAAAAAAATTAAAGGTGATGTGAAATCATCATTATTACTCGATTAGCGCCACTGATCGACCGCGACGATTGTTAGAACTAAAATTGGAATTAAAAACAATTCAAAAATATTTTACTAAATGCATTCTGAAATGCACAATTATTTATACATTAAATAATTTCAATGTATTTTTAAATCGTATTTTTAAAAGTACGAGGAACGAGCGACGGATACCGCCGAGGCAACATGCGGCAACAGGTCGACCTTCCTCGGCATGGAAGAAGCGAGTTTGCCGCACTTCACAAAACGAGCAAAATAAAAGAAAAAATATGTCTCAGAATTTAGTGTGACAAAAGAACATATTGTTCTATTGTCCTTAATAAAAATGGAGGAGATGATAAAAGTATTGTTCGATGGCAGGATAGGATTAAAAGACGTTTGGAAAAGGTCCAAAACATGGAATGTTGTTGTTTCGGCCGCGTCTGCCAGACGACACACAAAACTCGTCAGCAAAATTAACACTCCGCTGTACTCAGATTGCACCCAGATAAATTATAGAGGGTAATTTGATGAGGACGCATGCGCACTTGACAGATGAAAACCACCAATTTGCGTGCAAACCATTTTCATTTGCTTCGCTGCATCGATTTTTTTTCCCTCCACATTTTTATCAATATTATCATTAACGACACCTGGCGAGCGGAATGAAAATGAAATTCGAAACCCAAGATGCTCGCACACTGTCCGTATCGGGTTTTGCACGTTAATTAGACGGCTAAGACACTTGTTCATTAAGCCTGGTCGGTTCCTCTGGGCGGCACCAGGTGCCAGTAGTGGCGGTTTAATTACAGCATCCATTGCGCGCCATATTTACGAGCCCGAGCTGATGATGTCACTCTTGTTTCCCCTTTTCCCGATAGGTTTGGACGGGGGAACTCGTTTTGTTTAATTAGCGTCATGAATAAGTAAGTCGCTCGTGATTATTAAAGGTGGGTGCCGAGGTAAGGTTAGGGTTAAACGAGGTGTGCGAGTCGGGATTGCCAACTTGTGTCGATGTTTAATTCAGATAAAAATCGGCTTTTGGTGCCGTGTGAGCAGTCGGGGTGAAGGAAGTGATTTAATGCTTCACTTCCGGGTCGATCGATGGCTTACTCTATCTTTTTTTTTACCGGCTTGATTAACACGAGCGTGTGTGTGTGTGTTTACATGTGCGCAGCTTTCCAGGGGAAGAGTGAAAATCCGATTTTGGATTTTCACTGTTTTGCGCATTTCAATCGAGCTTTGCGGGAAAGCTTCGCGCTTTATTTATTTATTTGTTAATTCACTTAATTGGGAGTAATGGAAAAAGGTTGCAGAATTAGTCGTAATGGAGTTGGTTGATACACAGTTTGCGGCAAGTACTTTTCCCTTATAAAAACCTTCGTTAAGCGTATAAGTATAGTGGAAAACTTATAACTCTACCGGAGCTTTATGCTGGGCGCACACATACCGCGATTTCACATCGCGTCGCAATTGCTTTGCCATTGTGCATGCGCAGATGACGTCATTTCCTTCGCGCCAGTTTGAAATCTACTTTTAAAAATACTACTTGTCCCAAGTACTATTTCGCCCGCGATTCATGTCGCAGCCAATCCGTGAGCTGTGTGAAATGATGTCATTTCATCAACATTTTCAACCGAAATGGCGGGCAGGTTTTTCGGATCAGGAATGACATCATAACATTGAAATAGCAAAGCTGGAATATACTCTAGTTGCAGTCAAAAAGGCACTTTACAACGCGCGATTTACAGAGCGATTTTGCTTGCCAAATCACGGTATGTGTGCGCCAAGCATTACATTATAATTGAAAATAGCGTAACCAATCCGGTAGTTTTCCACTATTTACGTCACTGACTAAAAATCTGGATTAGCATTGACGTCTTTCGTTGCCATTCTGTTGGAGCGTTTATTCACTGGCGACAAACGGAAAATGAAGTTTTATAGGTTGTAACATTAATTTAGGTCAATAAAGGGATGGGGGATTGACTTGGCAGGCGGTTATTGCCCATCTTGATCCCAATGTTTGTGTATATGTGCGCATAGAGTGATGTGTGACTATCACATTTGGCTGTAAATCTTTATCTTTGGCCTTTTCAACTTTAATATTTCAAAGTAAAAGGAAAAAAATGAAGGGAGCAAAAGTTCTTGATAAGAGATATTGGAATGAAGGAACGAGCAGTTTGACCGGGGTTCACCGAGGTCCGAGATGAGTTGTGAGTTTTGATGTTTCGCCTTAATAAAGTGGGATGGTCACGTGGGCATCTGCACAAGGCCGTCTTACCTTATTCCTTGCCACGAAACG
This sequence comes from Strigamia acuminata, assembly GCA_949358305.1. NCBI lineage: Eukaryota > Metazoa > Arthropoda > Chilopoda > Geophilomorpha > Linotaeniidae > Strigamia > Strigamia acuminata. The sequence goes on from OX442321.1 coordinate 881,063, forward strand.
ATGCCATGCAACACGATGGTCGAACAAATGGTGAATTGATGTTTTAACGCGAATGATGACACTCCGCGGACTCCGGACGGCCCTCGGCCTTCGCCGCGTGATGTGATTTAGTGCAGCGGTGGGGGGGGTGGAGGGGGGGAAAAATGGCTGGCACGGATTAGGAATTTTAATCGTAAATAAGGACGACTCTTTCTGTTTCGGAATTTTCGAAATAAATATTTAGGATGGAGAAATTTGTAAAACGTTTAGATGTTTCTGGGAAGAAGGAAAAAATGCAATAAAACGGATGGGAAATGCTGAAATTTGTAATTTATTAAACTTCTCGTGCCGCCATAATTAATCATGGAGGAATTTGGGTTTTAGAATTTAGAGTTTGAGATAGACGAGAGGGAAACGATGCAATGCATAACCCGCTATGAACTTTCTCGTTCTGGATCGTTTTATGCTGCTGGGTAATAAAGTTAACTGGTTTATGATAAATCGTCTTAATTGCTATAGGGTTAATGGCTAAATAGTTTTTAAAAAGAAAAAAAATTTTCTCTAGAATTTATTGAACCATTCAACAAAATTTGCGACGTCTCAAGTAGCAATTCATTTTTTTTTGAGTAACTGTAAAGGTGGGTACACAATTGGAAGTAAAGTAAAGTAAACAATGATGAAGTAGAAGTAAGGTAATGCAAGTATGTTCACACTTGTTTGAAGTTGAAGCAGAGATCTGCATTGGGTACCCGTACCCGTGCCCGTAACGGGTACGGGCGGGTAACGGGTACGGTTTTTACGCCAATGCACATCTCTGGCACACGTGATCGCGTTCAGGAACGGGTACGGGTAGGGTAGGTAGAGAATTTTTTTTGGAGACGGTGTGGTAATCCCAAATTACTACTAATAAAGGAAAATCCTTAAAACTAATAATTTTGTAATGTTTAATTTGAGTACCAAAAGAGTTGCAGAATTATCCAGGCACTACAGGATGTAGCCCCTATGATTGTGTGTGAAATACGGTAACTTTCCCTGCGAGGCTCTGCTTGAATGTCGGCTCGCTCGATGGGAGTGTTTGTTTCGGGCACGACGACGGAAGTAAAGTCGTGTTTGCCAACTAAATGAAGAACAAGTCTGCGGTGACCGGAAAACGCAGTCTTGTGGCAAGTTTAAAAAGTGCGGTTCTTACACGCTGCAAGCCGTGTAAATTCGCCGTCGCGTGTGGTTTTGGCTTTTGGAAAATCTACGAGCCATTCAAGGAGGAATAGTGTGATAAATAATGCACATCCATTATCTTTAAATTGCCGCGTCATTGTTAAAGGTTTAGGTGGGAATTAATGCGGGATTACATGTAAAATTGCAATTCACCACAAACAGATGCTAAACACTCAGCGTTTGGTTAAAAAACGAAGATTTTTAATGACGTTTTCGTCTTAGCCTTTCCAAAACAAACTCTGCACATTTGCGAGAATTTATTTCCCATTAAAAGTTTGCTAATGTACATACCGACATGACATCTTTACATGCTCACTCGTACCTCATTTTGAAGTCGGTGCACAAACTGAACAAAGTTTACAACTCTGTCCATCTAATGAGAGAATTTTTCTGCTGCTTTTACAACATTTCACAACACACATCTGTGTTTCAGGTGTTTGTGTTTTTGTTTTGCTATTTTTAAACATCACAAATAAAAGAAAAAGTTGTTGCGGCCAAATTTGGTAGAACATTCACCGATACAATGTGGTCCTAACTGCTATTGGTTGAGCCGGATTAATGCCGGAAAAGTAGTTCTGTTTATTTTCAATGTATTTTAGTGTAAAGCGTGATTAGAATGATGGATTTTATTTATTTGGTAATAAAATATTTATTTCATTTCCTAAAATAAAGCTTTTCCCCCTTTTATTCAGTCAAAACAATGTTAGCGTAGTTTGTTGGTTTCTTTTGGCCGGTAAACAAAGGTTTAGTTTTTTATTGGTTGTTTTGCCTAGTTAGATTACAATTTTGGTGTTATGGGCTACTTTTTGTGCCACTACACCAGTGATACGGCTCGACCAATAGGGAAATAGATCAACGTTGTGGTGTGGGAAGCTTGTACTATAAGTGGCCTGCCCATCGTAAGAGAATTGCACGTACGGTTTTCCAGGAAACTAAAAGTTAGTTTTATATTTTACATTCAGGATAACATTGTGCGTGTAAGCTTTGTAATTGACATTGGAATTGCCACTGTTCCTTTTCGTCGCATTGGAGCTGACAAGTTTGGGTGATGAGCTGATGCGTTTTGGGCTTTTGGGCGGAGTTTCAATTCCGAAGGCTGCTGCAAGTCAACCTTTGGTCAACACTGGCTTGTCAGCTAATGTCGACTGACAAGTGACAACGGAGAGGGCGGAGCATTTTATTCTTTGAGCACTATAATAAAAAACAATAATTAAATTTTGATTTTAAGTTCACTTGTGGAAGTATTGTTCAGTGGAAGAGAATTAATTTTATCTCCCTCGTGAAACTCCCTCGATGATGTAACACGAAAAAAAAATTCTGTTGTTGAAACGAAAAAAAATTACATTTTCATAAATCAATAAAATAAAAAAATGGGTCAATTTGAACATAAAATTGAAGGAAAGCAGACAAATCAGCCGCCATTTTTTAAGTTAGATCGAGACAACCCTCGAGCAATGCAGTGAAGCACAAAAGAAAATCACGAAATTGTTATAGTTATCAAATTATTCACTCAAAATGTAATAACTGCAGAGAAAATCACATGAAATTGAGTCCTATTAGATTTCCTTTAAACCAACACGAAATTTACATTTGGAATCGGGAGTTTTTAAACTTTTCTAATGATTTTAGCCGGGGCACGGAGAGAAAAGATACAATTAAATCAGAACAGTGGACTTGTGGATCCAATTGACTTAAATCAAGTTTGGAATTGTCTTTATTTAATAAAAGTAATTTGAAATAGGTGGGGGGCCTGCCATTCTATTTTTTCTCAGCTCCAGGATGATTGTCTGCAGCTGCTTCCGATAAATCCACTTGGGCCACGTTTGAACCGAGCGGAGTGGGCACCGCACAATGAGTTGAACCAGGGGTCTCACTAGGAGATTTTATTTTGGATTCAGTTTAAAAGCGTGAGGGGCTTTGAAAAAAAATTGGAAAAAAATGGGGTGGAAATGGCACAAGTGCAGAAAAAAAGGATCTGAAGAAGGTAAACAAGAGCAGATGGTTGCAGGGGAAGGAGCATAATGTTGGGAAAGATAAAGCACAGGCAAAATCATGAAAGGAATTGTATTAAAAAGTAATGTGGGGAATCTGGGTTGATAAATAGAACAAGTTTTTTAAAAAATGGGGGAACGCTGTTTTTTGCTCGGTGGCTGTGTGCAGTCGGTTGAACCTCAGGTTTGGCATGCATTTTTAATGCCACTTGAGGATTTTCTATTTACTCCTGCAACAAAGTGTGAGAGATGTGCAACTTGTTTAAATCTGATGTCTGTATAAAAATTATGTGCCAGAATGCTTTACAATTAAATTTGAACTGAGTTAAGTGGGTGGAAGATTGGCATTTATAATTAATGTTTCTTTTCTTTGTTTTCTAGGTAAGAAAAGTTTCGTTTGAAAAGTTTTAATAAGTATCAAGGTAAGTTTATTATCTCACTATGGGCACAAATTACCGCAATCCACTAATTGGATGAAATAATCAGAGCAGAACTCCACAGGAGCCCAGGCCAGGAGTTGCACATCGCAAACATGAATTTAAAGTTTGATTAATGACGTTAGTGGCGCTCAAATCTAACAAAAACAGAAACAAACAGTTTTTATCCAAAAGACTTTATATTCCAAGGGTCATATAAAATTATCAACTTAAAAATTAGCCCAATTTTTATCTTTGGAGAATCCACCACCACATAAGAAACACGTTGTTGCATGTCTATACACGTTCCGTTGGAGTGGAGTCATCGTTTTGGAATCAAATTGTTTTTCCAATTCGGAAAATTGACGAACCACGGCTTTAATTTCTGCACGTACCGATTGCAAAAAATGACTGACGGCATCTGGACCTCTATACCTGCTATATTTGCTCAAACATTTAATTAACTCGCCCCTAGTGTGACGCTACAAGGCTTCCTTGGCACCCTCGCCTTATTTGTCCGGGAGTTGAACTCCGTTTATTCGATTACTGTCGGTCCCTGTGTAGCTTAGTGGTCCTATTCCCCAAAATTCTTGTATATATGCAATGGAAGCTGGGTGGGCTAGAAATAGTGCCATCCCGACAGCTTTACGGTTCAAACAGAACAGCTGCGGCTCAAGCCCAATCTGTCTTTATCTGGACAACGGAAAGCACACTCTACCGGCTGGACCCTCCAAGGACCAGATATATTCCAGGAGCCCAGAAGCCCACAAAGACCGGAAGAGTCTTTGTAAGATGAAGAAATCGGGCCCAGTAAGGCTTAGATAAAATTAGGCTGTCGCGTACTGGGAGCAACATACCTAAGAGCAACAGTTTAAATTGGGTCTAATATTGTTTAAGAGCAACATTGCTCTTAGACATTATTAAAAAATGACGTGGCACAACAGTTGTAGTTGCGTGTAATAATGTCTAAGAGCAACATTGCTAATTTTTTATTATTTTTTGCAAGACATATTGGCCAGTTTGTCAAGCTTTTTCAAACTACGGTTTCGTGTTTTATCGCTGTGATTATCGAGAGAGATTTAAGTGAATTTAGATGAATAGTTAAACTATTGGCTTTCCATTAAGAAAATATCAATAACCGTAGAAAGATTGTGATTTAATCTGAAACCTACACAATGACATGCAATCAATAAACATAAAAGGGAAATTATGGATTGTCATTTCTTCCCCAAGAGTTTTAAGGATGATGGTTGAGGGTAGAGTGAAATGCAAAGGTTTTTGATTATGTATGGACAGCTTGTCTGAAAAAGTTTTGAGCTACCGCAGTCGAATGGAAGTTGAATGTCATGCGGGCCGTGCAAAGATGCATTTGCTACTTCGCTTGATCAGTGTCATAGCTAAAGGCTTGAGACGATTTGCTAAAGTTGGGAAAATGGAGAAACACAAGTTGAAAGTAGATTGAGAAAGCTTTTAGTCAAAGAAACTTTCTCTAAACTTCTTAGGTGGAGAAAGGAATTGAAAGGGAAAAGTGTCCGAAAGATTTTTTTGTAGCCGTAGTCTCCCGTTACATAAAACATAAAAATCATCTATTATGATGGTGATGATCAAGTGATTTTAATGCTCTCTAAATCAGAAACAATAAATCTAACCCATAAGTCTTTGTATCTTCAGCGGTCAGACGATTATTGTGGAATTAGCTCTCGTTGTTGTGAAGTAAATCATTTGAAATTCAGAAGCAGAATTGTCAGTTTGCAGGGCTAATGGAAATGTCACGCTGCTCTAGTGCAATGAGAATGGTTAGTGTCTTCAGGCCAGAGTCATTTTAAGGGTTGCAGCAGCTTATTGTCACAAGACAAAGGAAGGCAGTGTTGTTTTTGAAGGTGCTATCATTATGTTGGCTTAATAATTACAGTAATTTACATGTGAAAGTTTGCTTTTCTAAAATGGTGCTTTAATGAAACAATTGAGATAGTAATAAGTGAGAATAATTGGTATAATTAATACAGATATTAGCTGGATTTAGTTAAGTCACTAATCATATAGTTAGACTATTTGAACGTGTTGCTGCATCATTTGGATGCTTTTAAAGTAATTAATTGGTGCATCGAATGGCATCAAAGTGTTTAGTTTGTGTGTTGAGTGAGCAGCAATGAAGCGCGGTGGCCAACCAGGTAAAATGATATATACAATAAAAATATTCACTTGTTTGGTCCAATGTATTCTGTAATGAAATAAAATGTAAGCAATTTGCAACTTTAATCTTAATGTTGCAACAAGCACGCAAACAAGCTTTCTTTGTGCGTTTGCTCGCTGTTAGTCTGAATCAGCCGTAAGGAAATTGATCCTTTGGCAAAGTAGAAAGGAATTGACGATAAACATCAAAATGGATTGAGATGACAAAAGTCTCCAGTATTTGTAGACTAAATGCTGTGCTTGTAAGCAAATATGACGTTGATGTTGCGACTACAGATGGCAAATACAGTGTATTTGTATTGTTTTGCATCTCTGCTCTTTGCTCTGCTGCCATGTTGCTATGTTTGTTATACCCTTTGTTACTCTTTTTTTAAAGGCTTTTATTTAACTTGACTTGAACATTTGTGTGTGTGTTTCAACTTCCGGTTTGTCTAAATTTGGGTGTTTTTTCCAAAAATCAATTCAGCATAACAAAAAATTAAAATTTGGGTTTCGTAGCGCCCTAGAACAGGTCATTCCACACATTATGAAAAAAAGAAAGAAAGAAAAGACTAATTTTTCAGCACTGTGGACTGGAAATACGAATTAAAATTCTGATTTACGGCAAACTGTAAGCAAACCGGAGCGCCACCTCGCGGAACTTGTGTTTTTTAATGGATGCCAAAATGTTCGCCCGATACGAATTTTGATGTTTTCGGCACTAAAAAAGCATTTAAAAATTCTGAAACCACGCTCATTTGATTGGAAATTGCATTCTGCACAAGCCTGTATGTATCTTTTTTCGATTCGGTAAAAAAAAAGTACGTTTTTTTACGATCGTAGCCGGCGACGGCGTGGTTAATTTAGTAAGAAATTTGAATTTGACCATAAAAAAAAAATATAAAAAATGAACGATTTAAAAAATTAAAAATATGTTTCCTGTGCAGAATTTGCCGCTCTTTCAAATGGTGGTGATAACTTTTTGATCTAAGCTATATTTTTTTTTATTTGCTAAAAAACGATTTGTTATTTGGCAAATTTTTAGTGTGGAATCAAATTTCGCAGGGATACAGCATAAAAGCCTTTTTCAAAAACGTAGTTTTTTTGGTTTACTTGTTCACAAATTAAAGCCTGTTTATATTGCGAACAAACACACTAGCTGCTGGAATGTTATTCAATGGGAATGACGTCACGTACAAACACGAAACGAGTTTTGCATATGTTTTAGAGTTTTTGAATGCAGTTAGTGATAGAACACCCAGATTATAAAAGATGCCGTGTTCAACGGGCAGCGTATTTACAAACTACAGGCACTACATGAATCTTTGTGGCCAGAAGTGACTAATGCATCTAACATCAAGTTCCCTGCTCAGATTGCACTCACCTTGCCTTCACTGGGTCATAGAAAGCAAAACAAATCAAACTCAAACTTACATAGACGATAAATTCAGAATTTCACCGCTGTTTGAACTATTGGTGCATTAGTCATTCCTGTAGTGTTTGAAAATGTGTCAACTGGCAACTCATCCAATCCTGCTCATATAAAATGTTGATGCTAGTCCTAGCCAATGCACAGTACCGTGAACATTTTCAGTGAGCAGGATTATGTTAAGTGATAATGCAAAATGAAGGGTCCCTTTGCAAACTTTTTGTTAGTCTATGCTTCTGCAGCATTTTTCTTCATATCTTCTCATTTTCTTCAATGAAAGAATATGAGACATTGACAGGAACTGCTTACCATGCCAATCACTTGTTTCCATCTGGTTAGACAGCATCGAGTCTGGGCAGTATTGGATGGATGACCTCTTGGGAATCTCTGAGGTTTTTCATCCTTGTTTGATTTAAGGTTCTGTTTCTGGGACAAAAACATCTGCTACCCACTCCAACTATACTCCAAACCGATACAACGTGGTCCTAACTCCTATTGGTTGAGCCGTCTCATCGTTGTAGTGGCACAAAAAAGTAGCCCATGACACCAGAATTGTAATCTGACTAGGCAAAACAACCAATAACAAACTAAACCTTTGTTTACCTGCCAAAAGAAACCAACAAACTATGCTAACATTGTTTAATTGATTAAAAGTGGAAAAAGCTTAGTTTAGCAAATAAAATAAATAGTTTATATAGTTTATATAGTTTATAGAGCAGTTTAAATGTGCCAAGCAGCACAATGAGTTAGATAAAATGAGATATAGAAAGGTGATATGTCTTTATCGCTGCAGTGATGTATACAATGCAGGGATTCTCTTTTGAATCTACGTAGACATCTATATTGCAAAGATATAGAATCGGTGAAGAATCAATATTGACATCTAAGTTACGTTTCGGAGATATAAAACCCATGGAAACCAATTCAATTTCTATCTATGCAATATCACTTTTCAGATATATACTGTAGACTTTCTGTGTCACAGCAAATATATATTATATTATCTGGCATTTTTTTCTAAAGTGTTTTATTTACCATTCTGACTTGACTTCATTTGAACCAAGGTCCTTGTGTTTGGCTTAACCACCAGACTATTTTGTCTCGCTCTATTACATGGCATGAAGTATCTTTTGTGTTTATTTATTTACACAGCAAAGATATTGACTCGCCTATTGAAAAACAAGAGACCAAAATTTTCAACATGGTTGGAGCGGGTCCCATCGCTTCTTCGAATATCATCTCTTCGAAAATTCTAAATTTTAGGTTGTTTCTTCGAATTTTTTTTACTTCGAAACGTAATTAGGAGGTCCATTTCCAGGGGGGGGCCATTTCTCCCAATTCTAGGTTTTGCAGCCGTAAAGTTTGATCTCCGCTATTTTTAATTTTTTTTCTAAACTTATGAAAAGTAGTCGTATGTTGTATGGATGTGTTGCACAACCTGCACAACTGGATGGCGGCGGCTCTGCCTGTCGCAAAATGTGCAGTTTATAGCAACATCGCAATTTGAAAAGCAATAAAATAATAAAACGACACCTAAAGGTGACTTTTTCAACTAGAAATGTCGGCATATTGAAAATGGTGATAAATTGCATAGTCGTTGCAATGTGCGGTTGCGATATTCAATATTTAGCCCGGTCATGCACACAATATTTAAACAACATAACATGTTTAACTGCTATTATAAGCAAGCTTTTCGAATGCAGCCGCTGTTTTCATAGTTGCGTTCAGTAAAGCATAGATGTTTATAAACGGCTTGTAGCATTAGAACAAGCCATTTTAGGAAGAATAAAAAATAATGGGGAAGAACAAATCCCATGAGAGATCAAATGGGAAAGAAAATGCCTTTAGGAAGTAAAAGGAAAGCATTGTTGCTGTGAGTAAATTCAACAAGGGAGCCTGAGGCTGGAAGAGGAAAAGAAAACATTGTTGAAATTGTCGCCTGGAGGGAAAACCTATAATTCCTCAGGGAATAAACATCACTCGAGGGCTTAAAGGAAACAAAATGAAATTAGATTTTTAGAAACAAAGGAGAGAAAAAATATTTATTTTTAGAATGTTTATAGAAAACACATAACAAAAAAAATTGCAACAATGAAAGGAGCAAACAGTTGTTTGTGGATTACATTTTTTCTTTCACCTGAAAAAAATGTAATTAAAATGCTTTTTGGTTGAGTGGAAGTGATGATTAAAAAATTCAATGAAAATAATTTTTTAAAAAAAAATTTCAAAAACAAGAATTTGAATAAGGTGGCAAGAAATTTAAAATTGGAAAAGAAAAAAATGTTGGGATTAACACAGGTTGAATAAACTTTTGATATTTACATTTCTGCTGTAGAAAAAGATAAAAAAAAAAAGGTTTTAATTTCCTTTTCGGTAATGTTATTTTAAAGTTAAAATTGAAAAGAAATTCCAAAAAAAAAAAATCTTTGCGAAGTGAAACTTCTTTCGGCGCTGTAGCGATCTATGAGTGACGGAAGTGACGAAACACTGAGGGAATGGGAACAAAACAGAACAATTGATAAAGTTAACCTTCCCATAACCATGGTGGGTCAAAAAAATTACGAAAGTGGAAAAATCACTGTAATTCTTTTTTCCTGAAAATTAATTAATGAGGTTAGCTTTTATTCCACAAAAACTTTTTTTTCTTATTTTATAATGTCTAAATACAGATAGTTTTTCAATTATTATTAAGATAATTTAATATTTATAACATAAAACACCCTTAATGGAAGCGCCGTACACCACTTTGCCATCTGTTTGCACTAGGTGGCGTATTAAAATTAGTCCTAAAACATGTGCTTTTACCAGGAAAAATGTGATTGCACCAGGAAAAATGTGATTGTGCACATGTGCAGAAGGATTTTTTAAAAGAAGGCAGAAATGACCGACCATGGCTGCACATAATGGTTGTCGATCTATTTCAGCCTCTAAACAAATCCAATTTATCTAGGTTAGGTTAGGTTAGGTGAGTTTCGTGTTTTGCCACTAGGTGAAACGCCAGACATCAACAGGTGATGATAATTCTTGTATAGTACGTGGATACTGGATAGCAGACGAGGATATATCATCTGTTCATGACTGGTGTTTAACCTAGTGGCAAAACAGGAAATTACAATTTCAATTGCCAGCCTCGAGTGAGGGTCCAGTTTTTTTGAACACGACTGTACATGTAAACATGGTAAACGATGTCATATTCTTGATTTTATTGGTTACTGCGGTTACAGGCCTAACTATTTTTAAACAGCGAACAACGTAAATGTTGTGTATTAGCACCACAAGGAATTATGCAGGCTCAAGCCTAGGTAGAAAATACATTGTATTGCCAACAATACAATGTGTAAAGTATCATGCAGCTTCCATCGTTTCCCCTAGCAACGGTTGATCAGGTAACGGGATAACAAAGACTCCATCTTTTGTTAGTGAAAACGGAGGAATAATTTTAGGACAAAACCTGTGTTGAATGTGTTATTTACGTCAAAGGGGCAAGATGGTAAAGTAAACGCAGAAGAGATGATAGTTTGGAAAAAGTCGAGAAATTTCACTAGTGCGGTGCGGTTTTAAGCACATACTCTTTTTTTTCACGTCACATGACTTGATTTTGTGATGGATTTAGATGAGACCTGTGAAGGCAATGGAGACTAGAGATAAGACGCGAGTCATAAAGTTTAAAGTGGGGTTCCACCAGTGGATCCACCCACACATAAACTGCAGTGCGACATTTTTTTTTTTTTCATCCTCTCGTGTTATTAGGAAAACATTTTTCTCTGTTGACGAGTTTAGCTCCAGCGTTTTGGACATTAGGGAATAAAAATAAAAACATGACTATAAAACATGGAGGGAATATAAAACGAAGATGAGATAAAGGAAGAGAAAAATATGAGGGAGAATTCGATTTGGGGAGAGAAATACGTTTCGTTGGGTTTTGTTTACAGTCGAGTGTTGTAAATTTTTATCAGTTTTGTTGGTGCAAACATTGGTGTCTCGTAATTTCCTAGGTTGCTCTTAAGGGTAATTAACCGAGCCGCTAATGCAGCACTTTGCCTGCGACCGGTTATTGGGTTAATCTGTGGCGGCGGCGACTATTTGCCAACACGTGCAAATTTTCCCTTTTCTTGTTGCTTAACCAATTTGAAGCTGATGGTGATGGCTGTGTGGTCTAAAAATAATAATATAAATCAATTAGACAACATTGTGACAGAAATTCATTGTAATGAGAAAAGGCTTTCCCTAGTGACAAATTAAAAGAGATGTTACAATAAGTTGCAACCATACAATACAGGTGTGTTAATATGAATTCCATGGCTAGGGTTAACTTAGCAACAGTTTAATTATTGACGAAAACGAGTTTAAAACGTTAAAAATGTGTTTAAATGAGTTTGAAATTGTTTAAAACGTGTAAAACGAGTTAAAAATCATTGAAAACATGATGAAACCAGGTTAAAACGTGTGTAAAAAGCGTTAAAAATGTTTGAAACGTGTTAAAACGGGTTTGAAATTGTTTAAAATGTGTTTAAATGTGTTTGAAATTGTTTAAAACGTGCAAAACGAGTTAAAAATTATTTAAAACGTGATGAAACCAGGTTAAAACGAGTGTAAAAAGCGTAAAAAATGTTTTGAACGTGTTAAAACGGGTTTGAAATTGTTTAAAATGTTTTTAAATGGGTTTGAAATTGTTTAAAATGTGTTTAAATGGGTTTGAAAGTGTTTAAAACGTGCAAAACGAGTTAAAAATCATTTAAAACGTGATGAAACGAGGTTAAAACGAGTGTAAAAAGTGCAGAGAGATGATAAAACGTTTGAAAACGTGTCCATTGAATTAAACGCTATCTTGTTAATTTAATCTCGTCTTTAAGTTAACCCTTCAGGATCGTTGAGTCGGGCCTTGATTTGTACTTATCAGCAAAATGAAAGCGAAACTCAAACAATTGGACTGCAGTCAAGGATAAAATGGCGACCAACGCACCATTGTGCATTGCAGCCAATAGGGTCTATGATCTGAAGGCGAGGTTGGGAGAGAAGCTTATCTGCTCACCCAGCTGAACACAACGGGAGAGAGAGAGAGAATCGAAAGATTGCGCTGCAGCAGCTTCGCTTCCTAACGCAGAAAACTCTACGGGCACTCGAGATTGCTTCGTGTTTATTTACTCAATCGGCCGATAGCAAACGGACCAAACTGTCAAAACATGAGTTAGGACCACGAGTTCAGCCCTTAAAGACGCACTTGGTGGATCAAATAATCGGCACATGCCACAATCGATCTAAATCGGTTTTGTTTACATGCGCGCGTGTTTTGCTGCGGAGGGAGAAGGTAAGGTTGCCTGGCAACGCCGGCGAGACGTCCATGGCAACGGGCGCTGTTAATAACGAGTTTGATGAGGAATTGTGGCGTTGCGAGTGGTCGGCAACGGCCACCATGTTTGCCGGCCTGGGTGGTGTCATCTATCATGTGTCACGTCAACGCGCGCGTCGCTCGGCTGACCACTACCGCGGGGAGAGTGTCACGTGCGCTAATTTTTCAGCCTGGCAGGCGGACGGCAAAGTCGATGCGGTTTATGGGGGCTGCGAGGAGCGAGGGCGAGAGCGCGGCGACGCTAATGCATTTTTGTGATGCAGGAAAGCCGATCCCGCATTAGAAAACGCGGGCAAGGATAACGCGATATTAAGTTGCAGCCACCCTCGGTCCGCGACCCCCGCCTAACGCCACGTCACGTCTTCCTCCGTTCTAATTACTCGCGATTGATTTGTAACGTGTTTGACACTCGCGTTGATTGATGCTGCGCAGTTTTTAGGCGGGAGAAGAAAAGCATGGCCGCGCTTCGTTTTGACGGGGGTTGTTGACAAAACTCGGAGTTGACAGCAAAGGGTTGGGTTTCACCGTTTCACGGCTCCAGGAGCGGATTATCATCCGAGGAAAGAATGGAAAGATGGTGTCGGGACGTGTTTTGTTGCGCCAAGTGGATTGTTGAGTGTTTTCTGTCGGCGGATCAATTTTGGCGCTTTTTATTTGTCGCGAATGAGCAGGGGGGAGTAAGGCGTTTCGTGTTTGTGCGAGAAATGTTGGCGGCGCAGCCAAGGTTGGATTTGAAATTGTAATTAGGTGAGTAATTAGTGCGATATTAAAATGCAGTCGGGTGTGCGTGCCGTGTTGGTTTCAGACGCGGCGTTGGGTTTCGCACCTGTATACGGGACTGAAAGATGGCGGAGATTTTTGTTGGTTTGCTGCGAGGGTGGGTGGGCAGCGAATGAATAAATAAGTGGAATTGCGGGGAATTGCGTTCTGGTGTTTGCGACAAACGAGTCGCTCTTGCAGTTCCTGTGCATGATGAGCATGCACATGGGCCCCAATGGACCGGCGAGGAAAATCCTTTCAGAGACTTCCTTAGGGGGACCCCTGCAACCAAGTTTAAGTGCATGTCGACCGAATGAGCAGTGCAGTCGACCCATCAATCTCGTCAACGACTTCTCCTTGCCAGCCAGTTTCGACTCCATTATCCGAAATGAGTTTTATTTCCATTTTCGGGCCTTGGCGGCGCAGCCTCGACAAAACGGATTAATTTAATGACGAAATTGGAAAATTATGGGGATTTGGTGTTGCGAAGAAACCCGCATGATCATAAGCAAATCTGGTAATTAAAAGATTGCAGAGAAGCCAAAGTTAGCCCGACCTAAGGTCAATTTTGACCTCCAAAAGTGTTTTTATTTTTTTTTCTCGAATACTATCAGAATTTTTATTCTGAAATTTCATTTATTTTCATTTAACATCATAAAAAACAATAAAAAAAAATATTTTCACAAAATTCCTTCGTTTACTCGCTACTTTTGAATACAATGTCAATTATTTTTGTCGCTGTCTTTTGACAAATACCGAATTGCTTAAATTTCTTCGTAAACATGAAATACTCAGAGAATAAAATCATTTTCACTCATTTTTGGAAAAGTTTTTTCGGTTTGCGGTCAAAAATGACTCGGGATGGGCGAGTAAGGGATTTTTTTTAGGTTGTTACTGCTAGGATAGAGAACGGTCAAGAAGAAGTTTAGATAGGAGTTGCGGAAATTGCATCGGAGACACGTAACGAAGACAAGGTTTGGGTCGATCCTTATCTGACTGAGGACGACCTTGAGAAAGAGTCGGCTTTTAGCATTTGGACAGGTTACTTGCATTATTAATGTCTAGGAGTTGCGTGTCTGACGCACGACTCCGTTATTAGCAATAATTTTAGGCTGCAAGTTGGGCTTATCGATATTGGGTTTGGTGATTACGTTAAATCCGATAATGCAATTGTTTCTCGTGTCAGTTTAGCCATTCTTTCGTGTTAAACTATTAGGAAAGGCGCAAAGAAATATTGACAGAAGCGAGAATTGCATTATGGGATTAGTGCGTTAATGGAGCGAGTGTGATGACATATTGGATTATAGAAAATAAGCTTGTTCATAAAAAGATATTAGGCTTTTTAACACTCATGCCTCCATTAGTGCTCAAATTCAACATGATTTATAGGCTAAATTAAGGCTGCAGCAAGCAACTTGAAGTTTTAGGAGTTTGAAAAATGATGCCGATGCTCGAATAACATGATAACACATTTCCAAGTATCAAAAACAAAAGTTTTAAATTTTGTCACTTAAGGCCTTTCTATCCAGTGATCATCATCGGTAGTGAAGTGACAATAATGCCATAAACTTTTCTAAATAAGCAGTTAGTTTGAGCACATTGAGATCGAAGTTTTTAAACATCGAGTCACCAGGTGCGAATAAGGGTTAAGGTGGAAACACGAGGGAGCGGGTAAAATTTTTAAAGCTTGCTTTTACTTGAAAATGCGACTAAAAACTCGCCCGCTTGAGCAAACACAAGCTTGCGTTTTTATTCAAATCTTTGTTTTCAAGCGAGCTTGTACTCTGTGAGGGACGAGTTGACCACACTGAGGGCGTCACCATGACGCCCAATCTAGTGGGGGGACGATTTGCCCACACACGATGATCACCACGATGGCGGACACTGGACAGCCATCCAGATGTCAATCTAATACATTAACCAGACACACATTACTTTGTAGACCTAAAGTGTAAATAAAATTCAGTTTAACTTTTGCCACGCTCAGAGCAAGTCCTTTCAAACCTCACATGGCGCAGTCGACAAAGAACTAAGGAAAATCCCGCTTCGATCAAACTGAGTTTGATTTACCAGCTTCAAGCTTGCTGGTGTTTTGCTCATGTGACTTTGACAGCCAATCAGAATCGTGAGGAAATTCTTGGAGGAGATTTTGGCGGGAATTTCTGGATAGCTACCTAGCTGGCTTGAGTTTGCTAGTTAAGCTGGTAAGACAAAAGCGGGTCAAGTAAGCTCGTAAATGACTCCCTCTTTAAACTTGTACCAGCAAGCTTTGGAATTTTACCCGCTCCCTCGTGTTTCCACCTTTAGGCCCCATTTGGTTCGAACACGGTATTAGTTCTGAGTGGACATTGAACTTGTGGGTTTGTTGATGTTTGACTAAAGGCTTTAGTGGTTTTCGGCCATTGCACGTCTATTGCAGATTCAGAACAAGGAGTTTATTGTATTCAAGTCGAAACCGGCTTTTGTGTCGAATGGGTTAGAGTCTGCTTTCCCCATGATGACTGGTCATGGTTGTGTTTTTATTTCTCTTTTTACGACTGGGGTCTCAGGTGGCACCACCTGATCATAAGGATAGGTGCATGTTTGGACTGCAGGTGAGGTGAAGTAACCACTATTTTCCAGATTTGAAACTCTCTGGTATAAAAGGTGTGGGCGAGACTTTACTTTTGACTTTAAATCCAACTGCACTCCAAACTTTCTCCACACTTAACGTGCTACTGCAAGTGTTCTGGGAACTCAACACCTGATTCTTATACCACTGCTATAATTCTTTGTTTCCCTTCTCACCTCTTCCTCCACACATTCTTTTTTCTTTCTTGGAAGAGTAAAAACTGCGTGATTAAGGTCTTTTTGTTTTTTTAATTCTTTTAAAGGACTATCATTGAAATGCAACCTCAGAATGCATGTTTAACTAAATATTGTGTCACCGCATGTTGGTAAATAAATATCTGTACTCACTGACTCTCAAACAAGGTTATTCGCTATGCTGCATTGTTAGAAGACCGATATGAATGACTATGTCGTTATGGAAGTTCAAAGTCACAGTGTTACAAAAACGCTGAAATCCAAAGCGTCGTTATTTAATGATACCTTACATTACTAGAGTGGCTTGATCGCCACTTGATGTGTCCATTGATTCCATCTTATCTTTTGTGCAACTACCTGTCAATGTTTCACAGGTGTGCAAGTAGAAATTGTCATTGTAAAATGTCTTTTTAATTTTGTAAAGTTATTGTTTAAAACAAAAATTTACAATCTTTGTAAATGTGACTTTACTAAGCCGAAAGTTCAAATTTACATTAACTTTTCAGCAATTAAAAAACGTGTAAAGCCATATTTTTTTCCAGTGGGCCAGGGCTGTCTTAACACTTTTCGGCGCCTTTGGCTAATAAAAATCAGGCGCCCCTTGCATGATGCCCTTCTGACTCTGTGCCCTACGTCCCCCTGTGCCCGGCGCCCCTGTGCTGCAGCCCAGTTAGCCCAATGGTAAAGATGGTCCTGGTATCGGCTAGAGAGCGTGTTTTTAAAATTGCGGATTGCAATTTGACATGTTTAGTTGTCGAAAGTTGGTGCGTATTTGCAGAAATGTTGGCTGTACATTCACTTTAGGCTTGTTTTGTGCCTATTGATTACAAGTCAAGGATAATGAATATTTACTCGTAGATGCATGTGACAAAGACATGACATGTGATGGCGGGTTTACATGGCACCTGTGGGAATTCAGGACGCAGTAGGGTGAAATTTAAATGGACCCTTTTCTCACTCTTTCATTCCCATATCTCTCGTTTAATCCCAGCCTAAGTGACTGGCGCCACCCATTTGCCTCTCTGCTGGCGGTTTCCATTAATTGCTATCTATCTGCTTGTCTTGTCATTCTCTAACCACCGGTTTAGATTTTTACCACTTTCCCAGTCGCAACTGGAGTTGACTGAATGTAAACACAATTTTCAGATGATTTGAGGGCGGAGAAACTATTTTTTCCTCCTTTTTTCTATTAACTTTTTTCTTTCTTTCTTTCTCTGGTGTGAAATGATAACATTAGAGTTTTACATTAGTTTGAGGTTATTGGATTATCATTAGTTTAGATGAGAATATGGGGAAATTCACAGTTTTCTCTCCTTTTCCAACTAAAGTTGAAGGGCTTGGAATTAATTCCAGACGAATTAGATTAATGGAGAAATTAGTGTAAAAGGATTTCTGCTTTCCCATCTTGAATTTTGAATTTTGAATTTTCCAAACTGTAATTGAATCAATACTCCATTAAGACCATTAGGCCTATAAATTAGTGAGATTAATTAAACATCTTTTAAAATTCATAATATTTATTTGCCGATAATCAGAATCGGAGATATAAAATTGAAACATTTTCAGACATCGGTGATAGAATTTTTTGTCGAGTCGATACAACATTGTCCTATTTCCAGCCGTATCATTGGTGTAGTGGCACAAAAAAGTAGCCCAAAACTCCAGACATTGTGATCGATTACCAACACTTGTTTCATTGATAGAACGATGCTTTTTCTATCATATCTTTTTTGTTTTTTGAAATTTTTAAAAATTATTTACTTTTTCTGAAAGATCATGAGCTATTTGTGTTAAAATTTAAAATATTTTCTTTCTGAGAAATCATTATAAATCTTTTTTTTGCCAATTAAAGATACTACCACAAACATGTGAACAATTTTTTGAGTCACTGTACTTTTCCGTGTAGTAGAGCACAGTCCACAGTTAGGCGTAATACGGCTGGAATTAGGACAACGTTGTATCGACTCGAAGTAAACCTGTATGTTATTATTTTGTGTCACCTGACCCATTGGATTGTCAAATCCCGACTGAGGGTCTCCCACCATCAGGGGGAGTTGTATGTAGGGGCACTGACCAATCACGTGACCTCTCGGCACTACTCACGTAGGAACCTTGCGTGCATGGTCAGTCTTTGTTGCTAAATGCGAATAAACTGACTTCATCTTTATTAATCCATGCAATCGTCTTCTCAAATTAATCAACACTGTATGCATATTTAATGCTTGTAAATAATTCTTTTTTTGCAAATATTTTGGGCCCCCAACCAATAACTTGTTCCCGAAGTCCGGCAAAACCTCCAGCCGGCCCTGCTTTTGGTAGACGAAGACATAAAAGCCGCAATAGGGATTTTTGGTTCTGATTTTGGGAGAAATTTTCAATTGCCAGCCCCCTGGATTGTTTTTGGGGGTACCCGGATGGGTTCCATTAATTTTTTTTATTTTTTGCCATCAGTTGGCCTTATTTTAACGAGCGTTGCAATGAATCTTAAGCGGCCACGGGTATTTACCCGCCCAATATTTATGAGTGGACGAGATTGCTGTCCATAAATAACGGTCCATCCACCTCCCGCCGGAAGGACATAAAGGGACCAATAGGAGGGCAGTAAAAATTGGTGCGTTAAAGTGAGGATGTCGTGGATGATGGTTTGGGCCATTGCCACGTGATGGCGCACGGAGGGGTGGGAATGGCATGTTTTGCTTGAATTAACGGTTCGTTGTAGCAAAAGGAGAATGGAGTGGAGTGGTGGGATGAGTGGAGGAGTAGGAGAAGGAGGAACTGAGGAAGTTAGGCCTAATGGCACTAGGAAACACCCACACAGCCGCCATTAAACTTGGAACATTTGCTTCGAGGGTAAACTTTAAAAAGAGAGAGCGAGAGAGCGAGGGAGACAGAGACAGAGAGGAAGAAGGAGAAAAAGCGAGGGATAAGAGCATTTTATGGTTAAAAGGCTCAAGAAATTGGTTACGTCTTTGAACTCGAGGAATTAGGCTTATTGACTGACTTTTCTTAATGGAGGAGAGGAAATAAAAATGGCTGGATTGCTTGTTTGTTTTGTTTGTTTCGGTGCAAGTGCAAATGCAAGTTGGTTTTTTAGGTTTTAGATTTTTTTAACTTTGAAGATTTATTTTAAAATTGGATACTTTTTTATGTATTTTATAAACTTTTTTTGTTATTGGATCTGCAGTTTTTGCTGTTGGTACTTCGAAAAATGCAAAAAGTGCTGCTTAATATTGCTAACTGTCTGTCATTTTTGTCTTCTTTTGATTGTTTGCATCTGTGCACGTGCACAATCTTGGTTTTCCAGGTGCAATCACATTTTTCCTGGTATGAAGTATGAACACGTGTTTCAACGCTGATTTCAATATCCACCTAGTGCAAAAAGGTGGCAAAACGGTGTACGGCGCTCGCATTAATGATGTTTTATGTTATAAATATTAAATTATCTTATTAAT
The DNA here is from genome assembly GCA_949358305.1 of Strigamia acuminata. Taxonomy (NCBI): domain Eukaryota; kingdom Metazoa; phylum Arthropoda; class Chilopoda; order Geophilomorpha; family Linotaeniidae; genus Strigamia; species Strigamia acuminata. The sequence continues at coordinate 900,631 of OX442321.1, forward strand.
AATTGACAAAAAGTATTCGTGTTTATTCATTATAGAATTAGAAGGAAAAAATTGAGGAATTAAAGGCGGTCTCTTTAATTATCTTTGCGATCTACCCATGGCTGTGGGAAGGTTAATGGCCAAACTGCAGATATTAATAGCAACTTGAAACAGCTACCAGATATAAATAGACACTCCATTGTTGCCACTAGTGCCCTCCTAAGTGTTCGTGGTAAAATATTCAAAACTGTGCACTGGAATTAAACATCTTTCTTTCATTCTTCTGCCTCTAATGCAAGTCAGGAAATGCAGATGTAAATAATAGTCACTTGTGACTCATTGCAACACTCCTACCAAAGGAAAATGCTAACCAAGAAAAGTGGCCTAACTGAGAACAGGAAGAGCGCGAACAAACAACTAGCAAAAGCATTAAAATGACCAAACGTAATGAAAAATATTGGAAGCACCGAAGAGCTTTTCCCAATTAGCACCAGACGTCTTCTTTTGGTATCTTCCAATAGACTTTCAGTAGTCAACTACTAGCATACGTTGGTCAAATTACATGTGTGTGATATTGCGAAGTATTTAGTTACGCCACTATACTCTAGTTGCAGTCAAAAAGGCACTTTACAATCTGTAGTCCCATTGGTTGAGCCAGTTTACTACTAACTCCTTATAATTACACAATTGAAAATGTTTGTAAAGTTATTGTAAAAAAAGTCACGGAAATGGTCACTTTCCAGATTGTAAATATGTTTGGAAAAGACTTATTTTCAATTGTTTGTAAATCTAATTTACAAACTTGTAAAATCCATCTACTTATATATTTACAATTCTTTACAAGTGAGTAAATCTGATTTTTTTTCTAGTGTTTGCGCAGTTTAATGATTGTAAGATGCCAGTCGCATATATCATTGGTCAGTACCAATAAAGAACCAATCAGCTTGGTGCAATCGGTTTTTTTGTATTGCAATTTTGAATTAGTCTAGGTCACATACGTCATAAGCCTATAGGAATAGCATTATTTTGTTGTAATAATATCAGAAATAAATTGTCATTTCTGTAACAATCACAGAAGTTATTTTATGTAACAATGCAGGGGTGGACCTATCATCATTGGACACACCTTATAAAGACGTTTTAAAGACGGGCAATAGACGTTCTATTGAACTCGTTGAAATTGTAGAGTTAACGGAGTTATTCCAGCAATAAGAGGCTCCGTGGCAATTATCAAGGATTTCTAATATGGCGTCTGGTCGTTTGGTCAGCAAACTTGAGCTTGAGGGTCAAGTAGAATGGTAGCAGCTGAAGAAAAGGGTTAAATATCAATAGACGCAACTCAAATTGATGTTCATCTGTTAGCGCTCCTTTATGGACACTGCAGATTCCCTGCTGACCAATGCCCACCCAGCTGAAGCTGCTATTTTTCGCTTTCTGATCGTAATTGGAGGGATAAAAGGGTTATAATTTCTAAGCACTTGGCCTGGACGTGATTGGGGAAGAATGGCGCTCTAATTAATGTTGTTGAGCGAGTGCATTTCATTAAACAAAATATTTGCCCACTTGTTTTGGCGCTTGCTATTCCGCCGGCTCTATTGGCGGCCACAGCTCATTTTTGTGCGCATTGTGCGGAAAATGCCCATCTCAGCATTCTTGTTTGGGTTTTTTTTTTTTTCCTTTTCATTGTGCACGGCCAGTTCCTCCTTTGGGTGAACCCTTTTGAAAGCATTCCTGGATATAGGTCGGCTCCTTTAACCCTTCTTCACTTGATACTTGGATCAAAGACTGACTGCTTTTCAATTTTGAAGTCTTTGTTCAGCAAGTGTTAAAGGCGCTGAAAATGGGGAAAAGTTGGTTTATGTACAAAATTTAGATCGATTTTTAATTGGAGTAGATTTTAGATTTTTTTTCGTCGGTCAGAAATCGATTTTTGCACATTTTTAATCGAATATTTCGGTTTTTTTCACATTTTTAGTTGATTACCGGTACGTCAAAATTTCTGCACATTTTCAGTCGAATAATTTGATTGTTACACATTTTTAGTCGAATAATTCGATTGTTACACTTTTTCAGCCGAATAATTCGATTTTTCCATATTTTCAGTCGAATAATTCGATTTTTACACTTTTTTAGTCGATTTTGTCAAAATTTCTACACATTTTCAGTCGAATAATTCGATTTTTACACATTTTCAGTCGAATAATTCGACTTTTACACATTTTCAGTCGAATAATTCGATTATTACACATTTTTAGTCCAATAATTCGATTATTACACATTTTCAGTCGAATTATTCGATTTTTACACAATTTTAGTCGAACAATTTGATTTTTACACATTTTCTGTCGAATAATTCGATTTTTACACATTTTCAATCGAACAATTTGATTTTTTATGCATAAATCGATATTTTCTCAATCGATACGAACAAAATAAATCACAATAAAAAAAAATTAAGAACTTTTATCAAACAAGTATCGATTTTTTTTTTTGTAAATTGTTAATTTTAAAATCGCGTGACAAACTCGGCACATTAAACAAACTTGATGAATGGAATTTGCGAATCAAAACGACCTCGCATTAATCAATCCATTGAAGCATAAATTAAAGCAAAAAAACTCAATCCCCTTTTTTTTCCTTTTCTTTCCTTTCTTTTGCTTTCTGGACGAAAGGGTAATTGTGCCATCAGAGCGTTGGCAGAAAGAACAAAGTGCACACGCGTCATTTGTGGGCCGCATCTGGCCGCTCCTTTTTATCCCAAATGACCACTTGGACCGCACAAATGGAGCCAGGTGTAGCGAAAGGGTTAAAAAGCTGTGCAGTGCAGCTGTAGTGCGTGCTCCTTTTTTTCCTCCTCTTTTCCTTGTATTCATCAGTTGGAATAGGATTTGAAATCGGATGCTGCGCTCATCACTGTTGCCACGGGTGACGGAGATTAACGAGTGCGCGTGGGCGTTGCAAATAAATGAAATATTTATCGTTTTATTAACGCGCCGAGTGGAAATGAAATGATTTTGGACGCGAATTTTTGAATAATTTATTCCCTCTAAAATGGCGGGGGGATTAAGCTGCAAGTGGATCGGGTTTAACCTTTGATGCAGTTTGATGTTTTTGTTGCGTTCCTTCTCTCGCTCTTGCAGCCCATCAGTCGAAGGTCTTTTAAAGCTACAAGTGCGTTGTGATAAGGGGGGATACGGGTATGATTGATGGAAATTTTGATTCATCAATCATGGCTGGAGGGATAAATAAAGTGCAAAAATGCTAAGTCAGAATTTTGGAAACAAAATGGACGGTTTGACGTGTGGTTATGTCTGGTTGGAGATCAGTTTAGATTTTTTTTTGGGTTGGATTCAAAGTGGATGTGAAGTTGATTAAAATGTTGGTTGGAAAAGCGAATAAAAAGTGAGGTTTTGGTTGAAAGTTTGAATAAAAATTGATGTTTTGGTTGAAAAATCGAATAAAAGCGATATTTAGGTTGAAAAATCGAATAAAATTGATATTTTGGTTGAAAAATCGAATAAAATTGATATTTTGGTTGAAAAATCGAATAAAATTGATATTTTGGTTGAATAATCGAATAGTCGAATAAAAATTACTCCGTAATATTTTGGGCGAAAAATCGAAAAAAGTTTATATTTGGAGAAAAATTAATATTAATAATTAATATTAAAATTAGTAGAAAAATTTATAATTTGGTTGATAAATGATAAGTTAGTTGAAAAATCGATTAAAAATGATAGGTTGGTTGAAAAATTGATTGAAATTCATATTTAGATGGGAAAATCCATTAAAATTGATATTTAGGTGCGAAAATCCATTAAAATTAACATTTAGCTTGAAAAATTCATTAAAATTGATATTTGGGATGAGAGATAGATAATTAGCTCTAAAAATCATCCTTAAAAATCGACTAAAACAACGTTTTTGGCACCTCAATTCCAATGTTCTGACGTAATTCCATGTACAAACACCAGGCCGTGTAGACTGCTGTTTGTACATCAGCAGCAGAAAGTGACAAAAACGTATAAATATCCATCTCGGTTGATAATAAAAAACAATCCTATACATTAAATCCTATAATCTTTTTTTCTCCAATTGTTACCGTGCAAGCAAGCGCTCTAACTAATGGATTTCGAGCACAAACCTGAAATTTTCAGAAATTGAATTAAAATGGCGTCAATTTTTTTTTTTTTTTTTTTTAGTTTTTGAATTATTTTTTATTTCTTTGTATTTTGGGATCTCGAGATTATTTTTATTATCACTATTAATAATGTAAACATTTTTTTGTTGTCAAAAGATGTCATCTGTCAAAACCCGAGTGAAAAATGGAGGCACGAAATGAAAAAAGCATGACGTTGAAATAACATGAAATTTTTTTTATTTCTTATTTTAAATTAAATATTTTATATTCCACATTCCCTGCGACATAAACAAACTGGCATTTTCATTTAAAACCACACATTTAATCCATTCGTCAAGAAATATCAACACACAATGCGAAAAAACACAAATTTTGTTTTTATGACGTCAGAAAATGTCAAAATCTAATGCGAAAAGATCAATTTTCGTCACCGTGACGTCACAAAATGTCAAAACATGGCGGCCGGTTTCAAAAAATAAATTTTTCCTTTTTTATTTATTCGGGGCGAATAAATAAAGAATAAAGTTGGAAGAATGTTAAAAGGTATAAGAAATGTTTACACTTTTTCATACAAAATAGATGTTGTGTGTTTTACGCCGTTATAAAATGTAGAAATTGATGCGTAAAACTGTTCCCATGGCAACCATTTTTCTCGACTAGTAATGGCCGTTGCTGATGCCTCAAAACATCCATTCGCGGCTCGCTGACGTTCCGATTGACAGACTGGACTTTAGCGTCCACAATTCACCCGGATGCGGTTGCCAAGACAACCATCTGCACCTGTCATCCGTCAGCTCGCACGTGTGAGGATAAAATAGAATAAAATAGAATAAAATAAAAAATAAAAAACACAATAAAATAGAATAAAATTTTTAAAAATAAAATCGATTTTTTTTTCGCACCGGAAAATCGATTAAAGATGTTTTAATTCTTTTTTTGTTTTTTGTTTTTCCGGGAATAATAAATATGGGAGTTTTTATGTTTTTCTGTGGGGGAAAAAGGACTTAGATATGAGCGCAATCAAATTCAATGGCGTGGAAAAGGCCTATTTCTTTGTGTTTAGTTTAGGCTTGTTCCGGCTTTTTTTGTGCGGTTCTAACATCCATCACGAGACAGATGATGACCACAAAAGTTATACAACTCGAGTTACTCTTTACACGCCATTAGGAGAAAGTGGGAGTGAGGTTGGAGAGTGAGATGCGAAGAGTGAAAATTGCGTGAAGGGTTCTCAAATAATGGGATAGGTTTGGTAGAAATGGAGGTCAAATGGTTTTTTTTTAATCATTAAGTGTTGAAATTTGGAAGAAAAATTGCGATTTTGTTGAAATTTGGAAGAAAAATTGAGGTTTTGTTGAAATTTGGAAGAAAAATTGCGATTTTGTTGAAATTTGGAAGAAAAATTGCGATTTTGTTGAAATTTGGAAGAAAAATTGCGATTTTGTTGAAATTTGGATCAAAAATTGCGAATTGTTGACGTTTGTTTGGAAAATTGCGAATTTGTTGAAGTTTGTTTGGAAAATTGCGAATTTGTTGAAGTTTGTTTGGAAAATTGCGATTTTGTTGAAATTTGGAAGAAAAATTGCGATTTTGTTGAAATTTAGAAGAAAAATTGCGATTTTGTTGAAATTTGCAAGAAAAAATGCGATTTTGTTGAAATTTGGAAGAAAAATTGCGAATTTGTTGAAGTTTGTTTGGAAAATTGCGAATTTGTTAAAATTTGAACAAAAATTGCGATTTTGTTGAAATTTGGAAGAAAAATTGCGAATTTGTTGAAGTTTGTTTGGAAAATTGCGAATTTGTTAAAATTTGAACAAAAATTGCGATTTGTGGAAATTTCACTTAAAAATTGCGATTTTGTAAAAAAATTTTATTTAAAATAATTGCGATTTTGTAAAAATTTTTATTTAAAATAATTGCGATTTTGTAAAAATTTATAATTATTAAAAAATTGCGATTTTGTAAAAATTTACAATTATTAAAAATTTGCAATTTTGTAAAAATTAATAATTATTAGAAAATTGCGATTTTGTAAAAATTTATAATTATTAGAAAATTAAAATTTCGTCCCAATTTGTAAAAATAATCGCGATTACATACACAATTGTGTAATAAAATTACGATATTCAAAACGTAAAACAAAAAAAACAATAACAATAACAATAACTAAATTAAATAAATAAAAATTAATAATTTTAAAAAAAAAATTTCAACTTAAATTTCCCAAATGAACCCCCCTCCAAAAAAAAAAAAGAAACAAAGCCAACAACAAGTTTATTCGAAGCAAGAAAAACTAATTGTGAATTTTCGCGTGGCTGGCACTTTGCAAATAGTTTCGTGCGTGAGCTTCACCTCACCTCACCATCACCATAGTTTGACGGGTTCAGGTACCACCCACGCCATTACCTGGAGATGGTTCGGGGCGCTGTCAAGCTAAAATGGCACGTGTAAACTCCCCCTCCCGATCCACCATTCTCTCGTCTGGCAATCGCTGCCACTCAAACAGAGTGGCATCCGTGTAACAAAACAACCAACGCTCCATTGTTTCTTCATTTTTCAACCAACTTCCGTGACAAGAAAAAAAAAACCCAAAAAAAAATCCAAAAAATTTATTTTTTGAAATTAATTTAAAATTTCAATAATTTAATGTTTTGTTTTTTTATTGTTTGGCCTTTTGTGGGCTGTCAATCATCTTAAGCCGTCAAGTTGTGCTCGCTCTTTGCTTTTTCTCGAAATAGCCTCGAATGATGAGGCTATTGTGCGCCGCTCGTAAGATTGTAATTCGTACGCGGTGGCGCGTATCTCGGGTCGGATGCAGTTTCCATGGCAACGTTTGGTCGGAAGGGAGTTTGTCGCAGGTATCGTCACTGTTGGGTGTTGACCTTGCTTTTTTTTGTTGGGTGGGGATTGGGGAAGGAGAAAATGGGTTGTTTGTTAGGGTTTTTAAAGTATTAAGATTAAGGTTTAGGTTGAAATTAATTAATTCTTTTGGGATTATGTTTTGGCGGAAAGGTCGGGAGGTGGTTTTTGAAGATTTTGTGAAAATTTGATTGAATTTGGTTAAAGTTGCGGAAATTTGATTGAAGTTGGTTAAAATTGCGAAAATTTGATGGGATTTGGTTAAAATTGCGACAATTTGATTGAATTTGGTTAAAATTGCGAAAATTGGATTGAATTTGGTTAAAATTGCGAAAATTTGATTAAATTTGGTTAAAATTGCGAAAATTTGATTGAATTTGGTTAAAATTGCGAACATTTGATTGAATTTTTATAAAATTGCGAAAATTTCATTGGATTTTTATAAAATTGCGAAAATTTGATTGAGTTTGATTAAAATTGCGAAAATTTGATTGAGTTTGATTAAAATTGCGAAAATTTGATTGAGTTTGATTAAAATTGCGAAAATTTGATTGAGTTTGATTAAAATTGCGAAAATTTAATTGAAACTTTGTATAAATTTTATGAAATTTTATAAAGTATTGCGAAAATCTTCAGAAAATCTCAGAAAAAATTGTGAAAATTTCAAATAATTGTATAAAATATTGTGAAAATTTCAAATAGTTGTATAAAATATTGTGAAAATTTCATAAATTGTTGTAAAAGTTGTAAAATAACTATAAAAACCGACCAAATTTCATAGAAATCGCATAAATTTTATTAAAAATATCTGAATTTTAACTAGATTCTAGCATGGAAAATTTGATTAACTATACAGAAACTGACAAAAGTCCGGGCGTCGCTTTTGACCTTATCAAAATTCCAAAAAAATTCGTCCAACCGAATTAAATTAAATGTGAAATTTACTGACAAAAGTGAAACTAATTTTTGAGAGGATTTAATTTAAACTAGAGTGCGAAATTGAAGTGGAAAACGAGGGGCCTTTTGTTCCCTTTATGTGGGGACAATGGAGGGGAAAATGGGGAAATTGGGGACACGGATTGAAGACGGGAATTAAAACTAGGGGAAACGCTATTTTCATTCCGACTAGAAATTGAGCTTAATGTGCCTAAAATGAGATAAAATGATGGAAAATGTCGATAAATTTCTACAACAAAAAAATATAAAAATTGAAATAAAACAATTTCCCATCTGTTTGATGGGAAATTGTTGCAATTTTCAAGACCACGCGAATTTGAATAGAAAAATGTACACACGAGGTAATATAGGGGTAGATGAGCGTCTACAATTAATTAAAAACGAAGGGTGTGGGATGATGGATGCAAATAGGCTTAGAAATTTAATTTGTGAAATTAATTTGAATTTGTCGCACAAAAAAATATTTCTATGTTTAGAAAATTAGATTTCTCTTGTTTGCGTTGCTTTGGCAGCGGGAATCGGTCATTTTTCCTTAAATTTCGCGATGGAATTTGACCGCGGGAAATGTGCTTTATTCTGGCCGACCAAACGTCGTCTTACGCCGCCGCCATTTCCCGTACACTCGCGCATGTTGGAAAAAAAAAATTAGAAAAGAATTTAAAATTTGAATTTGAATGGGGAAATATTTCACATCTTACTTGTGGTGGAAATTCTCCATTTTTTTTTTTCTTAAATAAATAATTTCGTTTTATTTCCTGTTTTTGATGAAATTGTCTTCAAAGCATCCGCTCCTTGTTTCATTTACAGTTTCTGCTCGCTTTAATTGCTATTTCGAAGAAGGAAATTTTCCAAGCGAAAAAAAATTAATAATAATAATAACAATAAAAAAATTACGAAACGGCGCTTTAACAGCCTAATTATGTTAATTATCATCCTAATAATTGAACCGTGTAATTTTTTAATTCTCTTTTTCCCCGTTTTTATTTCTTAATTTAATTTTTCACGATTTAAAAAAAAAAATTAAACAAATGATAAAATGGAAATTTTCCGTTCATTTTTTGAGCCGAAATTCGTGTATTTCAATCGGCAATTTGTTGACATCATTTCCCAGCGCGGGAATTGCTCGGGATTTGTTTATTGGAATTTACTATCCCACAGGTACCCCGATGGTGCACCGAACTTGTTCACGTTTATTTATTTATTTATGGGATTCTCGCCCGTGAATATAAATTTTAATACACAATATCCGCGTTTGTCCGACGCGTTAAACGATATTTCTCACCACAAACGATTTATTTGAAAAAAATTAAAATTTGTGTTTTGTTTTGATAAACGTTTCTCGTTTTTGCCCGTTCGTGGCTGCAGATTGCGGTATTGTTGACAGCCTGAATGATGTGCTTGGGAGATGTTGACGCATTCGTTATTATGGAGTTTCGAAATTTTAGAAAAAAAAATTTTTTAATTTAATTTTTTTTTTTTTTATAATGAAAAATGAATATTCTGAGAGGAATTTTTTTTTTTTTTTTTGTGTGGAACAATGTGATGTTAAAATGGCATTAACAGCTCATCAGAGTAGAAAATGGAATTGGCTAGCCGCCATCTGCCGACAATTTGTGGCGTTGGAACGAGGAATGGGATAAAGCTCCGCCCGGCGAATGAAAGGTTGGCTTCACAGTCCAACAACTTCTATGATTATTATTTTCAACGTTCTTCGCGGAATTGCAGCTTCCGCTTTCACTTTTCCAACGAACGAAAGAAATGTTTTTCTAATTATTTTCCAAAAAAAAAAAAAATTCAATTTTATTTAAAACAAGCCGCCATTTTTTTTTTTTTTTTTGTAAAATCAACAACGTCAAATGAGGACAAACTTGTGAAACCGCGAGATATACGCAAATATTTGATGCGTAATCAATGGAAACCGTCTTTAATCATCGCGCATGCGCACACACCATTTTCGACGTGCGGGTCACAGATAATTGAAACAAGCGAGCCGCGAATCAAACCCGTTCTGTAAGGAACGAATCAAATTATGTCGAGCTTCAACAAACATCAATTCACACCCAAAAAAAAATTAAAGAGAAAAAAATTAAATTAAAAAAAAAAATGGCGAAGTTCGAGTGCGTAAACAACGCGCGTTTCTCTTGTAAAATTAACTTTGATGTCGCGTCCCACGGGTCCGATGAACGGATTACTGCGATTTTTGCTCATTTTCACTCGGAAACCCCAAAAAAATGGCGGAAGTCATTTTTTGGAGCGTTGTTTCCCTTTAGTGTTTGGAGAGTGACGAAATGTGGGGGTGGGGGGGGTCGGTTAAGATTAGTTTTAGGCCAATCAAGTAGCGCTGCGTGTTGTCGGGAGTTGATGTTGAGGAAGAAAGGGATTGAGTAAAATGCCTGTTGAGTTTAGGGATTATCTGGTATGCAAATCGTCCGGTTGCTATGGTGATAATTCCTCATTAATTTTATTTTATTTTTTCCGATATCGGTTTATTAGAAATCGATGTTGATGTTGATTGTTATGATTTGGATAACATTTTGGAGTAGTTTGCGAGGATTGTGCAAGAAATGGAATTTGGGAGGTTTTTGATCGATATTTCATACAAAAACATCGAGAAAAGACCGATATTTTAAAAAACAAAACGAAAAAATCGATATTTTTCACAAAAAAGTGAAATATCGTCCAAAAATCGATATTTTATACAAAACATTGAGAAAAGATCGATATTTTAAAAACAAAACACAAGAAAATCGACATTCTTCAAAAAAAATGTGAAAAATCGTCCAAAATATCGATATTTTATACAAAACATTGAGAAAAGATCGATATTTTAAAAACAAAACGAAAAAAATCGATATTCTTAAAAAAAATGTGAAAAATCGTCCAAAATATCGATATTTTATACAAAACATTGAGAAAAGATTGATATTTTTCACAAAAAAGTGAAATATCGTCCAAAAATCGATATTTTATACAAAACATTGAGAAAAGATCGAAATTTTAAAAACAAAACGAAAAAAATCGATATTCTTCAAATAAAATGTGAAAAATCGTCCAAAATATCGATATTTTATACAATACATCGATATTTTAAAAACAAAATTAAAAATTCGATATTTTTCAAAATAAAGTGAAAAACCTAAAAAAAAATGTGAAAATCGTCCAAAAAATCGATATTTTTCTAGAAAAAAAATCGATTCGCGAAATTAAAAAGTTTGATTAAATTGATAGTCAGAGGTAATTCTATTCTGACAGACAGACCGTATTGACATTGCCTCGCTCGGCCAATTTTAACATCACTTTGCACCAGGAAGAAATAAGCGATCATTTCTTGTCTCTCTCTCGCTATCGATCGAGTGAGACCGAGAAAAGTTCCAAGTTGTTCGGAGCAGAGCACATCCGGGTCTTCCTTTCTCCCAATACGGATAATTCGTGATCTTGGGCTGTTGGCTTTTACTGCCGAATCGTAAATTTGCTATGCACCCCATACTTAACTCAACTTAACTCGTCTCTCTCGCTCTCTCTCGCCCTCTCTCGCTCGTTCTCGGCTCGACTGCTTCTGTCGCTGATTAGTTTTACTCTCGGACTAGTGCTTTGTAAGGAATTGACCCTCGATCCCGCGCCTTTTATCCTCTTTTCTCTCTATGCTCGACATGCCGCCTCGTGTCAAATACAGAAGTCCCTGAATCGACAAATGGGCCAAGGGTTGTTGCAGGCCATGTTAATTGCCCCGTTTAATTAGCCACGTGACAGGCGACTGCTCCTCCTCCATCCCATTACTTAAATCCACTCGAACCCGTGGAATAAATCAACTCGGGCCCCGCACCCGCACCCACAAATCACTAAAAACACACATTGAAAAAAAATATTATTTTTTTTTTTACTTTTTAGGGCCCCGGGCCCCTCTCCAGAAATCTGAGGCCCAAAATAAATTCATCATTGGAATTTTTTTTAAAAAAATTAAGGTGCGGGGCCCGGGCCCCACGCGTTGGAAAAATAATTATTTAAGGGAATTTTACTTTTCAGGGCCCCGGGCCCCTAATCCAGAAATCTGAGGCCCAAAATAAATTCGCCATTGGAATTTTTTTTTTTAAATTTAAGGTGCGGGCTTCGGGCCCCACGCGTTGGAAAAATAATTATTTAAGGGGATTTTTACTTTTCAGGGCCCCGGGCCCATATGTCGAAATCTGAGGCCAAAATAAATTCGTCATTGAAATTTTTTTAAAAAAAAATTAAGGTGCGGGCCCCGGGCCTCATGCGTTGGAAAAATAATTATTCAAGGGGATTTTACTTTTCAGGGCCCCGGGCCCCTATCCAGTAATCTGAGGTCCAAAATAAATTCATCATTGGAATTAAAAAAAAAAATTATGGTGCGGGCCCCGGGCCCCACGCGTTGGAAAATTAATTATTTAAGGGATTTTACTTTTCAGGGCCCCCTGGCCCATATGTAGAAATCTGGGTCCAAAATGTCAGGTTGTGGTGGGGCCCGGGCCCCCCCCACACTTTGAAATGGTAATTTTGATTGGGTTTAATTTTGTGATGAAAAATTAAATCGGATCAAATGATTTTGTTGTCACGTGAGAAGGATTGGAGAGTTGATTGGGAATAAAGTAGAAAAGGGGGCGAAATATTGATGGATTACAAGATAAATGGGTAATTGACGTGGCAGCAGACATTGCAAATCAATAGGGAGCAGAAATGATTGCACGCACGCGCAGTAGTGGACGGTGGGGAAGGGAAGAGCGAAGAGGAGAGGAGAGGCGAACGAAATCTATTACTTAAGGGGATAAGTGAGTTTGGGTGTCATTATAGAGAGAAAAGAAATCTTTGTTTGTCCTTCGAGACCGAATTCAATTTGGACCAATCAACGAATAGCATCATTTATAATCCGTGACAGGTGCGGGGATCCGGCCGAAGAGGGCGCCAACAGGAAAATGAAAATGATTCGCTTTTTGAGAATTTATGACGTCAGGGGATGAAGGCAAACTGTATCAATTGTTAATTGCAAATTAAGTCTGGGATTGCTCTGCAATTGAATCGAGTTACGCTGCACATTTAAATGCGTTATGAAGAAAAATGCTTTTATTCGCGCTATAATTGAATAGAAAATTTGGTGAAATAAATTTTACATTTTTTTTTATAATTTTTTTTTTATAATTTTTTTTTTTTTGGAAATGATGCGATTTTAATTGGTGGGACGTGACGTTTTTGATTTATTGTTGTTGTTGGGGATTAATGATGGCGTTTTGATTTTTTTTTTTTTTTGTTTAGATGATTTTTTAAGTTATTTAATTATTTAATTGGTCGATAATTTCCGTTTTGTTTAACTTTAATTCCAAGTCTTAAAAAAATATATATATTATATTCAAAATGCGCATTTAACTGTGCTGCAACGCACCCGAGCAATGCAGGGAAGCAAAAGCGTGCTACATCCATTACACAGGAAAAAACAAAAAAAAAATTTAAAATTTCCAAAAAAAAAAAAAAAAAAAAAAAATCTTTTAAGTAATTAAATTAAATTAAGAAAAAGGCCTATTTTGACAGAATTGGTCGGGTATTCGTTGCGGAAATGATTTCCTGCACGAGAAGTAAAAAAGAAAATGGTTAACAAGTTTGGCCCATCAAATTCCACGAAGCAAAACTTTAAATTGCTTCTAAAACATGACGTTTTATTATAAAAAGCATATTTTAAACTCGTAAAATCTTTTCCACTCTAAAGTGAAAAGAGTAATAAAAAGAAGAAAATTATCACAAATTGCCACCTTTTCCTCCATTTCACCTCCGAAACGAGAAGAAAAAAAGGGAAAAAGTGATTGGTGACACGACCGACCTGATGGCCCTTTGGAACGAGGAGCAATTAATTGGTGCGCATGCTCAGATGTCGATCCACTAAATATGCAGATTGAGAGAGAGAGAGAGGTGAGTGGGCGGATGCTGCGCGCGCTCTTAATTGAGCCGTCGTAAAACGACACGGCGAACCGTAAATTGACTTTCCTTGCACGTTTTATTTCCACGTTGCCAGCGAGGATGATTAACAACGACACGATTAAAATTAGGCATCCTACGATAGTTTTGTTTGATCGTTTTATGTTACCACTTATAATGGCAATTGTATAGCAAAGTGCTGATTGAGCGCCGATTCGCCATCAATTGCTCTTTGCGAGCGACCTCTGTCGTATAGATGACTTTCCGAATGATTCTCGTTTGATGCCGGCACCTCCGCACTACTGGAAAAGTAGTTTTGTATTTTTTTAAAATTTTTTTGATTATTATAATGATTAAAACGATTTAAATTTATTTGTATTTTATAATCAAATGTTTTTTCTATTCATAAAATTAAGTTTTATGCTGTTTTTAATTCAATATACATGCGTGTTCAGTTTATTGGTTGCTTTGTCAAGAAAGCAAACAATTTTTGAATTATTTTTTTTGATTACAATAGGTGCGTTCAATTCTAAATGGTTTTCTCTGTTTTCGTCGTTTTCGCCGTTTTCCCACACCGGATGTAGACGCATTTGACGTCACATTTCGGAAATCGGTTTTTCTGAAAACCGATTTCATGAAAACCAGAAAATCGTGGTTTTCTAATCGTTCTCCCAAGCCGCCATTTTGTAATCGAATAGATCGGCGGTGGAAGCACACACAAAAATGTAGGTTTATTTAATTTATTTGTATAATTATTATGCCTTTAAGAACAATTTTGGCCGGATCTGTGCGATCGAATGTGGCCGATGTTCGGCTGATTTCCCGTTCTTAAATGAATAATAATAATACTATTAATTTAAATAAACTTACATTACAAATGCATTTTGTGATTTGTCATGTGATCATGTGCAGACTGAGCATGCTCCGTGGCTGTTGAACGATGTTGACAGCTGTTGGTAATAACGCTGCTCAATGTTGAAAACCGTTTTCATCGTTTTTGGAAAACGATGAAAAACGGTTTTTGAAAGCTATTTTAGAATTGAATGCACCTATCTGTCTGTACGTCAAGTGCAATTCTGGTGGTTTGGTCTACTTTTTTGTGTCACTACACAAGTGAAATGGCTCGGCCAATGGGAGTGAGGCTTATCTTGGAGTTGACAAGAGTACGGTCTTGTACAGTCGTCATTATATTAATTGTCAAGAGTGTTTGTCTGTCTCCTCCGAAACCGGTGGACGGAAACGGCTATTTTTTGGATAAATTAGAGGCAATTAATTAGGCAACTGACCAAATTTGGACCAAATTCCTCATTTCACCCGGGTGTACCACGGGAAACTCTTCACTCAACTCAAATTATAAGAGTTCCTTCAAATAACATTAACTTGTGTTGGATTTTGGAGTAACGTTAACTCGACGGCCAAAATCCAACCGCTTTCATCCTTAAGTCTTCGGTTAAGGTCGGTGCTAGTCTGGCAGCATGTTTCCAGGGAATAAATCCGAAATAGGAAAAAGCTCTTGTACTTTTATGTCTTGATGAATGTAAGAAGCCGCTGCTTTATCGTTGAACCAAGTCGTAAATTGAAGGAACCCTTCATGCAAAACTGCGCCACCCTGTCCGAGTTTGTCGCTTAATTTCCCTAATCTGCGCAACCATTTGCTAAGATTGTTTTCATTAATCAACAACTAAACTCCAGCGATTCAACCTGAATCAGATACATTTTCCACATTCCCCCACACCTAATGGAAATGATGCATTGCGATAATTAGCGCCATCTAGTGGCAGCAATTGCAACTCGCATATAATGAACAAATGGTAAATTTCTTCAATTAGATGAATGTAAAAGCAGCCGAAACAGAGTGAAAACTATTGTTTCAATTGGAGAAATGAATGTAACATGAAACACGTAATGGCACTTTATTTTTTCCATCTTTTTTTGTGTGTAGTCAGTGGTCAGTGGTCACCAATGTGTCTCCCTTCAAGAGTAAGTGAGGAAAAGAGGAGGTGGAAAGAAAAAAGGCAACAAATAATGGGTGTAGAAGGAACGTGATTACACCTGAGATTGGTGCAGCCATAATTCATTGGATTCAAGATGGCGGCCGAGCCGAATGCCATTAGAGGCATTTGGCCGGCAATTGGCGGTGTGTAAAGGGGTAATCCCATTGGCCTCCACTCATCCACCGGGCAATAACTTTATCATCACAAGCTTAATTGACCATTAACCCTTTATGGCCATAGTGTGTGTGGACTTTGCGTTTGCTTGCTGCCACGGCGAGCGAGGTGCCGCAAATTGGAACGTTTAATCACGTTTTGGTATTGTTGCGAGTGGAATGGAAGATTGAATTGAATGCGATCAATTTTTTTTTTATTGTGCTTGAGGACTTGAGTTTCTTTTGTTTAGGCTTTTGTGGGTGGAAAAAGGGAGTTTTAGGCAGTTTTAGATGAAATTATTTTTTTTAGGCATGGAATAGATTTGTTTTAGGCACTTACACTTAGGCAGTAGGCTGTGTCTGTGTGTTGTGATGTTAAAAGATGCAAAAACGAAATGACAAACACTTAAAACTTTTTGAATGCACCTATTGTGAGTTGTGACATTAAAAGTTAGTTTTAGACCAACATAAAAAGATTTTGCACAACTAGAGTGATTTTTAGGACCAATTGAGCTGTTTTAAGCACCAAAAGTGAATTTTGGGTTTGAATGAATCATTTTTATACATTGAAAGTGATTTTTATACATTGCTCAACTGTTTTTATGCACTGAAAGTGATTTTTAGACCTTACTGAACTGTTTTTATGCGCTCAAAGTGATTTGTAGACCTTACTGAACTGTTTTTATGCGCTCAAAGTGATTTTTGTACATTGTTCAACTGTTTTTATGCACTGAAAGTGATTTTTAGACCTTACTGAACTGTTTTAATGCGCTCAAAGTGATTTTTAGACCGTACTGAACTGTTTTTATGCGCTCAAAGTGATTTGTAGACCTTACTGAACTGTTTTTATGCACTGAAAGTGATTTGTAGACCTTACTGAACTGTTTTTATGCACTGAAAGTGTTTTTTAGACCTTACTGAACTGTTTTTATGCATTGAAAGTGATTTTTAAACCCGGAATGAATTATTTTTATACACTAAAAGTGACTTTTAGGTGAAATTAATTTATTTTATTTTATCTTACTGATTTTCAACCTTAAATTAATTTCTTTGATCTTCAACCCTCAAGTCCTTAGCGATTTGTTTATTTATTTGTTTGCATTCTTTAATCATCACTTTTGATTAACATTTGCTGCGGAATCATAAGTGAGCATTGGAAGCAAAAAAAAAATAAAAAACAAAAAACAATCTCAAAAAAACGGTAGAATTTATGTTTGCAAAATTCGAAATAATGTAAACAGAAGCGTTGTCAAAAACTAACATATGAAAGGGGTTGGGGGTGTGGAAGGGGCTCTCGTAATGAAGGTTGTGTATATTTTATGAGAAAGTTCCTTCACTTCCTCTTCCATCGTTTCACATTTTTTATGGCACTCGTAAAATTCTTTTAAAACTACTTACCTGTTAAGACAGACAAGAGGCCGTCTTTTTTCCTTCTTTTTTTTAGCATTCTTCCCATACCCACCTTTATTTCTCGCCTCAATTCCCAACAGGCGACATCTTCCTGAGGGGACGACAACACAGCAAAATACACAGCACACGCGAGCAGCCGTTTCACAGCGTTTTATACAATTTGGAGTTGGAGAAAGTAAAGATGCGTAGTTCATGTTCATCCTAGTATTTCGTCTTAAAACGAAAAACTCGTTTTAATGAATTATTTTAATCGTAATCTCGCTTTATTCATATTTTTAACTCTTCAAAAACTTGCTAAAAGTGTTTTTATTTGCTCTAAAACCGTTAAAACGAGTTTTGATTGCTTTACAGCTCGTTAAAACGAATATTTAATGCTCTAAAACCCATTAAAACGTATTTCTGTTTATCTGAAACTGTTTAAACGGTTTTTTTTGTCTTATACGTAACTCGTTAAAACGGATTTTATTTGTTCTGAAACACATTAAAACACATTGAAATTCGTTCTATCAAGTCAATTGTGGCCGCATAGGAAGAAAAGATGTCCGCTATGCGATATTCGTTTTGTTCGTATCGTCTCGCAACCTCGAATTATGATTGATGCGCTCGAGATTGCATACGCACAATAGGCGGTCGCTCATGCGCGCAAGTGTCTTTTGCTCGGCATCTGATGACAAGGGGATATTTTACTCAGTCGAGATCGCTCATCAAGTGCAGTGACTTACGTCGAACGTCACGTTTCGACCCACGAACAACCCCAAGGAGATGAATATTGATCTCGTGCGAGTGTCTCGAGCAAGCGAACGAACAGGGGTTGGTGCTGGCAGCTCGGGAGGAACGTGCATGTCATGTGCTCTGTGTATATCTGCTGTGCTCTGTGCTGTGCTCTGTGCTCTGCTGTGCTGTGCTCTGCTGTGCTGTGGTGAAAGCGAACACGATTATCTAAGGGGTAATGGTGAACAATGCGCTTCAAGTTGAGTCAGTATTCAGCGTAGTGCGAAGCGATTCGCAATTGAAAATCTTGCGTTTTGCAGACAAAGTTAATTTCACTTTAGGTTCAGCTTGCGTTGGGTTTGATTGATGGAGCTGAGGAGAATAAATAAATACTACGTGTTGTCGCCGCGAGAAACAATTCGTGGGTATGATTCTTACAAACGATTGCTGACACAACACTAGTGGGGAGTGGAAAGACAGGCTCTGAGGAGCAGAAAGTCCATTAAACAACATGAGCACACTGGTTATAATCTGCCTATTTCATTTGCCGATAGATCCAATGTAGGGATTGATCTAAATGCATCTTTTTGGATAGAACCGTCTTGACATGTTCATAGACCGTGGGCCCAAAGGCTCTTCTTGGTGCCCAATGTGCCAAAGAGGGCTGAGGTCTGGCAAATTGAAATCAAATGGGAACAGAGTTGGAACAGAGTTGGAACACATTTGAACAATGTTTTTTGCTGCTCCCCAGAAGTGACACTGCTGTGTATTGACACCATAGCAAGGAATTGTGACATTTGAGTGAATAGTGATAGGACTGCGTTCTTCTCAGAATGCAATCATAAATGGCATCATGCAGCTTCCATATTTTCTTCTTAGTAACGGTTGGCCAGGTGAGGAAACAATAAACAGTTCAGCCATCTTGAATTGCAAACCCAACTGTCTTCGACAGAAGCGCTTGGCGACAGGGGGCTCCGGACCAATGAAATTACAGACACAAACTAGGAATGACTGATACATACTAATCACATCGCGACTAAATAAGTGCCCAATTCCCCAACACATAAAAAAAGCCAGTTACGGTGAGGTCCGCAGGGGGGTCAAGGCCCTCCTTGTTAAGAAAAAACCCCAAGAACACGCGAAAACCAAGAAACAGCATTAGTCACTCTTGGCTGAGGAGCCCTCTGTCGCCACCGCCTAGTGTCTCTATGGAATAGGGCAATCGCGGTCTCTGTAGTTTATTAAGAGAGTGCATATGGGCAATACACTTTAGACACATTGGAACAATGTCTTCGGCTGCTCGCCGGAAGTGACTGAATATGTAATTATTGCATATAGGTTTTTCTTAATAAATTATTCCGGAGTAATATTTAAATTTTAAATTGTTCCAAGTGTATCGGAAGTTGTTTGAGACGCGAGCTGGCCACTGTGAGGGACGAGTTGACCACACTGAGGGCGCCACCATGACGCCCAACCTAGTGGGGGGACAATTTGCCCACACACGATGATCACCACGATGACAGACACTGGACAGCCATCCAGATGTCAATTTAATACATTAACCAGAAACACATTACTTTGTAGACCTCAAGTGTAAATAAAATTCAGTTTAACTTTTGCCACGCTCAGAGCAAGTCCTTTCAAACCTCACAGCCACACATTTGCATTTGTTTGCAGAAATTGAAGAGCAATGTGCTCGGTTTAGTTAGTACACCTCGCACGGCTCGGAAACTTCGACATTTGCAACTTTGCCGCTTTTCCCTGGGCAACTGGTGGTCTGTTTGTCTGCGGTATTAAACACGGGCTTTTGCGTGTCTGCTGCGTGTTTTTGTGCTGGCATTGCAGCCCCTTTTTTGCTGCCCACCTCTTTATTCTTTCTTGCTTCGCGATCATTAGGGACTTTCTTTTGTTGCTCGTTACCCAATCCGCCACCAGTGGCGCTCAACTTGGCATTTCGGAAGACGAAGGTGGCCATTACTCCGCTCACCTGCGACACACGCGAGTGCGAGAGGAGAAAAAGACGTAAACGGCGGGCATGACGAGAGTAAACTGTCTCGTAATTATCATATTTAATGAGGTGTAAATTCCATTCGCTCGCAACTACCTGCGTTTCGAGTAATTTGAACGCGTCGTGCCAATTTGGTGAAACAAGACGACACCTGATCCCCAGATTGCTTCGATTAAAAGCGCCGTTGCCGTTTGTTTGGCTTTTTTGTGCCTCTTTTTTGTCGTTTTGAGTGTCTGAGTTGGACAAAATGGCGTTTTGGCGAGCCGGGTAAGTTGATACGCGCTTGGTGGGTGGTGAATCCATAAATAATTCACTGCGTCACTTCTCACTAGGGGGCGTTGGGCCGAGAGGAGAAATCGGTGATGCAAATTCACGTCTGGCGAGATGAAAGAGGAGCATGCGCGCTCGAGTTTGGCTCGGAGCATGCCCCGTTAGGGCGTTAAATTTGGTCGTGGGGGGAAGTTGTTTGAAGTTTGGCAGCCAGTGTTGAATTTCTTACGAAAAAGGGAAAGGCATTTCCATTCCCCGCTTCAAGTTGGCTTCGATTTGTCGCTTTGGAATTTTTACATCAAAATAAAAAATAAAAAAAAATAAAATATTTAAAAAATGGATTATTTGGTTTTTTTTTTTTTGGATTGCGGTTTTTTGGTTTAATGATGTCACAGATGGGAGTTGACATTTTGTGTCGTTTGTCACTTTTTTTTTTAAGAAAATTAATTAATTGATTTTTTTAATTTTTTTTTTATTTTTTTCTGAATAGAAGTCGCGACATCATCGGGATTCAAAGCCGTTTTTCGACGATGATGAAAATAGTTTTCTCGGACTTAAGACGATGAACGACGAGAGCACAACGCATAAATGGGACAGCAAAGAAACAGAAGGTGAGGTCTATCGTTATTTTTTATTTATTTAATAATAGAAAGAAGAGGAAATAGTGAAGGAAATGGATGTATAAGATCCATGCCTTAAGGGATCTTTTTGAGAAAGTTTGTTTTTCATTGTCAAATGGATGGGATGGATTCCAGTGTAGCTAAAGTTTGACAAAACCCATTCCTAATGGACATTTTGAAAATTGAGCTTAAAGACGAAATCCGATATGATTATACTTTTTTTTACTAGATCTACCCAGAGAATCCGCTAATTCCCATTGGTCAGTGGGCAACTAAATTTTTATCAGACACAGAATAATATTTATATTTTACATATACATAAATAACGTTAAAACAAAGTTACACAACAAATTTCACAACAATCTAGCAATTAGTTCTAAAGAAACTATGGTCAAAACAAGCGCAGTGGTTGCAACAAGGGATAAATGATAGGTTTTTAGACTCTTAACAAACAGTGAACCTCTCAAACAAGGCAAGTAGCAGCTCAATTATCAAAAAATGTGAATCGTACAACAAATTGGCAAAGTTTGAAGAACAATAACTTAGTGGAATACGACAAAATGAAAAGAAAACTAAATTTAACTCTTGCACACAAGCAAGCGCGATTGTAGTGGGCCCATTTTGTGATGAGCCGGACAAAAGAGTGGGAACAAATTGTTTTTTCTGATGAGAAGAAATGGAATCTAGATGGCCCAGATGGTTATGGATACTACTGGCATGATTTGCGCAAGAATTCAAAGGTTAGAATGAGCCGTCAAATGGGGGAGTGATGGTGTGGGGTGCATTTGCATTCAATGGAAAAACTGATATTATTGTAATTGAAGGAAAAATGGATTCTCTAAAGTACCAAGATCTTTTGAAAAACAATTTAATTGCTTTTGGTCCATTGATTGGTGGCAAGAACTGGACATTTCAATAAGACAGTGCTCCAGTTCATGTGCCTAGGGCCTACGAAGGTCTTAAAGTTGCTGTTTTGTGGCCAAGACAAACTCATTTCATAGCACGTGCTGTTGTCGGCACAAAATCCTTCCCCAACCTCATCTAAATAAGCAGACATTCTTCTGGACAGACGTAGTTCTATATTGTGGCACAGTAAAGATTGCGCCTCTTCGTAACTTTTAGCGTAAAGTCGAAAAGCATGAGATCGGTGTCGCTGACTCGCCGTGTGTCCATAGGAATGTGCCTGAGAGTTGTTTGAGATTTGTGTGAATGGAAGTCGACCGCTTGCAGGTCCCCCTGGTTACCCACTAAGGAATTCCACTTGGGTAACGTTTATTTGGAAGTGGATCAATTGCAGCAACAGTCGCGAGATGGCGCCAAAAGACTATCCGTTTTATCCTACAAGATTAGCAATGCAGAGAAGCGAGGATTCGTGCGATTTTTGTTGACATTAGTAACACAATCACGCATTTGTGTGTGGATCCGCTCCTCTTGTTAATTTTTCATGGATTAGATAAGGAATTTGATTTTCTAATTTTGGGATTCAAGCGGCGACGGCCATATTTGATTCGAGACGAGACGAATAACTATTATGAAATTTGCCAGCGTCGATTGGTTTTCCGATCTATCTCCAGCACATTTTTCTCTCACTAAGACGATCGTTAGGTGTTGAAAACAGATGATTTGCATGCGCCCGCAGTGTTTTCTCGAATCCTCCGCGTCCGCCAATCAACTCTTTAGAACAAACTACGAAAGTAATCACACCTCGACATTTTTTTACTCGCAGAAATAAATAAATAAAGCAGGTGGCGCTTCAAAAGTGACATTTTTATGTGATTTTGGAATTTGTTTTGATTTTTTTTTTTTGAAAAAATAAATTAAAATAATTTTTTTTTTTCATTTGCATATTTTTTTTATTCACGTTTTCCATCTTGATGGTGAAATTTTGTTTGCCTAGCAGGGGTGGATCCCCGCGTTGCTTGTCACTCGCGTCTATAAATTCCTTCATAAGGCGAGATTAAATGGACGGCCATTTGTTTTTCTCAACTGACTTTTATTGAGCCTCTCACAAGCAAACTTGTAATGAAAATGTGGAATAACGGGAATATTTTTCACAATAATTAGCAAAGCCTTGAATTTTTAATGGTCACTTTTAATGAAACTCAATTAAGTAACCAGCGTCGTTGCTTTTTTCCTTTCTAAGCGAATGGAAAACATCCGGGAGAGTTGGGCTTCACTGCGTGGCTTGGCTTCGCTGCGCTGCTCGCTCTGCAGTTTGGACAAGCAAATCGGAAAAAAATAATAATAAAATAAAAAGATATGTTACGAATCAACTTAGATGTTTAATTGATTTGATCTGAATTTACGCGCAAGGTGATGTTAGCGCAAATCAGCGGGCAAAGTTCGTAGATTTACTCTGTTTGTGCCATCGTCATATGCGGATATCGGACGGTGAATAAACCTAACTCGCTGTAACACACATTATTTATATTCGACGGGCTCAATCTCACGTTGTGGGTCTTTACGTTTAAAAAGAATGAGTATGCGCAGTGATATTCGTATGCGGGTGGGCATAGGATGTCACAGGCATGCGAAGGGATAAAAGGTGGGCAAAAAGAGGCGCTATTAAGTGTTAAATTAGAAGAGGCGCGTGTTAAAGCGCAAAATAAAGATTGACAAACTCAATTCAATCTAAGAGGTGTTAACTCGTTGAAAGAGGTATGAGAAGTGTGGATTATGGATAAAAGTAGCGACCAGGTAAACATGAGTCATGTGACCAGGTCGATTGGAGTGGGTGAGGGGGTGGAAGGTATAAAATAAGGTTAATTGTTGGAAATAATAAGATGCGCGCAATGAGGCTGCGCATATATTTAGAGATGATTCATCAATGTTAGATGAAAAGAAAGATTGGGAAAAAATAAGAAAACTTAAGATTGGGTCAGTCTAAGTTAGAAATGAATAAAAAAGAAGGGTGGGTAACCTGCCCGTGACATCCCTCCCCCCTTAGGCTTTTATTATTCGAGATTTATCGAAGAGAATAAAAGGATAAGAGACAAGGAAAGTCATACAATAATAATGCGCTATGCGCAAAAACTATACAAATTCTCAAAAAATAAATTAAATAAATTAAACAACAAAAAAAATGATGCGCGTCTGCGCAAAGACTTAACAACTTTGTCAAAAATAATGCACGTGGTGCAAAAACTTAACAACTTTGTCAAAATAATAAACAAAAGTTAAACAATACCAAATTAAATATCAAAAATCAATTAGATTATTAAAAACAAAGAATTAATAAATCACCATGGCTTTTGAAAATAAATTTAAACTAAGATTTTTGGAAAGTCACAATGGTAAATTTTAAATCATTCTACTCGAAATCACAAGACGAACAGGGACGACACAAGGAGGGCGAACGCTAAACCTAAAGGGGCCGACAATACCTAGGACGGACGAGAGTCTATACACTTTACCCAAACAATTTATGAAATAAAAAATTTTAAACACTTTTACTTTTTTGTATAAACAAACTTCTGCTTTCTGTATAAAAATCATCGAATAAACAATTTTAAATTAAACAAAAATAAAGAGCCGACACATGAGAATTATCAAGAATCAGGTTGGGATTTATTAATATCAAATTGGGTATTTATGTTATGGTAGGATGCGCGTAATTGCGCAAAACAAATACAAAATAAAGGTAAGGTACAAAATTATGCAACCTGCATAAGGTAAGTATGATTTCAGATTAATTAGGAACTTTTAAATGGATGCGCGAAACTTTGCGCAAGGATAATTTAGGTTATTAATTCTATGAATGAAATGGAAAATAGAAACATATAAAATATTATAAAACATAACAAATACCCGCGCGCACAATACTACTCGTATTGCCACGGAATTAAATATGTTGATCAGAAAATATCACAAAATTAAATGAAGGGTCAAAAAAGTATCACAATAATCTTGATTAAATGCTAAATATCCATAGAAAAAACATTCATTAAATAAATGAAAACATTGAATACTGACTTGAATCATTCCAGAATAATTGCGCTAAAAATAACAATGGAAATAAAAATTAAACGAAATTAAATTCCTAAGCTTCGGAAGAAATTATCATAATTAAATGAAGATAATTCTGGAATGATTATAGCACAAAAAAAATATCAAAATCATTAAACTAGAATAAATATTTCAATAATATGACTAGAAAATTATCGAAATCATAATTGCACTTAAATAAAATATAATTGTAGTACTAAAAATCTAATTGTCCGATTCTAAAGCACTAAAAACGTAAAAATAATTAAATAAAATATAAATTATCAGTGAGGATTATCACAATAGAAAACTTGCGCAAAAATAATAACATTTATGATGAAACACTAATAATAATTATTTGTTCTTCAAATCGACACATTACCGCTGCCCAAGCTCGTTCCATCAAGTCCTCCAACTCGAGAGATGTTTTACGGAGCGCCTCATCAATGGAATCGCATGGCGGAACGGAAAAATGATGAAGATTTAAAGATGATAAAGTTTTGTGGATACCATGTAGATATTGGAATGCAGGCCGGCCCAAACTCAACGCACAAATGCGGAGATGTTTTATTAGGGCATTTACCAGAGATCCACGATCTGGCGGCGCATTTTGGACACAATTAGAGATGAAAATATGATGAAAACACAAAATAATGATGAATGGTAGGTTGAAGTGCGCACAAAGTCTTCGCAAATCACCAGGATCCTCGTATCAAGTCCTTCAACTCAACGCCGAAGCGGAGGAATTTTACGAAACGCCCATTGATGTGATCTCCTGACTTCAATTTGCAAAAAACTTGCGCACACAAAGTCACGTTTAGGATTGTTGTTCACTCGAATTCCAAGGTTTGACGATGTTGAGGATCTCGGAAATAGATTAGCATATTAAATGCCACTTCTACCACAACACGTCGCGCATCTTGGAATGAACGTGCGCCCTGCCGATTTATCTCGAAAAGACAGTGGGCCAAAAAATATTCTCCATACCTCCGGTAGAGAAGATGCAACAATGGATCAGCCTCCGAACGAAGCATATGCAAGTCCGCAATGGCTAAAGATCGGAGAAGCTGTCGCTGAGCCCGAATCGACATATCAAATTGGAGACATCCTCGTTCTCCCTCAGCAAAGTTACAACGAATCGTGGTGGGAGGCATCAAGCTTGGAAGAAGTTCCAAAGTTATGAATGGTTGGGTTGCATCCCACTCACCTCGTCTTGTGCGTGGGGCAGGAGGCAGGAACACGTATCGATAAACAGTCGAACACCGTATTTCGCGCAATTCGGTTAAACGGGTCCGCTCTCGATTTCGTCTGAATTCCTCCTCACTAGCCTCCTCCACGGCTCGTCTATCTGCCCAATGTCGCTCGCCGAGTCGTTCTATCTCCATCTCATATCTTCGCATATATTCCAGATTTCGTCGCTCGTCGCCTCCCCTTCTATCTACGTGATGTCGGTCGGCGAGTTGTTTCCTCTCCATTTCATACCTTCTTCGGTATTCCGGATTTTGTCGTTCGTCGCCTCCCTCACGTTGCTCACGTCGCCTTAGAACCTGGTGAAGCACTTGGGAGACCTCCTCATGCATTACCCATATTAATAACTCCAGCGCATTTACGCGGTCGTAAAGGTCACATTGACTCAAGCGATGCTGAATCTGGTTGGACATGGTACGTATGCGTAGAAGCATTTCGTTAAATACTTCTTGAAAATCGGCTTGTAGGATATTAAAATCACGGTCCATCATAAAATTTATCAAAGTTATCCAACCTCGACGCTCCATATAGAATCTGGATGGTGAGGAATGCACATCTTGCGCATATACATTTACCTCATATCGGTTCAATAATTCGTAAATAACTTCAAACGTATGCACCGGTTTTGTGCTAATTCCAGACCTGTCTGTGAATAAATCACAATGAGTAGCTGACGTAGTTGTTGATGTACCATCGCCCAGCTGGGGTTGCGCTGATTCCAAATGCGACCCTGTCAAGTATAGTCGATCAGAAATAGTTACTGTGCTGTTAGGGGGTATAGTTGCGCTGGTGTTTCCCAGGGGTGCATTTGGTACAACTCGAAAATGAGATATAAGGACAGGAATTTTGGATTTTTGCGAAGTCTCACGAGGTACAATCTTTACTGTTGCTCGCCTACTCAGTTCACCTGAGACTGGTCTTCTGGTTGGGGATTGTGGCAAATTGACTGTACGCGGATCCCTTGCTTTCTTCTCAGGTCCTTGCGCATTTATAACTTGATCAGGAGGTGTCTCGATGATTACCTCATTGATTGGTCCTAATAATGGCGGAGTAGTACTCAACTCGGATCCACAGTCTCGCACTGGCGGCGTGCTGGCCCGTTCCCGCTCAATCTCCTCGTTTTCCTGTTCTATCCTTCCGTCTGATACTGCACTGTCGCATTCACAACATAAATTCAAAGTCAAATCCGGGGATGCAGGTGTCAGGCTAGGTTGCGCTTCAAACCGCGACGAGGCGCTTGCAAATAACGCATCATCGTCACCACTGCTCCAGCTATCATCAGATTCGACTGGCAAATCCGACAAATGCGCAACAGCCCGCGCAATAGCCTCTTGAACCTGGTGTACATTACCATCGAGGGTTTCCTGAAGAGATGAAATAACTTCTCGTCCCATTATTGCACGCGTCGACGACTGCTCACGATGTAATGGGTCCTCAGCCGGTGAATCAAGAAGTTGGGCGATGTTGGTACCAGGGTAAATCCATTGTCGAAGATTAATATGACTTGTCTGCGCCAATCGTCGCGCACGCTGCCAATACCAGCGGTGTACCGTCTCAAATCGCAGAATTGAAGCCGGACTTCCGTTGAGCGACCTAAACGGCGGAAATGTAACGCCGCCAATATTTATGTTGTCTTGCCTGCGTCGACGTAACACCCATCCAAAAATCTGTCTCATCCAAACCGCGAATAAATCCCTCGGCAAGTCGCCATTCCCGTTGCACGCTCGACAGGTGAGAGCGGCTCGCGGCGGGTCCTCCTCCATACCATGGCCTGAGCAGACCGGGCATATCTCGTGGCTCGGAAAACCCGTACCGAATGCTTCTACAAAAGGTTCCTCGTCCCGATTGGAAGCCATGTTGGTTTCAATATTCGTTGGGAATATAATGCGCCTAAGTTGGTGGAGGTAATGCTTATATAAATACACAGAACAAATAATACGTTTGACAAACGATACTCACAATTACGACGCGCAACAACACGAACGCGCACAGAACGAAACAAACAACGAAGACTAAAGAATATTCCCCGGAATGTAACGAGTCATAAAACTTTGCTTCGAGAAGCTTCGATGAACGATTGAAAACTCGCACATGTAATAAAGTCGGGTTCGAGGTTAAACACTAACTAATTGCAATTGAAGGGCGACATTCAGTGTTGGAATTCGGAAGTTAGCGAAGGTTGTCTTCGCTCAAAACTCTTGTTTTAAAGTGATTAAATAAGGATGGTGAGATAAACAAGTAATAATTCAGAACACAGAATATTAATTTAAATAAAGTGCGCATAAATTATATTGATTGAATAATTTAAATGAATTGTGGAAATAGCCACGTGCTATTGTTTAGAGGTTAATTGGCATTGCGCACTCTGGTGACGGACATAGTCCCTGATTGAAATGGACTTAGCCATTTTCGAGTGACCGAATATGAACATAAAATACATAACACAAAACATTAAATATAAAATATAAAGAAAACATAAAATAACATAAAACATAAAAATTAGGATGAATAAATTTAAAATAAAGGGAAAAATAGTTTTTAAACAAAATAGGTAGTAAAGATAGATTTACACCGGATTACACTTGGTTTTTTTTTTTTTTTTTTTTGTTGTTTCGTTTGTGTTTTCCCTTTTTTTTTTTATTTAGCTTAAAAAATAGAAGAAAATTACTTAAATGAAAGAAAATAGGCAGAAAAAATATCTAAAGTGTTGACAGCAAAAATTTCAACATGTTTATCAATAATTTCAACGTCTTTTAAAGTTAAAAAGTTGGCCTCGGTAAAAAACCAATGTCGCAATTCCACGACATTATAAGGCTGGGTTTTTTGGCCGTTTTCATCCATTAGGATTACTGTATTGGGGCCCACCAATCTATGTATAATATATACACCTTCAGTCCGTTGGCGTAAACCTGCTGCGAATTGTTTATCGGCAGATGAAGGTTGCCGATTGCGCAAAGTTACCCAGTCGCCAGGACGGAAGTCATGGGGGCGCCGTTTTAAATCGAACCATTTTTTGTGTCGAATTTGGGACTCGCGCAAGTTGTTAATCGCGCTTTCTCGCATTCTACGCATATGTTCGTGCAAGTTTTCAGCTTCCACGGGCGGCAACGGTTCTCCGTCATCCGTGTCGCTATCCAGGTCGCCCGGAAATCGAGCTTCCTGGCCTGTTACCATTTTAAAGGGTGAATACTTTAAAGAAATTTGATACGCTGAATTAATCGCGAGCACGAAATAGCCAATGTTGACGTCCCATCTAGTATGGTCATCATCAATATATGCTAATATACAGTTCTTTAATGATTGGTTAAGCCTTTCCGCAATATTACCTTGCGGGTGGTATGCGGCGGTATATCTATTTATTGCGCCAAGTTGCTGGATTTGGCTACGAAATTCTGGTGAGCGAAAAGCAGGCGCATTATCGCTGATAATTATTTTGGGAAAACCCCATCTTTTGCAGAATTTCTGAATTTGTTTCACCGTAGTGGCTATATTTGAGTTTTCGGTTAGACGTACGTCTAACCATCGGCTAGCAGAGTCGACCATCACAAAGGCATAGCAATGTCCCTCTGTGGATCGAGGTTTCTTGCCGTAATAGTCGATGTAGATAGCGGAGAAAAGATGGCGCGATCTGGACATTATCATTTTTCCATATGGGAGCCTGTTAAGGGGTTTAGCTCTTTGACACGCTTCGCAAACCTGTATCCATGTTCGAATATCTTCGCGCATTTTTGGCCAAAATACGCGCGATTTAATGCGATGGAGTGTTCGTTCTTGCCCCATATGTCCAACTACGGGAGGATAGTGCATTGCGCGGAAATATCTTTCTCTGAGTTCAAATGGGAGATATATTTGGCGCCTCTTTCTAATTTCATTAATATGGACAGGAGGGAAGCGACATAACATCTCTTTATACATGCCGAAATCTTGCGCGTCAGCCACAATTTTGGCAGCCTCATCTGGATCAAGTGGTAACATTTGGGCAGTTAAATAAAATATCAACTCACGCGACCAGGGATCCTGTCTTTGCGCCGCAATGATTTCAGCAGCAGTAGGCAACAGCTCGAACGGAGGATGTTCGATTGGTGGATCGTGCTCCAATTCGGCTTGCTTCTCTGCTTCAGTCCTCGAATCTTCAATTACTGTCCTTTCCCGTCGCGGACGCAATCTCGATGGAGTTCTTCGCGCTGATGTTGGGGGCGCATAATAATTCCTCGTTGGTGGCGACATGTCACGAATGGGTCCAAAACTGTCTTCAGATGATGTAGAGTCAGAATCCGGGTCCGAAGTATATCCCTCTGGCCTCTGCTGTCCTGATGGTCCCGCCGCATCGTCATACATCACTGGTTCAGAATGTTGACGCGGAGAAATAATAGGAAAATCAGTGATAGGAATTGAAGGAGTTGGGGAAGGAGTTGGTAAATTTGGAATTTCAGGAGAAGGTTTAGTAGTAGGCCTTCGGTGGCTATCAGGTTGAATTATTGGTGCGGGGACTCCAGTGATTCGACGGAAATTTCGTCGTATTTTATCCACCAAAGTTCCAGGTGTCGGCAATTGTGATGGTGCCGAAGCAGTCTTTTTTCTAAAACTAGACGGATTTATTGGCGCAGGAATTCTGGTTGGAATAATTGCCGAAGGAGGAATGGAACTAGGAATAGGAGTGGATATTGGAGTTGCAGGAGGGGTAGGAATAGGTAAGGGTGGTGGAATTAAAACTGATTTAGATTTGGGTTTCACCACATGGGAAGGAATAGCGGATTTACGTCGCACTGCCTTCAACTTTCCTACTTGCTGTGATTTCAATAACTTTGGAAATGTCCACTTTTTAATAGTTCCCGCATACCTGGGTGGTAGCCATGATGGTGATTTAGGAATCAAAGATGGATCCTTTAATCTAGCCCGAGTTCGTGTGGCTATTGCTCGTTTAGCATGAGGAGATAAAATTGGTACAATATCAATTTTACGTGGTCTTCCTCGTTTCTTTATCAGAATTGGGATTAAAGAGCGCTGTCGGCGGGTTCGTAAAGGCACTGAAACACGAACTGGTGATAAATTAGGAGTTCTCACTTGTGAGGTTGGTTGCGCAACTGGAACTGATGCAACCGGAGGGATTGTAACCGGCGGTGCCCTCGTTGGAGGAGTAGCTACGCCAGTAGAAGATGGAATTTGCGCACCTGAAGTCGGCGCATTTCCAGTCACTTTCTCTTTACCAGTAGGTCGAGGAATAAGAGATTTTTTCTTATTTTTCTTCTTAGTCGGTAAAGAAGCTGCAATGAGAGGCACTTTTTTGAATTTAGATTTAAATAACTTTCGAAACTGCAAATTAATGTCTTTTGGCAATTCCTTGATGATATTGAGTGCCGGCCACTCGTTGCAATCATCAAAATAGGCAAGGTAGCACGCCTCGTCGACCTCCGGGCTATCATCCTCATCGTCGACTTCAGGTGGGTCGACAGGAGCTCGACTCAGTGCATCCGCTACCTTATTTTTGCATCCTGAACAGTGCAAAAATGTGAATTTATAATCACTCAACGATAATACCCAACGGGCCAAACGTCCAGTTGGTTCCCTTTGCTGAAATAACCACTTAAGAGATTGATGGTCGCTCTCGAGGTAGAATGGCATCATCTCGAGGTATGCACGAAAGCGTTTGACACCCCAAACCGCGGCCAAACATTCGATTTCGGTTACTTTATAGTTCTTTTCAGCGCTGTTTAATGCGCGAGAGGCAAATGCGATTGGAATTCTCACACCTTCATCGTTAAGTTGCATTAAAGCAGCACCTAATCCAGAATAACTAGCATCGGTCTGCAGTATAAATGGTTTTTTCCAACTGGGAAAACGTCTTTTCAGTGTTGGTATCGCAATCTGGTCTTTCAGATATTCGAACGCCAATTGCTGCGCATCTGTCCAAATCCAAGTTGCGTCCTTTTTAAGCAATGGTCGGAAAACTTCGCTAATTTTAGAAAAATTTGCAATGAATGATTGGTAATAACCTACCATGCCCTTAAATCGTTGTAATTCGCGCAAATTGGTTGGCGCAGGATAATTTTGAATAGCAACCACTTTCTTTGGATTTGGTGTAATCTGGCCAGATTCCACGATGTGTCCCAAAACCTCGAGTCTTTTTTGACAAAGCTCAGTCTTGTTGGCGTTCATGGTGAATCCAGCGTTGAACAATTCCTCTAAAACGAGGCGCAAATGTTGCACGTGTTCCTCGAAAGTTCGGCTAAAAATAATCACGTCATCAATATACACAAATACAAATTTGTAAAGATATTTCGCAAGAGTCTTATTCATCGCTCGTTGGAGGGTAGCGGGTCCGTTGATAGGTCCGAAAGGCATGCGCACATATTCGAATAAACCTCGATGTGTTATAAAAGCTAAATACCGTTCGTCACCTTTGCGCACGCCGATCTGATGGAAAGCTTCGCGTCCGTCGATTATCGAAAACCAATGCGCACCTCCCAAATATGCAAAGATGTTATCAATGTCCGGAAGGGGGTAAACGTCCGGAATTGTTTGCGCATTAATGGGGCGAAAATCCATAGCAGTTCTCCATTCACCTGTCTTCTTGGGTACGACGACTGGAGCAACAGCGCAATCACTTTGGGATCGCCGAATAATACCTTGCTGCAGCTTTTTGTCGATATATTTATCAATTATCGCCTTTTTCGCAGGGTTTACCGGGCGCACAGGGACATGAATTGGACGAAAATCCGGTTTCAGGTTCACCTCGTACTCGGTGTTATTACATAAACCAATTTCTTCGCGAAAGATTTGCGAAATGGGCTGCAATGTTTTGATTAATAGTTTTATCTGTGGCACTGTCAATTGGTTCCACAACTGGTGGTAAATCCAATCTAAATCGGTCGGATCTCCACTAGGTTGGTACTGCAAAAAATTAATGTCATTAATGTTCATTTTAGAGTTATTCCCACCATTGTCAGGTTGCGCAATCGAAAAGATGTTGATTTTCGACTCCTTCTTGGCATTGATGTCTTTAGCACGTTGCGCAACGAGTTGTTTGGCAATTGGACGAATAACATTGATTTTTCGTCGTAAACGTCGTAAACGTCGGAACTGACTCAAAGTTAATTTACGTGAAATTGTCTTTTTTAAATTGGAGGAAATTTTAGAAGTTTCTTTCCTCTTTGGGGACCAAATATTCGACCATTTGCGTTGCGCACGATGTCGAACTTGTTTAACTCGATACTGCGCATCGTCATGTGGATACTCGAATATTTCTTGTTGCAAGGGTCTATGCGCCAGGAGGAGGCAGTTAATTTCACTCACCGGATCCGGTTTCCTTAGTATTTTCGTCGGAACGATCTCACTAATGGCCGCCGGTGGGTTGGATGGATCCTGCGTTTCTTCCGGCGCAAATGGCAAAACCAGAATTGACTCTGACTTTTTTGCTTCTTCATAAGTCATGAATTTGCGAATCTCATTTGAGCCCACCATGCTCCACTGTTGTCTCGCATGGTCGATGTCGATTCCGGCCGCTGTGCAGAAATCACGTCCAAGGAGCATATCCATTTTGGCATCGGGTAAAACCATGCAAATGAATTTTATTATGCCTATTGGGGCGCGCAAAGCGAGCTGCATCGATTTGGTGGAATCCACTATGTCACCAGACGCGACCTGCACCCGCTCGTGGAGATTCACAAAGTCCAAACCCATTTTTTCGTGTAGTTGTTGGAACACGTCCTCACTCATTACACACGTTTGTGCGCCTGAGTCTAGAAGCGCAGTACAAGCTACATTAGCCCAGGAAATCTTTACGCAAGGTGCTTTCTTGCACAAACGATCCCCGCGCGTTATCTCAATGATGGGTTCTTGAGTTTCTTTAAGTTCCTCTGGCGTTAACATTACGAAAGATACCTTCATAGGAGAGATCACTTCCTTTGGAGCCTCAGTCGTTGTTGCACTGGAAGTAGACTTAATTATTGGTAAAGTTTTAGTAATTTTACTCACTATTGTCACTTTCGGGTTTTTCTTCGAAATTACAGGTTGCAAATCTGTTAATTTCGGCAATTCGTCCTTTACAGCTTCAGGAACGGCAGTCTGCAGATCTGACGCCTTTGTAGCTGAGGTGATGATGGAAGATGATGAAGAAATAACACTACTTACAGGTTTATACTCTGAAAGAGTAATAACAGTAGGAGATGTTGTTAAATTAACCTGTGAAGGATCGTCCTCTTTCAAGTTAATTAAAGGTGAAGCGCGTCGTTTGGATTTCAGACGTTTTGCGCGAAGGGCCGGTCGACTCATTTGCGGCCTGGTTCCACCGGCTTCCCGAACTTCAGGCCTTCGGAGTTTTCCGGTCTCCTAAATGGCTGGTAACATATGGGGCACAACGGATGCCAAGTTGCTGTATCTACCAAATACCACCAATCCTTCGGTGTTTTCCTCCAGGCTGTGCCTTTCTCAGGACATTTGACAGTTAATGGTGGTTTTGGCGCTGGTGGAAACGTGACAATTGACGTAGAGCACACATGGTCCTTTGGGACGTCTGCTGGAGGTGTCAGAGTAGCTAAATTTATTTTAATTGTTGCCTTCTGAGCCGCCTCGGCGACTGTGCTCTTCTTAATTTCAGGTTCAGCATCCGTGTCGCTGCTACTACTACTCGTATCGGGTTCCTGCGCAGGTGGAGATTGTTCTGGTCTCGCCTGCACTGCAGCTAACTCGATTAAGAATTGTTTTCGATACCTCGCAAAACGTTTGACGTCCTGGGACACGAGAGATTTGACATCATCGTCTCCTTTGGACTTCTCCGCAGCCTTGAGCACTGTGGGGCGTTGCGCATCACGCAGAGAGGGCATTCGTTGATCAGCCATACCCAGATCTTTGTATTCGTCTGCTCGAATGGTGTCCAGCTGTAGACGATTGTCGATGTCATTACCTCTTTGGATCGCCTCGTCCAGCGAGTTTACGTTCCATGCGCGTAAGAGATGAACAACTTCGGTTTGCATCATGTTCTGAGCTTTCTCCCATTGGAGCTCTGGGTCGGTATATCCTGCAACCTGAAGATAATATACAATCTCACTTAAAAATGACATCGTAGACTCTCCATTTCGTTGCTTTCGCTTGGATAGCTTCACATTGGCCGCTGCC
This sequence comes from Strigamia acuminata, assembly GCA_949358305.1. Taxonomy (NCBI): domain Eukaryota; kingdom Metazoa; phylum Arthropoda; class Chilopoda; order Geophilomorpha; family Linotaeniidae; genus Strigamia; species Strigamia acuminata. Next base: position 935,997 of record OX442321.1, read on the forward strand.
GAATTCATGGCGAAAGCTCGTCGAAATAATATCTCAAAGTCCTCCCATGTTTTTGGTTTTGGTTTTAGTGATAACCACCATCGCTGCGCTCTTCCACGCGTTGCTTGAATGACAAATACTTTTAAATATTCATCCACCGGGGCCTGCATAGAATACATGTGCGCGTACAAATGCGCAAGAAAAAGATTAATGTAATCAAGATCGGCTTTATCTGGATCAAACAAAGGTGGTTTTCCAGGCTTGAAACAATTTTTATCTTTACTTGCGTGTTGCGCTCTTACTGACGGCAGTGACAACTTTGCCTTGGTGTCGGATCTATCCCGAGGATATCCCATCTTGGAGTATAGCATCGAGCTCATTAAATCTCGATTTGCTCGTGTTGAATGGTCCAAATGAGCAGATTCCTGTGATGGAGCCTGGGTATAGATCGTTGCCATCGTCGGCATTGGCGGCGTGGTTGTTGTGTAAACAATTTGCGCAGCCTGCGCGGACATTTTCGTCTGCTGGCCTCGATGTTCAACTTCCCGATGCTGGTGCGGACATGCTGTGGGAAGTCCTAAATCATATGGTGCCGAGGTGCCTTTAACTCTTATGGAGCCATGCGAGGATCCACCGTCTAGAGACCGTGCGGTCCCTGTTCGTAGAGAGCGAGGGCCTTGTTGGAATATTTCGCGAATCTCATTTACTAGACCTCGTGTTTGAGCATAGTATTGGTTGCGCAAGTCGGACATCAGCAAACCTTCCGTATTTAATGTGACGGGGTCTACTAATGCTCTAGGCTGAGTCGAATCGAAAAAAGATGGCGCCGCCAAAAAGTTAGCGGGTGTTGACGTGGCAAAATTTACTTGAGGTTGCGCTCGTGAATTTGCAACAGCCATTGTCATGATATGATTTGATGGGGCTGGCTGTTGTTGCGCAATACTCACAAGCGTTTCCTGTTGTTCGATACGACTTCTTCGTAATTGGTCGTGTTGCTGCCACTCTCGAAATTCCCTTTCCTCTTCCCGGCGAACACCACTCCTCCGTTCGGACTGTTGCCATTCCTGCTCCATTTCTAACTCACTGAAATCAAATGGATCGCGCGTGACGGGACGAATTCCGTCACCTCCCAACTGTCTCGACATGATGAAGAAAATGTGAAATGATTAAATAAATAACTCAAAAAACTAACCTTTTCGCGCGTTTAAGCCTTATAGGTGAGAGCGGATCCTGTCAGGCTCGCCATGTTTGTTACGAATCAACTTAGATGTTTAATTGATTTGATCTGAATTTACGCGCAAGGTGATGTTAGCGCAAATCAGCGGGCAAAGTTCGTAGATTTACTCTGTTTGTGCCATCGTCATATGCGGATATCGGACGGTGAATAAACCTAACTCGCTGTAACACACATTATTTATATTCGACGGGCTCAATCTCACGTTGTGGGTCTTTACGTTTAAAAAGAATGAGTATGCGCAGTGATATTCGTATGCGGGTGGGCATAGGATGTCACAGGCATGCGAAGGGATAAAAGGTGGGCAAAAAGAGGCGCTATTAAGTGTTAAATTAGAAGAGGCGCGTGTTAAAGCGCAAAATAAAGATTGACAAACTCAATTCAATCTAAGAGGTGTTAACTCGTTGAAAGAGGTATGAGAAGTGTGGATTATGGATAAAAGTAGCGACCAGGTAAACATGAGTCATGTGACCAGGTCGATTGGAGTGGGTGAGGGGGTGGAAGGTATAAAATAAGGTTAATTGTTGGAAATAATAAGATGCGCGCAATGAGGCTGCGCATATATTTAGAGATGATTCATCAATGTTAGATGAAAAGAAAGATTGGGAAAAAATAAGAAAACTTAAGATTGGGTCAGTCTAAGTTAGAAATGAATAAAAAAGAAGGGTGGGTAACCTGCCCGTGACAGATATTATTTTTTTTTTTGAAAATTTAAAATATAAAAAAAAAAAAGATGTAGATCCGAGATTTAGAGATTGGTTCTATGTCGTGCTATCAGATTCCCCGGTGACTGACTGCTGCAGGGAAGCAAAAGATGGATTTTTTTATCCCCACGTGGTCCCGCTTGGTATTTGCACACGGGGATGATGATTTAACTTCCATTTCACTTATTTTTGCATTTTCGCTCAAGAATCGTGGTCGTGCAGAAATCCAAATTAAATTCTCCTCCAAATATATCAATTCATGTTCCAAATGCAGCGCGGCGAAGCCAACTCTTGACTATTTTTCAAAATTCAAAACAAAAGCAGCAAAAATGATAGAAAAAGCAAAAAATATGACAGGAAATTAAATATTTTTTTTTCTGTGTTTCTAAATTTTATTTCAAACATTCATTGGGTATTCCGGGGGTTTGTTTTCAAACGTTTGAAGCGCCACGTGCGGGGAGTGCGAATGAGACGGGCGCGGGCGCGGGGGCAGCGATTTCGGCGGCGATTAGAAATGGAAAAGAGCGAAATTGAATGAGAAATGAGAAATGTGTTTTCTTTTTAATTGCAGATCCGTGCGAGGACGTGTATTGCGGCCACGGACGCGAGTGCCAGCTGGACGGCAACGGCCAACCGCAGTGCGTGTGTCAACGATACTGCAAAAAACACAAGAAAATGGTTTGTGGCTCCGATGGAAATTTGTATCCGAACCACTGCGAGTTGCATCGAGCGGCGTGCGTCACGGGGACGAGTATTACGATTGATCGCAAAAATTCGTGTCTTAAGAGGAAAGGTAAGAAAATTGAAATTTGAAAGAAGAAAACATTAAATTGAATCTGAGATTTCTCTCTCTTTCTTTCTCTCTCTCGAGCGCTCGTTGTGTCTTAATTCTGTTTTTAATCTTCATCTGCGAGTGCTCATTTACGGTTGCTTAGCAACGGGATGTGGAGGAGGAGTGGCTTCTTTTTATCAAAGATAAAAAGCCTCGTTTTGCCTTAATGATGATTGTCGCGTTCTAAGTAAACTTCGCACATAAATAAGAGAGATTAACTGATGAAAATTAATTGGTTTGGTTTTATTTTACTTTATTTTTGGGGGGTTTGATTTCTTTTTTCTTTTTTTTTTTTTTGGGGGGGGGGGGGTAATAAATCAACCAATTAGATAATTGTTTCTTTTTTTACAGGTAGTTCCAAATCAGGGTCTTTGGTGTAATAATGAAAGGGAATTAAAAGTTTGAAAGTCGACATTTTCCCATAGGATATTTCGAGAATTTTGAAAATTTCTCTTGAATTTCTCTCAAATTTTTAAAAAAAAAATTTTAAACAAATTCTAATTTTTAAAAACAATTTTTTAAAAAAAATAAATCTAATTTTTAAAAAATACATTTTTTATATATTAAAAAAAAATTCTAAATTTTCCAAATTATTTTTTTTTTTTTTTTTTTTTAAATTCAAAAATCTGTCAAAATTTGTAAAAAAAAAAATTTCTCCCGGTCTCAGAAGCCGTAACTTAAATCCGTGACGAAGTTAAACTTGCAGTCGCACTGCAACGAGAGAAAAAGCCGGTCTCCACTCTACTTATTCCCCCGGAATGCTAAAACCCGCCCCGAGTCGAGCAAGAGGCGTTTTCAAGCGCCATTCGAATGCAGATGGGACAAGTTTTGTTGGACGGTCACTCGTTTTTCCCCTCCATCGAGTTTGTCTCCTGTTTTCCCGCCAATTCACATAATCCATTTTACAGACAGAAAAAGAGAGAGAACCGAAAGGGAACGGGAAAGGCAAATGGAATGGCACTCGACTCGTCTCGTCTCTCTCTCCTCCGTCGCCAATTGGGTGCAAATTCCAAACTGCATTCCCAATAATTGACTCGGGGAACGGAGAAGAAGACATGTCATTGGCGACGGGTGCGGCTATGATGAGCAGAATAGTTGTCTTCGCCTCCCCAGAATTGGAACGCGTGCATCTATTCTCAAAGATGGAAGCAAGCGAGCAATTGATGGTGTACGCATGCGTGCTTTTCTACTCTATTTTGCGCGTTTTCTCAATCACCTGTACACTCTCTGTGTCTCTGGCTTTGCGCCAACAAATCAGTCCCCGGTTTCCTTTTAGCCAATTGCTCGCCCAATCAACATCTCTATCGACCGTTTTGGTCACTCTTTGCTGAAGAAAGAAAGAAAAAGAGGAAAAGAAGAAATGGATCGATTGTGTGTCAGAAATGACCACAGGTCTTGAAAATTTAAAATTTCACGTTTGTGGTTCACGTTTTTGGGGTTGTGGACACTCGGATTGGCAGAAAAGGTGACTAAAACGTTTGAGAAACGTGAAATTCTCGTTTCGGATTCGGGGTCGGAATCGGATTGAAGTTTTTTGGAGTCCTAGGGAAATTTTTTCCGGGCTCCTTCCAGCTTAAATTAAGACTGTGTGAGTTTTTTTCGTCTAACATTAAATTTTTTGGTAGAATAATCAACTTTTTGGCTTAAAATTTGAATTTTTGGGCATAAAATTGGATTTTTGGGCCAAAAATGGATTTTTTGGGTCCGAAAATGGATTTTTTTTGTCCAAAAATGGATTTTTTGGGTTTAAAAATGGATTTTTTGGGTTTAAAAATGGATTTTTTGGGTTTAAAAATGGATTTTTTGGGTTTAAAAATGGATTTTTTGGGTCTGAAATTGGATTTATTGGCTTAAAATTGGAGTTCTTGTCCATAAAATTAATCTTTTGGGCATAAAATTTGACTTTTTGGGCATACAATTTGATTTTTTGGGCATAAAATTTGATTTTTTGGGCATAAAATTTGATTTTTTGGGCATAAAATTTGATTTTTTGCCTAAAGTTTTTTTAAGGGCCTAAAATTGTATTTTTTTTTGGTCTAATAATCACTTTTTTGGCCTAAAAATGAATTTCTAAGATCCTAGACATTTGTCTTTTTTTCCAAGCTATTTGGACTGTGGGGTGTTTTGGATGTTGTTTTTAGTGCTGCACGGTACACCGAGAAGAAGAAAAAATGGGCGAATCCAGATAGATACTTGTTGGCAATTTTTTGTTTGTTCGGCGATATAATATAATACGAGAGAGGCGGAATTTCTCGTGCACGGGAATGAAAATGAAGTTCCATTTATCACATATTGTGCCTGTCGGACAAAAAGAAATGTCAAGAAAGATATTGCTATTTGTTCGGTTATTGGCAATATACTTCTCCCTCGATGCGATTTCCTCGGAAAATTAATTTAAAAAACGAGAAATAGAAAATAAAAATAAAAAAAAATAAAAAAAAATAAAAAAAATGGAAAATAAATGGGAATAATTTCGTTTCAGATTCGGATAACGAGTCGGACAAGTCGCACGAGCTGAGCACGAGCAGCCGACAGGAAAAAGTGTCGTCGAGTTGGTCGTCGGACGCGCTGAAAACGGGCGACAAGAGACAAGGCTCTCTGAGCACTCTGAGACACAAGTGCACGGTTCAAGAGTACGAGATCCTCAAGGATAATTTACTGCTGTACAACCACGCCAAGTTGATGGACATGGACGACAAGAACCGCGGTGGAGATGGTAAAAGTGAAGTGACAATAAAAATTGATAAAAACGATAAATCAATTTCCTTTTCTTTTCTTTTCTTTTCTTTTAAGGTAAGGAGTATTTGGTGAGCATTATGTTCAGCCATTACGATCAGAATAACGATGGGATATTGGAGGAGGAGGAGTTGATTACGGTGGCCGAGTCGGAGTATCTCAACAAGTTGTCGAATGCTTGTCGCTTGGCCGATATCGTCGTGTTTGACGACACCGATCACGATGGGAGGATCAGTTTGAACGAGTTTTATGTGGCTTTTAGTAAGTTGTACAGTAAGTATCGCTTTTACACTCATTTTTTAGGGAATTAATATCTTAGTATGGCAAGTTTTTCATAAAAGAAAATTAGTCTATCCCAATTTTTGGAGTTAAAACTGTCACGGTTGTTAATTTTAACTGGAAACAATGGTTTAGAAAATAACTAGGTTCTCAGGGGTCTGTATTAATCAAAAGATTGAAGGTCCACAGGTCCACCGTGACAAAACAATTGATTTTTTTCACTTTTTTTTCACTTTTTTTTCACTTTTTTCATTTAAAAAAGTTTTATTTTTCACTTTTTTCGTTTAAAAAATTTAGTTTTTTCACTTTTTTTATTTAAAAAAATTAGTTTTTTCACTTTTTTCATTTAAAAAAATTAGTTTTTTCACTTTTTTCATTTAAAAGAATTAGTTTTTTCACTTTTTTTATTTAAAAAAATTAGTTTTTTAACTTTTTTCATTTAAAAAAATTAGTTTTTTCACTTTTTTCATTTAAAAAAATTAGTTTTTTCACTTTTTTTCGTTTAAAAAAATTAGTTTTTTCACTTTTTTCAATTAAAGAAATTACTCCGTAGTTTTTTCACTTTTTTCACTTTTTTTACAAACGAAATGCGAATTTCTGGCTGAAAATGTAATTCAAAAGTTGCATCGCCATTGCATTTAATTTAAAACTCTTCGTCTTTAGCCTCGCAGTAAAAAAGCTCGAGCTCAAACATAAAGAAAAATGAAATGTGCCAATTTGATAGTCGAGCACAATCAAAAAGGCATTACAGACTGGACAATTGGGATTTTCGTGGCAAGAAAAATAGAATCCTTTAAATATAACTTGTAAAGAACGCGACTTTACCTGTCACGGCGCTGACAGTCGAATCGCGACACGGCGGCAATACTTTGCACTTATATCGGGATTAACCAACGATTCGGCAATAAAATTTGTCCTTTTCTGCACCTTCCCTCGAGGACCCCTTTAATGCACCTGTCATTCAACGGCTTAATGCGTGAGCCCTCAGCTCCAACTCGCCCCGAAATTCCCTCGCAAACACATCTGTCTTCCAATACATAATTTACAGCGAAAAAAGTCGACAAAAACTTAACAAGAAAATAGAAAATTGATTTCGTTGCCTCGTCGCATATTTCCCCCATTAGGCGTGTCAGTCGTGTCACTCGACAAGGCCCTCGAAGTGAATCACGTGTCGGCAAGAGTCGGGGACAACGTGGAGATCAAATGTGACGTAACTGGTACCCCTTTGCCCCCGATCGTGTGGCGGAGAAATGATGTCGATCTCAGTACATTAGCCGAAGAGGAAATCAAAGTAATGCAAGAAAATTAAAATTAAAATGAAAAATTAATTAATTAATTTTTTAATTTTTTAATTTTTAGGTTTTTATGGATGGGTCTTTGTATCTGACTCGGGTTCAGCTGATCCATGCTGGGAATTACACTTGTCACGCGCAGAGGAATAAGGATGTGGTGCAGACTCACGTTCTTCACGTTGAAAGTATTGGAGTTGTTTGTTGGGTTGGTTGGTTGTGGGTGGTTTTGTGATTTTTGTTTTGTTTTGTTTGATTAAAGCGTTGCCGCAAGTGCATGTGATTCCGAAAATCCAATCGAAACATCCGGGAGATGAGGCGGTGATGCAGTGTCATGCGTCGGGTGTGCCTACACCGCGGGTTCAATGGCTGAAGAATGATGAGGAACTCAAATTGGAAATGCATAAATACAATGTGATAGGTTCGTTTCTTGACGTTCATTTTTTTTTCGATGCAGTTGTGTTGAATTTTTCATAAAAAAAAATTTTTTTCGTCACCAAAATTTTATTTTTTCACCAAAATTTATATTTTTTCATCAAATTTTAAATTTTTTCACCAAAATTTATATTTTTTTACTAAAATTTTTATTTTTTACACCAAAATTTTTATTATTTTTACCAAAATTTAAATTTTTTTCACCAAAATTTTAATTTTTTTATCAAAATTTTAATTTTTTCACCAAAATTTTTATTTTTTTATCAAAATTTTTATTTTTTACACCAAAATTTTTATTTTTTCATTAAAATTTGTATTTTTGCACCAAAATTTTTATTTTTTCATCAAAATTTAAATTTTTTCACCAAATTTTTTATTTTTTTACCAAACTTTAAATTATTTCACTAAAATTTAAATTTGTTTGCCGAAAATTTAATTTTCAGTCGATTTTGTCCCTCAAATTGACAAAATTCCAGCGAGTTTAAATATTTATTTCATTCTACACACCCGGAGATTTGATTAAAAAATTGTATAAATTCAGGAATGAATACAATTGCAGGCAACAGCACCGCTTTATCCGTCAACAAATTGACTTACAGCGACACTGGAGCGTACATGTGCGTCGCCACCAACACGGCAGGATCCGTGAGGGACATTTCGTCACTGGTAGTGCAGGATGAACCAACACCCAGTATGTCACGTTTGACAGGTATTTCCATCAAAAAAAGCCAACCATCTCTAAACTCTTCCCGCAATTTCCTCCCTCCCTCTTCAGGCACTGCTACGGAGGAGAAACGTTTTTTCGTGTTTCACGATTGGGGTGTGTCGGTGTACGAGCCGATTTCTTGCCGACTCTACCATCAGATTCAAAGCACCGACATCATACCGGGTACCCAGGAGTACGTGTGCGGTGATAAAGGAGTGAATTGCAGTTGGGGGAGGGCTATCAGCGTCGCCGATAGATACGTCTACGTCTCACAGCCTTCCAAAGACCGTGTCCTTATCATCAGCAAAGTCCAGATGGTTGTTGTCGATGTCAGTCGGAAAAATCAATAAAAATCAAAATAAACATTTAATTTTAATTTAATTTAATTTTAGGTTGTAGTGACTGATAAATTTCCCGTGGATCTTCACTACGTGCCTCATTTGGATCAAGTTTGGGTTCTGTGTTGGCGTTCGTTGCAAGAAGTGGGCGCTAAAACGATCCAGATTATTCGAGACGCCGGTCAGAAGAAGAAACACCATTCTGTTCACGCCGAACCGATTGATGGACATTTTGATTTGGTATTATATTTGGTATTATATTTTTAATAATTAATTAATTAATTTTCAAATTAGGTGCGTGATTTGTTCGTTCCATCCGTTCAAGACACCGGGCATAAATTCAAGTACGGTTACGCCGTTCACACGAACCAGCGCGGGATGTACAAAGTGGATTTGGCGGCGATGAAATACGTTCGTACTATTGATCTTTCGGCGTACAATTGCGTACCCGAGAGCATGCAATTTGCTTCTATTGGTATAATTAAAAAAATAATTTTTTTGTTAAAGAATTTATTTAATTTAATTAAATTTATTGTTTTAGGTGGTTTCGTTGTCATTGAATGCGGTGGAGGCAACGGGCAACTACTCATGGACCTGCTGACCGACTCGGTCCTCAGTCACAAACCTCTCTTGCTCGGATCACCTACAATTTCGCCCGACAGTCGTTACATTGTGACAATCGATCGTAGAAACACGAGTGTCACAATTATAACCCAAGAAATTAGCGAATACGGTAAAAATCAATTAAAAAAATTGAAAAATTGAATTTAAATAAAATTTGATGCCAGGTGTGACCTTCTCGTTTGACGTGAAAACAACCCTCAATTTGAGCGACTTCACTTTTTACCCGTCGAAAACGACGCACAGCTACGACATTTACGCCACGTCGGTGGACAAGGAAGATATCTTATTCGTGAATCTGGCAGACGGCAAAGTGGAGATGATCACCGGCGTCGGCAAAGCGCTCCCGCCGCCCCTCGCCCACTGGCACAACGTGAACCGGCCCATCTCTTCTAGCGGCCTGTTCGGCAACTACATGGTCACTCCAGCCATCGATGCCTTGTTCGTGGTCAACGGGCAAACGCGCACCGTCAACTGTGAAATTGGCAGCATCATGCACCCACGATTGGTTGTTTGGGTCACGGCAGCCTTATAATCACCCCTAGAACACACCCGCCCTTTTCCTCACCACTCATTTCTTCTCGCTGTGTGAATGACAAATACAAACATAACAAATTAATTAATCAATCAATTAATAATAATTACAATTACAATTAATAATTAATAATCAACAAATCCCTTTTGTTTCTTTCCAATGTTTGCACCAACGTTGTTCGACGAGCTTTTTGCTGCAAAATCAAACATTATTTTCAAAAATAATGATTTACTACGCGTTGTCGTACTCCAAGGGGTCCGTGGGTGCATTTTATCGTTTCTTTTTATTTATATATATATATATTTAAAAAAAAAACTAAAAAAAAAAAATCGAGTTAGACGTTTAACTCTTTAAATACTCATTTGTTTGCACAGTATTATTTCGTTGATCCTCGGACTAATGAGCTTTATAGGCGTGTTTGGGTGCACGTTGATGACAAATGTGCGCTTTGAAAAGATAAAAAAATTAATACAATATTCTAGTATTGTTTGCATGTGGGAACTGCGAAAACGGAGCGTTCCAATTAGCTTCAGCGTGGGAGTTATTGCATATCCCATTTGTCTCCTGCACACTTTATGCAATTTCCTCCACCCTCCACTTGCAGGGGATTTCTGGGGTTTTCTTTCCTTCTCTTGTTTGCGTTCGTTGGAGACGGTTTAGTCATCTAGTCGTATTTTTTGATTTTATTTCGAATTAAGCGGTGGAAAACGGAATTTTACACTTTGGGTTTGGATAAGAAACCGAACGAGCGTTTGTTGGTCTCTTAGACAAGTGCAGAGTGTCAAGCAGGAGAAAAAAAAACGATTTGAAGCTCATAAAAAGGAATCAGTGCTTGTGTGCTGTATTTTTCTTTTCTCGAATAAGTCGAAAACAAAAAATAAAAAACGGAAGCCTGTACAATGTATTTGCTACTTTTAGACTTTTCTATAGTTCACAAATAGGTGTATTATATTTGATTCTATTTAGATATGTGCATTTTTTTTGTTTTTGATCATATTAAAACATTTTATGAGAAAAAAATATATATTACACGATTTTATATTAAATTTTTTTTTTGTTTTTTAATTTTGTCAATCGATTGTGTAGTTTTTTTATTTTTTGTTTTTATTTTTTGTTTTTCATTCATTCTCATATAAGAATATTTTTTTGTATAAAGATTAAAAAAGTGTACATTTTAATCAAGGAAAAACATAAGCCATGCAGTGCAGCCAAATGGTAAAATTGAGAAAAAAAGATAAAAAAAAAAAGAGCATTTTTGATAGATTTTGAGTGTGCTTTAGTGTTGTTGCTTAGACAATTTTGTGCTGCAAAAAGTTTATGCGTATAAGAAAAATCTGTACTGCAAATTTCCTTCGTTATTGTTTCTTTTTTGTTTTTCACATATTTTCAGCTTTGGCTACAAGTAAAAAGACTTAAGAGTTTTTCATTTATCAATTCTTTTATTTTTACTTTGTACAATTTCATTGTGACTGTTCAATATAATATGTTCCAGACGTAAAATCGTGTATTTATTTGAAATTTAAAAAAAAAAAAAAAAATTGTATCACCTTTTACACGTATTGAGCTGAACTTCAACACTCGGAAGTTGTGCAGGTAAGCCAATCCAGTGACAGTAAGCTAACTCGAATTCAAATGCATTTCTATAATACCTTAACTAAATTGCACAGTATTTTAAATTTTGTTTCATTTTTTTCCAGATTCGTTTTAAATTTTAATTGAAGATGAAGCAAGCAGCGGTTTTGTCCTGCGATTATTTTGTTTAGCACTTTAGATAAAATAAGGTAAAAAAAAAATCGATTGAATGATCAAACATAATAATAATAATTAACACTTAACAAACTAAACTCTCTTGTTTCGTCCAAATATTTGCACCAGGTTTTGATGCAAAATCAAACTTTATTTTCAAAAATAACGATTTACTACTCGTTGTCGTATTCTATTTTATTTCATTTTATTTTTTATTTTATTTTTTATTTATTTATTAGACATACTTGTACAATTCTAGTAAAACTAAAAAATAAAAAGAAAGATAAATAATTTTAAATAATTTAAATAATTTGAATTGAGAAATACTAACCGGCTTTTTTGAGGTAAATAAATCAGCGAAAAACGGTCTACAATTCCCAGTGTGTTGATGGAATGCTAATTTGCACTGAACAAGATCCGAAAAACACTTAAGATTCAATTGGTTTTTGTTTCAGACTCTAACTATTATTGATTTGTAAATAGAAACATTAGAAAGTGTAATTAATTAGAGGTTGTGCAGGCAAGCCAATGCGGCGTTGACGTTGTAGTTTCTTTTTGATGGACTTTCAAGTGCAGTTAAAAATTCTAATTGAAATTCATCGTCATACAAAACAAATTTGCAAAATAATTTTAATTTTTGTTTCATTTTATTTCTAGATTCGTCAATCAAGAGAAAAATAAAAATTGACGAGAAGATTATTTATGTCATTATTAGACCAAATCCATTGTTCAATTGTTTCGAGATTGTTATATCGTTCGTTTAAACGTTGGAAAATTCTCAAATGTCCTCCATTTTTAGTTTTTGAAAGTTTCCAAAAGTTGCCGTTGGTGGCGCTTTTTATGACGTCATCGGCGACAAACAAGCAGCTTTTAGACTTCTAAACCTGATGTTTAGAGAGTCTCATGAAACGGTTCTGTCTGTCTGTCCGTCCGTACGCATCCATATCTCAAAATCTATAGCAGGTGGAGACAAACGGATAACGGCAATAAATTCAGCGTACCTGTATAAGTATCCTAGGATCTTTTCGCAATTTTCCGACCTCCAGTTGAATTAATAAACACGATTTTGTTATTGGATATAAGTAATATTTGGATTTTAATATTCAGTAAATATTCCAATTTGCTATTTGGTGGATGTGTATAGGTTCAAAAGAACTAATAATAAATTTTTGGCCAAGCTAATGAAGCCAAGCCCATGCTAAAAAGCTGCTTGTTTGTCACCGATGACTCATAAAAAGGGCCACCAACGGCAACTTTTGGAAACTTGTATAAAGATTAAAAAAGTGCACATTTTAATCAAGGAAAAACATAAGCCAAATGCAGCCAAATGGTAAAATTGAGAAAAAAAGATAAAAAAAAAAAGAGCATTTTTGATAGATTTTGTGTGTGCTTTAGTGTTGTTGCTTAGACAATTTTGTGCTGCAAGAAGTTTATGCGTATAAGAAAAATCTGTACTGCAAATTTCCTTCATTATTGTTTCTTTTTTGTTTTTTACATATTTTCAGCTTTTTTTTCATTTATCAATTCTTTTATTTTTACTTTGTACAATTTCATTGTGACTGTTGTCATGAACCGGTTTTTTATGATGGTTAAACCGCGTTTGAAAGACGCGCCAGTTACGATACAAGGAGAGCCTGGTCCCGAATAAGGGCCTGGGCAACGTTAAGCAGCCTGGAGGGTGGCGGCAAGCTTATCCCCTTACTCGATCATTTCACAAATTTTAGCCAGGTTTGTTGGAATTGTAAAATAGAAGAGATGATGCTCACGAGCGGACTTAACAACACTGCATGGCTTATACTAAGTTTGGTTGGGGCCCCTAATGGCGGAGCGACCAAACCGAGCAAACGCGCACAAAAGACAAAATAACAACTCGTTAGCTACTCGAATCACATCTCTAATCCTTCGGCGTGTATCAGCGGCATAAAATCAAATGAAAACAATAGGTCAACGAAAGGAAAGTTATTCAAAGGTGATACGCGGAATTAAACACGCGAAATGACAATGTAAACACTCAACATGCAGAAATCAATCGCATGGAGTCAAAACTGTGAGTTAACACAGGAGAAAGGTTGCCAAATGCTAACGGCCAACTAAGGCTCTTACAAAGCTCATGGTCTTGTACCTTCTGATTGAATCTGGCTCGAAACAGCTCTGAAGTGAACTTGGGCCAGATCCAATACAGAATTGGAGGTAAAACCAATGAGATAACAGCGCGTAAGCCAATCAGGCGCGCTCGTGAATAATTATCACGATGATTCACTCGCAGATGACCAAGCATTTAAATCAGCCTGGCCTAACTAAGGGAAATCAGGAGGGGTAACAGTAAAAAATACACAACTTAGACCAGTCTGATGTGGCAGAATTGAGCCACTCCAGACTGAGTCAAGGGATGAAAATGAATACAAAATGAGGACAAGGTAGGAAAACTCAAATGTTAAAGTTTAGGGATTTATTAGAAATCATACGAATCAAACAATGATTAGGAACACGGAAAACGCGTAGAAATACAACAATTGGTTAGGATTACAAACACGCGTTAATGCCGGGCCGTGACACTGTTCAATATAATATGTTCCCGACGTGTATTTATTTGAAATTTAAAAAAAAAAAAAAAAATTGTATCACCTTTTACACGTATTGAGCTGAACTTCAACACTCGGAAGTTGTGCAGGTAAGCCAATCCAGTGACAGTAAGCTAACTCCAATTCAAATGCATTTCTATAATACCTTAACTAAATTGCACAGTATTTTAAATTTTGTTTCATTTTTTTCCAGATTTGTTTTAAATTTTAATTGAAGATGAAGCAAGCAGCGGTTTTGTCCTGCGATTATTATGTTTAGCACTTTAGATAAAATAAGGTAAAAAAAAAATCGATTGAATGATCAAACATAATAATAATAATTAACACTTAACAAACTAAACTCTCTTGTTTCGTCCAAATATTTGCATCAGGTTTTGATGCAAAATCAAACTTTATTTTCAAAAAAAACGATTTATACTCGTTATCGTATTCTATTTTATTTCATTTTATTTTATTTTTTATTTTATTTTATTTTATTTTATTTTTTATTTTATTTCATTTCATTTTATTTTTTATTTTATTTCATTTTATATTATTTTTTATTTTATTTCATTTTATTTTATTTTTTATTTTATTTTATTTTTTATTTATTTATTATTGTTATTGTCAGTGTGTTTTTGCATTGAAAAATTGAGCTATTGTTGGGTGTTACTGTTGATATGTAGGGAACACTATTGTTGTTGTTGTTGATACGGTACTAACAATGAAGAATAAATATCCTCATTAATGCTGATGGGAAAAATGCGAGTAGTTTGCTCAGTGTGAAGTAAACAGCGATTACTGACGCTGTGATGATCATAACTTTAATCAGAGTGCGACTAATAAATTAATAAAATAAAATAAAATAAAATAAAATGGGACAAAGTAAACTATAACAAACAAACAAAACAATTGTAGTGACAACAAATTTTAATTTTAAAACTCATGGAACATTACACAGAAAGCTTTTTGTTTTTTAAATCAATCTATTAGACGCAGTTTAGCAATTAAATTTCCCTCAGTCATCGCACATGTCTCGAGGCCCTATAACGCAGGCAGTGCCGGTACGTTGCAGGCATTCGTAGAAATATCCCCGTGTGCAATTGCCTATGTCAGTTCCGCAAAATTGACCTAGCATCCGATTGCATTGACATGTTGTATTCAAATCGCAAGCGGAGCTCGCCATTTGCACCAAACCAACGACCAACAAAAAGCAGAAAATTATTTTAGACATAATTGTACAATTCTAGTAAAACTAAAAAATAAAAAGAAAGATAAATAATTTTAAATAATTTAAATAATTTGAATTGAGAAATACTAACCGGCTTTTTTGAGCAAAAAACGGTCTACAATTCTCAGTGTGTTGATGGAATGCTAATTTGCACTGAACAAGATCCGAAAAACACTTAAGATTCAATTGGTTTTTGTTTCAGACTCCAACTATTGTTGATTTGTAAATAGAAACATTAGAAAGTGTAATTAATTAGAGGTTGTGCAGGCAAGCCAATGCGGCGTTGACGTTGTAGTTTCTTTTTGATGGACTTTCAAGTGCAGTTAAAAATTCTAATTGAAATTCATCGTCATACAAAACAAATTTGCAAAATAATTTTAATTTTTGTTTCATTTTATTTCTAGATTCGTCAAAGGTTTTAAGTGAAGACGAAGCAAGCATCGGTCGGGTCGTGTGTTTTTTCTTACACTTTACAAGCAACACAATTGAGGATTCAACAGTTAAGTCTACCACAGTCACCGCACGAGTCTCGACGACCGTACTCGCAGGCCTTACCGGTCCCGTGCTGGCATTCGTACACGTATCCACTTTTGCAATCGCCGCCATTCCCACAAAATTGACCTTGGATCCCATTGCAAAAGCAATTTGTATTGTAATTGCAAGAGGCGCTCGCCATTTGCACCGATCCAACGACCAACAAAAAGCAGAAAACGATTTTATTCATATTTGAAAATTCTGGTAAAACTAAAAAAAAAAAAAAAAAAAAAAAAATTAAATAAAATAAATAAAATAAATCATTTAAATTGAGGAATACGAACCGTTTTGTGAGGAAAATGGATCAGCAAAACACGGTCGACAATTTCCAGCGAGTTAAAATGCTAATTTGCACTGAACAAGATTCCAAAAGCACTTAAATTTCCATTTTTTAATTTCAAACGTTAAGTATTGTTGTTTGTAAATAGAAACCTTAGAAAGTGTAATTAATTGAATCTATTGTGAATTGTGACGTGCGTAAAGAAAAAACAAGAGGCTTGGTTTATTAATTTTTCGAAATGCTTTAATTCAATTTATATACGAACAAATCAGATTGAATTTAGCATTGAAGTTTGCCACATCGAACGCACGAGTCTCGACGACCGTAGTCGCAGGCTACGCCTGTACCTCCCTGGCATTCATAGACGTGTCCACTTTCGCAATCGCCGCCGTTGCCACAAAATTGGCCTTGGGCCTCATTGCATTCACACCTTGTGTTGTAATTACACGAAGCGTTCGCCATTTGCACCAAAGCAATGGCAAACAAAAGACAGAAAACGATCTTCTTCATAGTTGCAAATTGCTAAAAGTAAAGAAAAATTAAAACGCTCTAAAAATGTTTTTCAATTCATATTTTGTACTTGTACTTACATATTCAGCAATCACAGTGTCCCCCAATGATCGTTTTGAGTTTATATAGCAAAAAGCCGAGCATTTCTTCCTGCCTCGTATTACTGAATTCATAAGGAAAAAGTAGATTTAATATTATACAGTATATAATTACGACGAATGTCACAAATTTTATTATTTAAACTGTCCGGAAATTTAAAAACAAACCAAAAAGCAGGAAATCAGTTTCTGTGATAAAACACGCGATTTGCTCGGGGATCTCATCATCGCTTGCACAATCGTGAACACAAAAGAAAATGTTTTTTCTTTACTTTTGTTTCAGTATAGAAATACCAGGCTGAAATTGGGACCTCACTCACATTTGCCCTAATTAGAGATGGAACAAACCGCAAACTTTTTTCCTCCCACAGATTTTGATGGTTTTTATACCAAAAGAAAGAGGACATTTTCTTTTATAAACCCTTCAAACCCTCCTACTTCTCATAGTTTTCAAATGGCAAGCAGTTAAACATTGCACAACAAAAACTTGTATCAAAACCCCGAATGTGTTGGCATAGTTTCATACCCGAATATCTTCGAAAGGTGATCACGGATTTCTTATTTTTACACCGAATAAAGATGACGTCTTCCTCTTTTAAAGCCAACATTAATACCCACCAATCCAGAAGACATAAATTCGAAATTGACAACCACACCTCATGCCAGGTGAAGTTGATGGTTCCAGGCAATGACCAATGACACCATCACATGATGTCATATCCATTCATCGCCCAACAACCAATAAAAAAGGTACAGTAAGCTGATAATCTTATAAGCTGCAAGATTTAGCCAGAGTTGTGTAGGAACAGCTGCGGGTCACACTTTGCTGTTCTTCACTCTTGTTAGCCATGGAGAAGCTTATGCTGGGGACACGCTTGAAATAATGTATCCCTATGTTCACAGACATTTTATAAAGAATTCTTGGTAAACAAAAAAATATTGGTGTTGGTTGTAGCAACAGGACAACAACCAAAATTACAAGGAAATTTGCGCGAGAGTATTTCATACCAAAAATAAATCAGACAACTTAATATGTCTTCCCATCGGGAAGACATCCATGAATATTGATCATGTTTCAAGCATGTTTCAGCTTGGAAAAATCCCCTTGGGGAACCCTTGGAAAATCCCCTTGGGGAACCCTTGGAAAATCCCCTTGGGGAACCTTTGGAAAATCCCCTTGGGAAACTCTTGGAAAAGTCCTCTTAAGGGACCCTTGGAAAATCTCCTTGGGGGACCTTTGGAAAATCTCCTTGGGGGACTTTTGGAAAAATCCCCTTTGGGGACTCTTGGAAAAATCCCCTTGGGGGACTCTTGGAAAAATCCCTTTGGGGGACCCTTGGAAAATCTCCTTTGGGGACCCTTGGAAAATCTCCTTGGGGGACTTTTGGAAAAATCCTCTTGGGGGACCCTTGGAAAATCTCCTTGGGGGACTCTTAGAAAATTTCCTTGGGGGACTCTTGGAAAAATCTCCTTGGGGGACTCTTAGAAAATCTCCTTGGGGGACTCTTGGAAAAATCCCCTTGGGGGACCCTTGGAAAATCTCCTTGGGGGACCTTTGGAAAATCTCCTTGGGGGACTTTTGGAAAAATCCCCTTTGGGGACTCTTGGAAAAATCCCCTTGGGGGACTCTTGGAAAAATCCCCTTGGGGGACCCTTGGAAAATCTCCTTTGGGGACCCTTGGAAAATCTCCTTGGGGGACTTTTGAAAAAATCCTCTTGGGGGACCCTTGGAAAATCTCCTTGGGGGACTCTTAGAAAATTTCCTTGGGGGACTCTTGGAAAAATCTCCTTGGGGGACTCTTAGAAAATCTCCTTGGGGGACTCTTGGAAAAATCCCCTTGGGGGACCCTTGGAAAATCTCCTTGGGGGACTCTTAGAAAATCTCCTTGGGGGACTCTTGGAAAAATCCCCTTGGGGGACCCTTGGAAAATCTCCTTGGGGGACTCTTAGAAAATCCCCTTGGGGGACTCTTGGAAAAATCCCCTTGGGGGACCCTTGGAAAATCTCCTTGGGGGACTCTTAGAAAATCTCCTTGGGGGACTCTTGGAAAAATCCCCTTGGGGGACCCTTGGAAAATCTCCTTGGGGGACTCTTAGAAAATCCCCTTGGGGGACTCTTGGAAAAATCTCCTTGGGGGACCCTTGGAAAATCTCCTTGGGGGACCCTTGGAAAATTCCCTTGCGGGATCCTTGGAAAAGTTCTCTTGAGAGACCCTGGGAAAAATCTCCGAAGGAAAGCCTTAGAAAAATTCCTTTGAGTGATTTTTGGGAAAATCCCTTTGGAGGACTCTTATAAAATCCCCTTGGGGGACCCTTGGAAAATCTCCTTAGGGGATCCTTAGAAAATCTCCTTGGGGACCCTTGGAAAAATCCTCTTGGGAGACCCTTGGAAAAGCAAAGTAAACTCTAACAAGCAACACAAGCAAAATTTTAATGAAACATTATAAAAGAAATATTTTAAAATTTCAATGTTTTGGACATTAATTCAGCAGTTAAGTCTACCACAGTCACCGCACGAGTCTCGACGACCGTACTCGCAGGCCTTACAAGTCTGTTGCTGGCCTTCGTACACGTATCCCCATAATAATTTTAATAATAATTTTAATTTTTGTTTCATTTTATTTCTAGATTCGTCAAAGGTTTTAACTGAAGACGAAGCAAGCATCGTTCGTGTCGGGCGTTTTTTGTTACACTTTTAGATAAAGCAAGGTAAACTCTAACAAGCAACAGAATTGATGAAACCACAAAACAAAATTTTAATGAAACATTACAAAGGAAATTTTTTACAATTTCAATGTGTTGGATTAATTCAGCAGTTAAGTCTACCACAGTTACCGCACGAGTCTCGACGACCGTACTCGCAGGCCTTACCGGTCCCGTGCTGGCATTCGTACACGTATCCACTTTTGCAATCGCCGCCATTCCCACAAAATTGACCTTGGATCCCATTGCAAAAGCAATTTGTATTGTAATTGCAAGAAGCGCTCGCCATTTGCACCGATCCAACGACCAACAAAATGCAGAAAACGATTTTATTCATATTTGAAAATTCTAGTAAAACTAAAAAAAAAAAAAAAAAAAAAAATTAATTAAAATAAATTATTTGAATTGAGGAATACGAACGGTTTTTTGAGGAAAATAGATCAGCAAAACACGGTCGACAATTTCCAGCGAGTTAAAATGCTAATTTGCACTGAACAAGATTCTAAAAGCAATTAAATTTCCATTTTTTAAATTTCAAACGGCAACTATTGTTATTTTGTAAATAGAAACCTTAGAAAGTGTAATTAATTGAATCTATAGTGAATTGTGACGTGCGTAAAGAAAAAACAAAAGGCTCAGTTTATTAATTTTTCGAAATGCTTTAATTCAATTTATATACGAACAAATCAGATTGAATTTAGCATTGAAGTTTGCCACATCGAACGCACGAGTCTCGACGACCGTAGTGGCAGGCTACGCCTGTATCTCTCTCGCATTCGTAGACGTGTCCACTTTCGCAATCGCCGCCGTTGCCACAAAATTGGCTTTGGACCGCATTGCATTGACACCTTGTGTTGTAATTGCACGAAGCGCTCGCCATTTGCACCAAAGCAATGGCAAACAAAAGACAGAAAACGATTTTCTTCATAGTTGCAAATTGCTAAAAGAAAAGAAAAATTAAAACGCTCTAAAAATGTTTTTCAATTTATATTTTGTCATTCTACTTACATATTCAGCAATCACAGTGTCCCCCAATGATCGTTTTGAGTTTATATAGCAAAAAGCGAAGCATTTCTTCCTGCCTCGTATTACTCAACTCGTAAGGAAAAAGTAGATTTAATATTATATGTAATTACTAATGTCACAAATTTTATTATTTAAACTGTCCGGAAATTTAAAAACAAACCAAAAAACAGGAAATCAGTTTTTGTGATAAAACACGCGATTTGCTCGAGGATCTCATCATCGCTTGCACAATCGTGAACACAAAAGAAAATGTTTTTTCTTTACTTTTGTTTCAGTATAGAAATACAAGGCTGAAATTGGGACCTCCCTCACATTTGCCTTAATTAGAGATGGAACACACCGCAAACTTTTTTCCCCCCACACATTTTGATGGTTTTTATACCAAAAGAAAGAGGACATTTTCTTCTACAAACCCTTTAAACCCTCCTACTTCTCATAGTTTTCAAATGGCAAGCAGCTAAACATTGCACAACAAAAACTTGTATCAAATTCCCGAATGTGTTGGCATAGTGTAGTGACCCTGAGGTCACAAAATGTTTTATTAATATATATATTAACAATAAGGAATTATAATTGTTTCATTAGTGTAACTCATATCATTATTACGAAGAAACTAGCTAAACTAGTTTTACCATTTCTGCGGAATCAACATAATGACGTCACCATTTGCATAACTCCCCGAATTTATACAAATACGTCATTTCCGGTCAACAAAGGTATATAAGCCCGTGTTTTGACCGGAAGCGACACTTATAGATCCAATAGGGTATGTTCAGCACGTGACTTTGCGTTGCATTGTGGGTAAGGGTTGCTTAGCAACCCTTGTAAACAAATGTTGGCGGCCATGTTGGTGTACAAGGATGCATGTAAACAACTGGAAAATGTATGTTTTTTTGATTTTCCTATAAAAAAACGAATAATTGTGTATCTGTATCATCGACTGGATAATTAATAAAGTATTTAATATTATTTTTTTAAATTACCTTACATCCATTTTTTTTATGATTTTTCAATATGGAATGCTCCTTATACGTTGAGCATTTTTGGGTAGTGCATAGGGGGCCACATCAGAATGTAATGGCTACGTAATAAAAGTAACGAACAGCCGAACACTCGTCCGGACGGAAGAGCATTCGGGCGGACGAGTGTTTGGGCGTTTGGGCAGGCGAGTTTGGGCAGGCGAGTTCGGGCGGACGAGTGTTTGGGCGTTTGGGCAGGCGAACAGGCGAGCGTTCTGGCGTTTCGGCGGGCGAACGGACAGCCGAACACTCGTCCGGACCGACCGTCGGGCGGACAAAGGGATAGCCAAACACTCGTCCGGACCGACCGTCGGGCGTTCGGGCGGACAAAGGGATAGCCGAACACTCGTCCGGAACGACCGTCGGACGTTCGGACGTTTGGGCGGGCGAACTGACAGCCGAACACTCGTCCGGAACGACCGTCGGCCGTTCGGACATAACTATATAACATAATTATAGAAAAAAAATACAGTTTTATTAAAAACTAAAAAAAATCTAACAAGTTCTTCTTCATTATTTATTTCTATCATTCGAACTTGGCTTTAAGGGTTGCTAAGAAATCGCTGCACTGCGCGGCCACGGTCACGTGATAAACATCCGCCATTTTTTTGTCACCAGCGCATCGTCATATGACGCGTGCTGAACATACCCTATAGCAACACCTCACCTTTTTGGCCAAACACCACGGATTGATCGAGGACCGATGCCAGTTGCCCAAGTCATCTATAATACCAAACCGAAGATATTTATCGTAGCAAAACTACGATCAAAATATCCATCGTGAAGTAACGTTTAGTTATTTCCATATCACCAAAGCGAAGCGTTTTGCGAACACGTGTTTTCGCAAGGACGCCATTTTACCCTAGACACCAAACAGACCGCGTGTAAGTCTACAGCGTAGCAACGAATCGTATCCGCCGATAGGATCCGAGACCAGAAGATTAATTTAAGTATCAAGTGTAATTTGTATTATTTCAAATAAAAGGTTTATTCCCGTAAGATATTTTCGTAACTTATTACCGTAGACAGGATCACGACAATAGTTTCATACCTGAATATCTTCAAAAGTTGATCAAGGATTTCTTATTTTTACACCAAATAAAGATGACGTGCTTCTCTTTAAACCTTTCAAAGCCAACATTAATACCTCCCAATCCAGAAGACATAAATTCAAAATTGACAACCACACCTCATGATCTCATATCCAGTCATCGCCCAACAACCAATAGGAAAGCTACCATAAACTGCAAGAGTTCGAGTTAACCTTTGGTGGTAACTTGTATTATTATTTATCTTTTATTTTTTTAAAAAAAAAATACAGAAAGTGGCTATTTACACTTGATTTAAAACTAAACGTTTGGTTTTTCTAACAAATTAATTCAGACAAACGAGAAACTGCAAACACAAGCGGACGGCAGCTGAAACACTTCATTGGTCAAGCGACTACCGGAAGGATGTAACGAGACGAGACGAGTCTGCACGATTTGCTGCACGCATCGCGTTTGCACGTTGGATGGCGGCGAACAAAGATCCGTACGACATCCGCCATTTGGGTTTCTGAAAATCCAAATCACACACATCATTTTTTGAGCAATTTAATTTAATTTATAATTCGTAGAACACGAATCGCTTTACACGCATTCCTGCGTCGAGATGCGTTGCGTTAAAGCCGCTCCGATTTCCGGCAGGTTTACGACGAATTTCCACTGGCCTTCCGTGTTTCTGGCCGCAAACACGATCCTGCTTCCCGCCCGTTGGTCGCACAGAGTCGCCGCGCCGAATGCCTGCCGCTTGCCGCGCCATCCGTTGCCGGAAAATGGAGGTATGTTGTTACTCGAAACGTTCCAATTTCGTCGTGTCGCATCCACGGTGATGTTTTCTTCCAAATCGTATCGATATTGAGGTTTGTTGTAGTTTTCAACGGCAGGATAAGCGTATCTTTGCAAAAATAAGACGAATTGAATTGGCAATGTTTTGAAATTAGGTTTAATTCTAATTACTGAGTAGGCTTGTTGTAGTTTTGATTGACCGGTTCCGGTTCAGGTTCAGGCGCGGGATAAACATGTCTGGTGTACAGAAAAAGAATTTAAAGTTTAATTTTGGTGTTATTTTGGCTTTATTTATTTATTTAACTTACTTTTGGGGGGTCACGAGTTTCTCGTTTTGTAGCAATGTGTTCAAGTCAAAATGTCCTTGCTGCAGAAGTCTCAATATCACTTTCCTGAAAATTTAAATTGTTTAGCAAATTGTTCAGTTCCCAGTTCATTTCCGTATTCAAAACTAGACTGGAAGCAGCCAAATTCAAAATGGCGTCACCCATCACACTTTAGCAAACCGAATCACAGAATTTGCGAGTTTGTTTAGTGTGGTGCGCAGATTTGCACCAAAATTTGATTAATAACAGCAAAAAGAGCTCGTTTAGCCTGATTTGCGACTGATTTACTTGGGGTAATTATCGACGATCTCGCAGTAAGTGGCTCCCTCTTTGGCACAAGCCGGGGTTTGACCCGGAGGAGCCGGCAAGAAGAGCGGTTCAAACTGCGGTTGAGGACGAATGAGAGGAAGGTACGGCGACTGATGTTGCTGCCGGGGCGTGTAACCCAACTGGGGGTTCCTGACGAAGGGAACAGCGTTGTAGTAGGAGTTTTTAGGCGCATAAGTCGACTGCTGGCTCCACGAATTGGTGTGACACGAGCGAAGTAGCAAACTCAGAACAAACAAAATCTGTAAAACAACAAAACTGGATTGAAAAATTGCTGATAAAATCTTTCGATTGTTTCTTTTGAATGGAATAAAGGCTTGGAACTTTGTTTATCACGAATTGTGGCGGAGCAACGAGTTAAGTTGGAAATGTCAGTCAAAGTTGAATCTCTTTGACTGAAAGGTCAACGAATGCTTGACGGGGTTGTTGGGGAGAAAAGGAACAATGTGTACACGATGAAAGGCGGGTTTCTTTTCGTTTCGTTTCGTTCCTTTATGTCAATGACCGAACCGTGATATGGTAATAATAGGCCTACGATGATGGCAATGGGAGGGATCGACGAATATTTCTTAAATTGCCAAGAGAGGATCAATAGCGGGGGCCCTGAATGACGGACGGCAAAAATGAATGTCATCTCGTTTTTCATATTCTGCGTTTTCCAATAAATGTCCTCGAGCTGCGAGCAACTCTTATTGAATGGGTTTGAGAAGAATAATTATTGAATTTTTGCAATATGTTTAATTAGAGGAGCAAATAACTCAACATTTTTCCACTCGAGGTTGTTTCCCTATAAGTAATGGCAAAGTTTTAGAAATCTTGCTGTTCAATTCCAATTTTTATTGTGCATATTTTAGCCGGTTTTCAGTAAATGGAATTTTTGCGACCAATGTTGTTTTTGAGGAGGAAATTGCAGATTTTTATGCACTTTTTCAGCTTTTCCATCGAATTTTGGCTTTTTTGGGTCTTTTATTGGTTTTTTTTTGCGGCTTGCAAATACAAAAATGTTGTTTTTAAAGAGAAATGCAGATTTTTATGCACTTTTTCAACTTTTCCATCGAATTTTGGCTTTTTTGGGTCTTTTATTGGTTTTTTGGGGCTTTTTTTGGCTTTTTTGCAGCTTGCAGATACAAAAATGTTGTTTTTAAAAAGAAATGCAGATTTTGATGTACGTTTTCTACTTTTGCATCAAAATTTGGCTTTTTTGGCTTTTTTTGTGGCTTTTTTTGGGCTTTTTTGTAGCTTGCAGGTGTAAAATAAGGATTTTGAGGGGGAAATGCAGATTTAGACGCACGATTTGCACTTTGGTGTCGAATTTTGGCTTCTTTTTGAATAGCGTAACTTGATGTCTGGGTCACGGCCGAACGACCACACCCAACTTCCACTCCCAATCACGACAACTAATTTCTAGGTCAGTTTTTTCGATTTTTGCCAACGTCCATCCCCAGTCCACTCCGCGCTAACACACTAAAGCAACCGTGTCACCAAATTAAATTCCAAATTTAAACAAAAACAAAATTACGAAATCCAAGCACAAATAAAAAAAAAAAACCGCGCTCGAATGACCCAGTTCAAAGTCACCTCAAAAAACAAACAAAACCATTACAAAACCAAAAACCAATCTTTGCTAAATTTAAACAACAATTTTAAAATTCTAAAAATATTTTTTCTTTTTAAAAAAAAAAAAAAAACCAAACTATCGATGTGTCGTGGACCCGGATCAAGTCCAGTGTGGGATGTTGAGGTCGAATGTCAATTACCGCATAAAAAGGTCAACCAAACACATTTTGGCCGCTCGAAATGTCATTTTTTAAGGTGAACAATTGGTAAGACACAATTTAATGAAAAATTAATAATTAAAAACTAGTTTTTTTTTCCTTGTAAAATTGAGATAAATTTGCACGTACCTGGGGCGATGTTAGTGCAGCCATAACACGTAAGTGAGTGCGTTCGACACACAGGTGAGGAATCTCGTTATTAAAAATAAAAAAAGAAATGGGGAAAAGTAGGCTAAGGTGTGGGCAGTGAAGCCGCTCGGTGGCGCCACGCGCACGTTGATAAATAAATCAATGATGGAAAATGCCTTTCAAAATTTCAAGGTCTTTGCGACGTAATTTTTTTTTTTTTTTTAATTTTTAATTTTACATATATTAATATATATTTTAATGGGAACGACTCGTTCACCTTCATCTCGCCTTTAATTTTTAATCACTTGGAAATAATTCATTTTCGACACCTCGGATCGCTTTTGACCTCAATTTTCACACTCCGTTTGAACAACACAAAATGGCCGCGCGCTGTCAACACAAAATCAAAACAAACAAATCGACTTTAATTGTTTTTTGATTTAAATCTCATTTGTTATTAAAAATGCCATTTTAAACGTCGAAAAACCTCCCGAAAAAAAAAACAAACAAATCTCCATTTTCTTTCCTCAGCGCCTTCCGCCCTCTGGTGACACTCGACGAAACCAGGCAGCACAGTTTCTAACCCGACTCGTAACACGCGTCCTGTCAACGGCCGAAATCGGCGTTGGATACCCGTTTCCGCACGACTGGAACCATGGGAGTCGACACGAATACGTCCGCAACACCTTCCTGACTCGTATCGACGCCACAGGTAAGCAGAAAACCCCACAAAACTCAAACTCAGGGAGATCCGACACCACCGGTGCCCGCCGCGCATCGATGCCGACCCCACCTCATCGACTCCCGCCGCGCAGTCAGCCGAGCGCCGTGCTCGCCTCCCGCCCGGGCGCTCGAGCACAAAACTGACAAGAGGCTCTTGGCAAGGGTCGGCCAGAACGTGTCAGTTTGACGTACGAGGGCAAATGGGTCGATCCATTTTAACGGCTATTTTATGGGGGGCGGGAAGAGGAAGAAGGGGGTCAGTGAGCGGAGAAACGAACCTCGTTACAAGAAAAGAGTTGATTTTCTTCGAGTTAAAAATCGTTCGTTACAAGGGGGTCGAGATGGACCCTTAAAATCGGCGATAAAAGCCAATTGGCGGCGCCGGAATAGATTTCTCTCTCATCCAACTGCAATTAACGAGCGAAGGAAGTTTTAATTCGACTTTCGAATCGTTTCAGGTGACGCCACCATGCGACTGGTTTCGCGACTCGTCCTGTTGTTGACCCTCGTCTCGGCGCTCACCCTCGTCTTCATCGGTCGGTGCGGGCTGCGACTGGACGAGGAATTGCGCGCGGCCCGCGATTCGCTCATGGGGCCCGTGTCGCCCGAGTCGCACGTGCCGGGCCCCGAGTGCCCCGCGCACAAAATGGCGGCGCAGCTGCAGCGGGAGAAAGTGAAGCTGGAAGCGGAAGTGAAGAATCTGCAAGAAAGGATCGAGGAATTAAGATCGAAGAAGAAAGTGGACGCGAATAACGCGGAGTGCGTTCATTTCGTGCACAAGCAGATCGAGTCGGCGGAAATCCGGCGCGGAATGATTTTGAATAACGAGTACGAAGTGATTCCGTTCTCGCGTTTTACGTTCAACCGGATCTACCCGGTGGATTTGGGGCTGGGCAAGCGGGTGGTGGAGCGGCCGATCGGGTTCAAGAGGAAGGATCTGCTCGAGGTTTTTGTGCGCGCGCTCGATCATTTGAACAAGGCGAGGATTGATGAGAAGCATAAAGTGACCATGTCGGATTTCGTCGAGGGGATGTTTCGGGTTGAGCCGACTACGGGGACGCACTACGAGCTTTATTTCCACGAGAGGAATGCGTCCTTGTCAAGGTCAGTCGCTTTTCTTCTCACTTTTTGGAGGTTTTCGTGGGGGAAATGCAATTCGGGGGGATTTGATGGAAATCTAAGATGGTAGATGGGGGAATCCGAGCTGCGTGTTGACCGCACGATGAATAAGGCAGTTGCCTTGTTCATTGTCTATGCAGGCAATTAGGCTATAAAAACATTTGAAAAAAAAATTTGAGACATTAAAAACCATAAAAATATATTTTTTTTTAAATTGAAACATTCAATAAACCATAAAAACATTTTTAAAAAAGTTTTGAAACATTTAATAAACCATGAAAACATTTTAAGAAAATTTTGAAACATTTAAAAAATCATAAAAACATTTTTAAAAATTTTTAAAACATTTGAAAAAAAATTTGAGACATTTTAAAAATATTAAAAACCATAAAAAAAAATTTTTTTTTAAACTGAAATATTCAATAAACCATAAAAACATAAAAAAAAAAAGTTTTGAAATACCGGTATTCAATAAACCATGAAAACATTTAAAATAAAATTTTGAAACACTTAATAAACCATAACAACATTTTTAAAAAAATTTGAAACATTTAAAAAACATTTTGAAACATTTTAAAAACATTTTGAAACATTTAAAAAACATTTTGAAACATTTAAAAATAATTTTGAAACATTTATAAAAAAAAATTGAAACATTTATAAAAAAAATTGAAACATTTATACAAAATTTTGAAACATTTAAAAAACATTAAAAAAAAACCATAAAAACATTTTGAAAAATTTTGAAACATTTAAAAATTGTAAAAAATGTAAAAATCGATTGTTGCGATTGCGATTGCGATTTCGATTGGGGAGAACTGGGAACTTGCACAAAGCTAAATAAACTGCAGTTTGGGGCTTCAGAATTAATTTTTGATGTTAAAATGTATTTCTTCGACTACAAGTCGCAAACGCAATTTTTTGCCACGACCTATAATTGAGGGTGACTTCTAATCGAGGGCGACGTTGTGTTTACGATTACATCAGGATGATGTCGCACCAAAGTGACTACGAAGCTATCGGATGCCGCAGTTACGAATAAACATACAAATTTTGATAGAATGTAAATAAAGGTTGAATATTTTGAATTATTTAGAACTTGCAAGTGAATTTCTGATTGACATGCTCAGAATTAAGGGGTTTCATTAAATGAGCGATTATTGTGATTAGTTGATTATTGCAATAATTATAATCACTCAATTATTGAGGGCCCAACAAAAATCTGGGCGGAATTGTTTAAATTGTAACTTAAAACCGTTGCAATTGTTTAAAAAAAAGTTTCTACGAATAATATTGTAGTTTGTACTACTTGTAATTGCGTAAAGAATAGCAAATATTTCTATACAATTTATGAGGTGAATAGAAAGATGAAGCCCACTATTATACAGGTCCAATGCCCAAATGTCTGGTTAAATTGGGACCTTTAGTAAGACACGCGTTTGAATGTAGGTCAATTTGTTGAAAACAGGGCCCGAGCCAAAAATAAAGAACTGATATAAAAATAAATTTCTTTTTTATAAACCTTGGCTAACACTTCTCCAATTAGTCAAAATTAAAAGAATAAAAACATACATTTGTCAATTTTTGTAAAATTGCTCAAATGTGTCTAAAATTGTGTCCAGCTCCAGGGGCCCCATTAATTTGTTACGTTCTTGCTATCTCTTTTCACTGCAATTCCACAATCCACATTGTTCTAACTGCCAATTTGAACATTGTAAAACCTAGTGCAACATTCAGGCTTCCCTGGCTTTAACACAAATGACCAAACCACTTCCTTACAAACACTGCGCGAGCCAATAAATCGCCACCTGTGCCTTTTGTTGCTTTTTAATGGGCTGATGATGACAACAACATCGAGTTCTGTGAGTTCAACGGGATTACCAAAGAGATTTGCAGTGCTCAACAAATTTAATTAATATGAATGATCATGTAGATTTGATTTGCTACACACAAAGGGACAATGCACTCCAGCTTGAATAAATAAATAAACAAACAGACACACAGTGGCTTGAGTGCGAGTTAGTGGTATTGGGGTCTATCTGTTTGTCGTAAACATGAGCTGCTAAGTGGTGTACCGAGTGGCGGTTTTATAGCTAGGCGAGCTAGGCTTTTGCCTAGGGACCCAAAATTTTTAAAAGTAAAAGGGTAAGCCGCTGCAAACGATGGAATTAAATGTCTTATGATCGTATAGTGGAAAATATTGTGACCAACTGGCACTGGCAACAAAAACGTGTTGAAATCGGGTTGAAATCCAAAGAATCCATCCCACACGTGGATTATGAGAATCGATTTTTCGAGAATCCGATTTTCAAAAATATGACGCGTTCTGCGTCATTTCCGCCAGGGAAAATCGAGATAATCTAGAGAATCGGGTTTTTGATTTGAAATTGAACGCACCTATTATCATAAATGCATAGAAATTATTTTTATTCAATAAAAAGCTGAAATTGACTATAAATGCATATTTTTTCGAAAATAAGAAATAAATGCGTAAATTGCCATTTTTCCGAAAATAAGAAATAAATGCGTAAATTGCCATTTTTCCGAGAAAAAACGGCGATTTGTGTCTTTTTTTTAACGATATGTAAAATGCACGTATCAATTTTTGCCTTTTTTTAAAGACATCTATCATGTACGTATGCTTGCGTTCGGAAAACTGAGGACTTTGCCAAAAACAGACATCAGGGGAAGTCACTAAATTAGTGCCTGGAAAAATTTTTTAAGAAATAAACAAATAAAAAGAAAAAAAAGAAAAAAATGAATTGTAATTACTAATTACTAATTATAATTTATTTACATCAAGAACACTTTGAAACGACATTAAGTTATTTAACACCTGATTTCACTCGAATAAATTTTGCATATTTTTATTTTAATTTTGCATAAAATGGAATTTTTAGTGCATATCTTATGCGCATAAAACGAATTTTATTTTGCATAAATATCCGGGGTCTAACCAAGATGATCCTCAGCAGCGTCTACGGCAAAACGTCGGGTCCGACTGCCACGTATCGCCAGGGACTGTGTTGTGGAGCTCTTTTCACTGTCCTTTAAAAAAATTGCACCTCCACACTTGCATAAAGCTCGCTTTGGTTTATTCACCCGCAAATTGAGGGTCAGTTAAAGTGCATTCCCTTTCTTTCTTGTTGGAAATTGAACACATTTTTGTTGCATGGCGGTAGGGGAGGAGGGAGATAAACTCCCAAGTTATTATCGACATCGAGCAGTGCAACACAATCTGTGAAATATGGCAAGCGTTAAAACACTTTGCTTATTTAGGTTTAAATGACTGAATTATTTAAATAAGGTCGCGCCAGATATGAAATTTTGCAAGTCACTAAATGCGCCCGTTTTAAATGCTAATACTGCTTGCACCGATTTGTAATTGGAAGGAGGGAGGGAGAGAGGAAAAAATTGACGTTTTCAAGGGGCAAATTTGGTCTTGCGACATCGGTTTTTACATCATATCTTTGAGAATTCAAATAAGACGATTAAGATTGATTTTTAATCTTTTTTTTTGTAGGTACGTGCACGTGCAGATTCTTCGACCTTTCGCTCCGCTGCAGATGATCACCTCCGAACGGATCGACACGGAAAAGCAGTGGATCCACCTGATCCTTCCCCTGGCGGGACGTGTGGACACTTTCCGCTACTTCATCAGCAAGTTCATCAAAGTGGCCGTGCACCAAGACCGTCGAGTGTCGCTCACGGTCGTCTACTTCGGCGAGGCCGGCCTGCACGAAGTGAGGTCCATCTTGGACGTGCTCAGACACCAGTACCAACATCTCAGACTCTTGACGCTCAACGAGACCTTCTCTCGAGGCAAGGGCCTCCAAGTGGGCGCTCAGCAGTGGCCGGACGACTCGGACGTGCTCATGTTCATGTGCGACGTCGATATCGTTTTCTCGGCAAATTTCCTCGACAGGTGTCGCCTGAATGCAGTTGCGGGAAAGATGGTTTATTACCCCATTGTGTTTAGCCTGTACAATCCGGCCATCGTGTACACTCTCCAGGACAAGGAGGTTCCGTCGGACATGGACCAGTTCGTGATCGCGCGCGACACGGGATTCTGGCGAGATTTCGGCTACGGAATGACTTGTCAGTACCGGAGCGATTTTTCGCAGATCCGCGGTTTCGACGAGCAAATTGTGGGCTGGGGCGGCGAGGACGTTATGCTGTACCGGAAGTACGTGCGCAGTCCCATGCGCGTCATCCGGGCCACGGATCCGGGCATTTTCCACGTGTGGCACGAGAAGAAGTGCGAATCGCACTTGTCGGAAGAGCAATATCGCGCCTGTCTGCGATCGAGGGCCTTCAACGAGGCGTCGCACGCGCAGTTGGGTTTGTTGGCGTTTCAGGACGAGATGAATCTGCACAAAACGAACCAAAGAAGTAAACACTTAACTAAAGTACCTGACGCCAAAAACAAGGGACTGAAATGAAATAATCATTTGTGCAATATTTAGTATTTAAAGTGGCGGAAAAGTGAATTGTGATTGCGCACATTTCAAACTAAGGGAAAACAGAAAAATGTGCGGGATTTTAATCATTTCGTTCGAGACTCAAGTTCTGAATGTTTTTTTTTATTTTATTTCCAAGTTTCTAGCAGAACTCGGTAGGTGCATTCCATTTCCGTCCCCGTGCTCGTAAATGTGTGGTAATTACTGCAGAAACGAAACCAAGTTTAAAACAAACGTTGTGGAATACACAAACCGGTATAGTTGAATTTTTGTAGTTTTGTTACTTGAAAACTAGAACAAACGCACTAGGCACATTCGAAAACACATTTCGAACATGACATGTACCATGTTTACATGTACTCACTTATCTAGATAAGTGAAAATGCGAATTTTACTTTTCTAGAAAACTGATCATGTAAACAAATCAGTTTTCCAGAAAAGTCAACTTATCTGGAAAACTAAAATCCACTTGTTTGAGGTAGATTTTGGGTGTTTTGCGCATTGCTATTTGCAATGTAAACACCCACTCATTGCTTATCTAGATAAGCTGACGTCACAACAACGCAGTAATGCAACTGTTTAAAAACATGGCGGCAAAATGGAGCGAGCACAGTGCTCGCAATTTTTAGAATGAATATTTTCCGAGGTTGGCGGGAAGACATATTGTTTGTGCACAGTGCATTGTGGATGATTAATGCGAAAGTTTAACAGAGAGTTAAATACGTCATATGACGTCACATTTTTTGGAAAACTGATTCTTTGTAAACGCATGCAGTTTTCTAGATAAGTAAAAATTCGCATTTTTACTTATCTAGATAACTGGTAACATGTAAACATGGTAATGGACACGTATCCACACGTTCAATGTGTTTTACCACCGATGGCGCTACTTAATATACATGTATAGTAACAAACATGTTTAGCAATGCATGACGCGTGATTGCTGTCATCCAATCAGCGTACAGAACAACGAATCAATAGGAAATAACACACAGATACAAGTAAATATTTTAAAAAAAAACATTTTTTTGGAAAAAGGCTTTTCGCATGAAATCACAATGCGCTTTGGCCAAAGTAGTTCACGCAACGCATGCGTTAACGCTTGCGTATGTTGTAGTAATTGCTGGTTAGCCTAAAATGAATTTTCGAATGTGCCTATTGAGCCGTGATGATTGTATGGCTTCATAGTATACGTATACAGGACCGGCCTTAAAGCAATTGAACCAATAAGAGTCCAGTATTTTACTAAAAAGGAAAAAGGAAAAAATTAGTGATTGGGCCCCGCAATTGCTCTTCGGCTGGCTCTGATAGTATTAGTACACTGTACATAGTTTCTATTACATTTGAAACTGTTTTCCACATATTTATACCGCTTTACGGCCATTTTAACACATTTTTCTAGTCAATATCTGCTTTAATAGTCAGAGCGCAGGTTCGACTGCCACTTGTTGTTTAAAAACAAAAATTGAAAAAGGAATTACATAAACATATTTTTCTGGCAATGTCAACAAAACTCTGCGCAAGTGTGGCGCAAGTTGGTCGGAAATGGAGTTTAGGCCTATTTTTACACAGGGCTCACGAGATCAAGTATTTTTATTGGTTCGATATTGATGGAAAAATATTTAGCGCCAAAACTGACATGAAAATGACACCCAAATGTCGGGTTCGAATGATGATCTCCCACTAAGTTAATTTCGAGTGCAACTATATTTATAGTGTCGTTTTATCGATCAGTCGTTGTCGCATCCTTTTTATATTTCTCCAATTCGTCTTCCAAACATTTCCTATTTCTAAAAAAAAAAAAAAAAAAAAAAACATGAAATAAATTTAAATGAAATAAATTTAAAAAAAAGTTTTATTTCTTATCATTATATTAAATTACTGAAATTTTCATCACAAAAAGTGTACTAAGATTAATAAAAGGCAAAAAATAATTGAAGGAGGTGTCAGGTGGTGATAAATGCTGAGCAACGTCAACCTATAGGGCTAAATTGCCGATACATTCCAAGCTGTCGCCTCCTTCCTTCCTTGCACGGGTCTTAATTGAAGATGGTGGCCACACGTAAGCAAATAAGTGTCATGTTTGATAAATCCTCCAATTTAATATTCAAATTTGATCGATGATTTGTTATTTCTAGCACGAGCACGCTCCCCCCAGCGGTGCAACTTAAACAAAATAAGATCCGTGAGGTTATTCTTTATTATCCATCAAATTATCTCCATTTTTCTCCGAGTGACTCTGGCAAATGTGTGCCATCAGGCAAACGTTGCATCTATTAGCTTAATTGGCCTAATCAACATCACAATTTTATCTCAGCCTCATTATTGCAGGAATGATCGATCACAAGTGCCAGGTTGACAAGTGATCGGTGTAATA
This sequence comes from Strigamia acuminata, assembly GCA_949358305.1. Classification (NCBI taxonomy): domain Eukaryota; kingdom Metazoa; phylum Arthropoda; class Chilopoda; order Geophilomorpha; family Linotaeniidae; genus Strigamia; species Strigamia acuminata. Next base: position 970,457 of record OX442321.1, read on the forward strand.
AATTACACAAACTCGCCAATTTGACATCGGAGAGGCTGACAAACAATTTATGGCATATAATTATGTTGGCTGCAGCCGAACTGTATAATCATGTTGAGACGAGTGGCCAAACTCTTGAATTTGATGGATACTCAAAGTGCTTACAAGATGAGAGTCATTAACAATTGTAATGTTATTTACGCACAACAGCTGCTCTTCCCTCATTTTTATTTCTTTTAGGCAACACTCTAAATTAGGCAAAAGATTGTGAGTGTTCGGACGGACGCCACGTGGTCAGGGGAGGGCCACGAGACGCTGGACGCAACACACACGATGGAATTATCCACAAAATACGACAAAGACACAGGTTTAGTTATTTGATTATTATGTCTAGGGGTATGATATGGTGTCCTGTGTGTATTTCCAAATGTGATGGCTGTGAAACAGCTATCTCTAACAAGACTGCGTGGCACGGCGACCATTGGCCGCATGACACGTGTGGTCGGATTTGCATGTTCGGCGTACTTGGACGCTCAGGTCCCGGTGGGCGACTGAGTCGCCACGCCGATCATTCGGGTCGCTTCTTTAGCCAGTTTCGGAGAGACCGTCGTTGCTGGCTGCGGAACTACTCTTGGACCTCTGCGGGGTCCACCACTTCCGGGTCCCAATTGGAGGAACCAACAGCCCGAAGCTTCACCTGGTTGCGGAAGATTGCAACAGGCTGTGCACGAGAAACACGAGTGGCGCGAAAGCTGCACAAGATGCCGTGCGCTGCAGGTGAGTGATCAGCCCGCGGAGGCAGCTGGTCATAAGATAATGTTTCTATTCCTCCAACTGATCGACAATATTCTATTTTTGTTGTGTTTTGTCGGTTAGAGACAAATAAGGTTCGTTTGCTCGGATGTGGATATAGCAAACCAATGTTGGAGTGTTTATTTACCAGCATTTATTTACGACATTGTCCAGAGTCAAGAGACGGAGCCAAATGGTTGCTGGTGAGTTTCAGAGTTTCAGTGTGTGTCTCAAGACGAGTCGAGTGGGTGACCGATCTTCTCGCCGCCAACCACAAGCGTTTATTAATTTATGCCGGATTCCGTATTTGTTCGAGCATGATTCCACGTATACATGTTTTCAAATTATTGCCTTCATTACACTTTGCAATCAATCCTTTGGGAAATAGTTTCATTCCAGAATTGGAGAATTTCTAAACTTGAGCGTTTAATATGACTAGCAAATCATGCATCAGCGCTACATTTTGCAAACGCGCTCAAATTACACACGAGATTAGGTAATAGGTAATGCATCCATGTCCACACACCACACCTCAGGCATGCAAATATGGAGCGATTATATGGCAATATGTTTTCCTCTCAACACAAACTGCACTAAAGTGCTTATCTCATAATAAAATTGCAACTTTTATGGGACCATTAAGTTTTTAAGATAAGGAAGGCACTTTTTTACTGACACACTTTTGGACGTTGCATGGCGAAAATGAATGTCATGTGAAAGACAAAGTGTCTGGTTTTTTTTTTTTTTTTTTTTTTTTTGGGGGGGGGGGGGTTTGAATATCATCTGAGATCTGGCAATGATAAATATTTTAATTGTGAAGAATGGAAAAATTAATTTAAGCTAAATTGGTTTTTCAATTAGGCCTATTCGTGCCGCTTTAAACCTATTAGACATGCATGCCTCTTTTTGAATTAACATTTTTTTTTTCTGTCTTTGAAAATGAAACTTGGTTAATTATTTACAATTTTTTTTGTTTCTGCAGTGCAAGTTTAAAGGAAATGTTTGTTATATTTTTAGAGGAAGAGATTAGAAGAGTTATTGCATTGCAGACTTAATTTCTGCATATATCACAATGTGTGTGTTTATGGCAAACTGTGTTATTATGGTTAAATCAATTTGGGAAGTTCTGTTTGTTCAGTTTATAGCAGTTTGCTATTTTTTGTAAAAAAATTTCTCTCATCATTTTCGGAAATTTTTAATTGTTTCTCCTCATTTTGGGTTCATGTTTTAAATTAGTTTTTAAAGAATTTTATTCAATCTCTTTCCAATTTTTTTCCGATTTTTTCCCCCGATTTTTTCTCCCGATTTTTTCCTTTGATTTTTTCCCCCGATTTTTTTCCCCCGATTTCTTTCCCCGATTTTTCCCCCGATTTTTTTCCTCGATTTTTTCCCCGATTTTTCCCCCGATTTTTTTCCTTGATTGTTTTCCCCGATTTTTTCCCCCGATTTTTTCCCCCGATTTGTTCCCCCGATTTTTTCTCCCGAATTGTTTCCCCGATTTATTCCCCCAATTTTTCCCCCGATTTTTTCCCCCGATTTTTTCCCCGATGTTTTTTCCCGTTTTTTTTCCCCGATTTTTTCCCCGATTTTTTCCCCGATTTTCTTCCCCGATTTTTTCCCCCGATTTTTTCCCCCGATTTCTTCCCCCGATTTCTTCCCCCGATTTTTTCCCCGATTTTTTCTCCCGATTTTTTCCCCCGATTTGTTCCCCCGATTTTTTCTCCCGAATTGTTTCCCCGATTTATTCCCCCAATTTTTCCCCCGATTTTTTCCTCCGATTTTTTCCCCGATGTTTTTTCCCGTTTTTTTTCCCCGATTTTTTCCCCGATTTTCTTCCCCGATTTTTTCCCCCGTTATTTTCCCCCGATTTCTTCCCCCGATTTTTTCCCCCGATTTTTTTCCCCGATTTTTTTCCCCAATTTTTTTCCCCGATTTTTTTCCTCGATTTTTTTGCCCGATATTTTCCCCCGATTTTTTCTCCCGATTTTTTCCCCCGATTTTTTCTCCCGATTTTTTTCCCTTGATTTCTTTCCCCGATTTTTTCTCCCGATTTTTTCCCCCGATTTTTTCCCCCGATTTTTTTCCCCCGATTTCTTTCCCCGATTTTTCCCCCGATTTTTTTCCTCGATTTTTTCTCCCGATTTTTTCCCCCGATTTTTTCCCCCGATTTTTTTTCCCCGATTTCTTTCCCCGATTTTTCCCCCGATTTTTTTCCTCGATTTTTTCCCCGATTTTTCCCCCGATTTTTTTCCTCGATTTTTTCTCCCGATTTTTTCCCCCGATTTTTTCCCCCGATTTTTTTCCCCCGATTTCTTTCCCCGATTTTTCCCCCGATTTTTTTCCTCGATTTTTTCCCCGATTTTTCCCCCGATTTTTCCCCCGATTTTTTTCCTTGATTGTTTTCCCCGATTTTTTCTCCCGATTTTTTCCCCCGATTTTTTCCCCCGATTTTTTCTCCCGAATTTTTTCCCCGATTTATTCCCCCAATTTTTTCCCTCGATTTTTTCCCCCGATTTTTCCCCCGATGTTTTTTCCCCTTTTTTTCCCCCGATTTTTTCCCCGATTTTTTCCCCCGATTTTTTCTCCCGATTTTTTCCCCCGATTTTTTCCCCCGATTTTTTCTCCCGAATTTTTTCCCCGATTTTTTCCCCCGATTTTTTCTCCCGATTTTTTCCCCCGATTTTTTCTCCCGATTTTTTCCCCCGATTTTTTTCCCCAATTTTTTTCCCAGATTTTTTTCCCCGATTTTTTTCCTCGATTTTTTTGCCCGATATTTTCCCCCGATTTTTTCTCCCGATTTTTTCCCCCGATTTTTTCCCCCGATTTTTTTCCCTTGATTTCTTTCCCCGATTTTTTCTCCCGATTTTTTCCCCCGATTTTTTCCCCCGATTTTTTTCTCCCGATTTCTTTCCCCGATTTTTCCCCCGATTTTTTTCCTCGATTTTTTCTCCCGATTTTTTCCCCCGATTTTTTCCCCCGATTTTTTTCCCCCGATTTCTTTCCCCGATTTTTCCCCCGATTTTTTTCCTCGATTTTTTCCCCGATTTTTCCCCCGATTTTTTTCCTCAATTTTTTCTACCGATTTTTTCCCCCGATTTTTTCCCCCGATTTTTTTCCCCCGATTTCTTTCTCCGATTTTTCCCCCGATTTTTTTCCTCGATTTTTTCCCCGATTTTTCCCTTGATTTTTTTCCTTGATTGTTTTCCCCGATTTTTTCTCCCGATTTTTTCCCCCGATTTTTTCTCCCGAATTTTTTCCCCGATTTATTCCCCCAATTTTTTCCCTCGATTTTTTCCCCCGATTTTTCCCCCGATGTTTTTTCCCCTTTTTTTCCCCCGATGTTTTTTCCCCTTTTTTTCCCCCGATTTTTTCCCCGATTTTTTCCCCCGATTTTTTCCCCCGATTTTTTCCCCCGATTTTTTCCCCCGATTTTTTCTCCCGAATTTTTTCCCCGATTTTTTCCCCCGATTTTTTCCCCCGATTTTTTCCCCCGATTTTTTCTCCCGATTTTTTCCCCCGATTTTTTCCCCGATTTTTTCCCCCGATTTTTTTCCCCAATTTTTTTCCCCGATTTCTTCCCCCGATTTTTTCCCCCGATTTTTTTCCCCGATTTTTTTCCCCGATTTTTCCCCCGATGTTTTTTCCCTTTTTTTCCCCCGATTTTTTCCCCCGATTTTTCCCCCGATTTTTTCCCCCGATTTTTCCCCCGATTTTTTCCCCCGATTTTTTTCCCCGATTTTTTTCCCCGATTTTTTCCCCCGATTTTTTCCCCCGATTTTTTTCCCCGATTTTTTTCCCCGATTTTTTCCCCCGATTTTTTCCCCCGATTTTTTCCCCCGATTTTTTCCCCCGATTTTTTCTCCCGATTTTTTCCCCCGATTTTTCCCCCGATTTTTTCCCCCGATTTTTTTCCCCGATTTTTTTCCCCGATTTTTTTCCTCGATTTTTTTGCCTGATATTTTCCCCCGATTTTTTCCCCCGATTTCTTTCCCCGATTTTTTCCCCCGATTTTTTCCCCCGATTTTTTCTCCCGATTTTTTTCCCCGATTTTTTTCCCCGATTTTTTTCCCCGATTTTTTCTCATCTTTTACTCATTTTTCTACAATATTTCCTTTTCTCCCTTTTTTCACTCGCACTCGTTTATTTACACACTACCCGGATACATTTATTCATTTATTCTAATTCCATTAACACAAACTTGTCTTATTTCTGCTCCGATAACTAACCTTCAACTCGGGCACAGCACGTCAATTAGCAAGAGCAACCAACCAACATATCGAAGATCCTGTTAACCCTTCAGTTTATCTCTCTTCAAACGTCTGACATTTAAACCAAACTGCTCTCCCATCCGGTTTATTCCAAACAATAACAAAACCAACAAATTAAAAAGAAATCATTTTTCCAACTCCAGCTTTACCTGCAACGACATTCGAAACCAAACCTCCGCTATCTGCTCGTATCTGACCAAGACATCTCTCTCCCTCGTCCCGTCCTCCTGACGGCAACTGCAGTCATTAAGCTTGGCACGCCGTCCCAATTACCGAGCCACCGATAACACAAGTCGGGGCGAGTGTTATCACCGAAATCGAGGCTTCCTCGATGAGGACGACGAGGAGGACGAGGCATTTAATAGGCCATCAGGTGATTCTACCTGCCCAGACTACACTTGTCTACACCAGTCGATGAGTAACGATGGCGTCGAGTGGAGCAAATCAGTTTGCTGTGGCGTTTGATTTGATTATTCGCTCCGCACGTCTCGCGTACAATTGAGGAAATTTAGGCGAGCTGGAGACGTGCATTAGCGCTAAAGTTTGCCGGGAACGAACGTGCCGCCGGTTGTGTTTCATTTTTTTGCACGTGACCTCGCGCTTAAAAGCATCGCGAGTCTTTCTCGTCCGAAATGAGCTAAAAGGGATAAATGAAGTGAAAGTAATGGACACTTATCGTGCGGCAAGGTGAAGGTGGCTTTCCTGCACTGCACTGCACTCAATCGGCCTCTCAAAGTCAAATTGAGCGCGAATTCAACTCTGTTAAGTTAACCTCTTGCTGCAAGTGCAATCGAAACGTGACGAGACGAGACGAGACGAGACGACTCGCAAGTGTCAACTCGGAATGATGGACTAAATGAGAACATTTCTTCTTCTTCTTTTTCTTTCTGCGGTAAGGACGTTTTATTATTTTGTTTGTTTTTTGGGTTATCCGACTGTCAATGTCACTGTCACAGTCGCGCATGATTCGCGGGCGGAAATTGTTGTCATGTTCGATGCTTTTCTTCTTTTCTTTTCGCTTTTATTTTATCTTTATAGATGAGTATTGACATCAGCGTTGTGGTAAAAATATTTTCATGTTTCAAACACCAAAGAGTTGAAATTGGACAATAATGGCAACTGCAAGCAGAGGAGAAGAGTTAATTGCATTTTATGTAGGGCGGGGTCCAAATTTGCAATGACCGGATTTGCGATGGAAAAAATTGCGATTTCAAATTTGCGATGATCGAATTTGCGATGGAAAAAATTGCGATTTCAAATTTGCGATGACCGGATTTGCGATGGAAAAAATTGCGATTTCAAATTTTGCAATGACCGAAATTTTATTCGGCGCAATTTTACAACATCGCAAATGTGGTACCTATTTCTGCAAATTTCGCAAATCAGGGCATCGCAAACATGGTCCTAAACCTCTAAATTCGAGTAAATAGCTGACTGGTTGAGTAACAAATAAGTTGAAGAGAATGGTGTGAAGTCAATCGGAAAGTGTGTTGACATTCTGCGATATTTGGTCGGTACAAAACGAATCCTACGCTCCTAAATCGGTTGCTCACATCATTAAAATGTCGGTAAACTTTTATCAATTACCATGTTTACATGTACCCAGTTATCTGGATAAGTGAAAATGCGAATTTTATTTTTCTGGAAAACTGGTCATGTAAACAAATCAGTTTTCTAGAAAAGACAGACTTATCCTGAAAACTAAATTTCAGTTGTACGAGCAAGATTTTGGGTGTTTTGCGCATTGAAAACTGCATGTAAACACCGTGCATGCGAAAATTCAAAAACTTGGATCGAGATATCGTCGGATCGTTGTACTAAAAATACGTTAGGCCTACGTACCAACGACATTTGGTACCGAAATCAATGTGAAATCAGCTAAAACCACCATTTTTGGGATCAGAATTTGCATATTAGGCACCATTGCAAAGATTTGAGCAAAAACCTCTTTCCTAACCACCATTTCATTTGTTTGGCTGAAATGGATCAACAGCCATTTTGTTGTTCCAGATAATGAAAGGGCAGTATGGGTAATTCTCGTATGACTTCATGTTTACCAGAAAACTAATGTCATGTAAATGCAAACGGTTATCCAGATAAATAAAATCTGAATATTCACTTATCTGGAAAACTGTGACCATGTAAACATGGTAAGTGTCTACTGCCCAATACAAGTCTTTTAACGATGCCTTCTGCGAGTACTGCCCAATACAAGTCTTCACATTAAAGTGAGATGTTTGATGTTCGTCGGCGGTTATTTGCGAGTTCTTTTTCACAATATAATTTCAGGTACGGTATTTAGTATTTCTCTTGTCACAAATTTGATTTCATTCTATTTGTATTTTGTAATTTTAGGGCCAATACAATACAGGCGGTAAATGACAGAGTCCCACGGAACATCCGATTAAACCAGAATTAAAATAATTTGTAGCCATAAAAAAATATCTGTGTGGTTCGAGGCATCACGTAAATAACTATCTAAACAAACATCTCACTTCCACGTGGAAAATTCTCTTGTATTCAGTAGTACTCGCAGTAGACATCGTTAAAAGACTTGAATTGGGCAGTTGACATCGTTATAAGTAGAGTTGCTATTTTTGCGGACTTAAAACAGTGAAATTGCGGGTGGAAAGCGGCATTAAAAAACGGCATTTTGCGGACTTATTGCGGACCTATTGCGGGCTCATCCGGGAAGTTTTTGACCAAAATTTCAAGGTTTTATACGAAAATTTGAAGTTTTTAAAGGAAATTTGAAGTTTTTAAAGGAAATTTGAAGTTTTTAAAGGAAATTTGAAGTTTTTAAAGGAAATTTGAAGTTTATAAAGGAAATTTGAAGTTTTTAAACGAAATTTGAAGTTTTCAAACAAAATTTGAAGTTTTCAAATGAAATTTGAAGTTTTTAAACGAAACTATTATGTGATATATCACGCAATACGCACGTTCACTCAAACGTTCACTCGATTTTCGTAAGAAACCCCCCAAAATTGGCAAATTGCGGATTATCTGCAAAATTTGCGGTATAACGATCGGATTGCGGCAATTGCGGACTTAAAAGTACCTCCAATTGCAAAAATTATGCTTTAAAAATGCTCCATTTGCATTATCCACAACTAAGAAAACATTTTGGAGGACTTTTATTTTCCACAAAAATAGCATCTTTAGTTATAAGACTTGTAGTTGACTACCTAAATGTTAATTCTCAGCAATAGATGGCGCGGGTTTCCATTTCCGCCTCTTTGATTGTCATCGTAAAAGTGATTTCTTTTTAAATTAGTAATTAAATAAATTGATGATAGCTCAGTCAATCTGATACTACTACTTCATCTTTTGTATTAATTTGCAATGTTTATATTATTCAACTAATGAGCCTTATTTTGACACGATATGATTAAAGAACCTCGAGTGGCTCCGTGCTCTCGAAGCAAACATCATTCGCACAAATTTTAATCATATTCTAAAGTTCCGCGATTCGCCTCCATGTAGCGCACCTCTTTTTTCTCTCTCTTAATATCGAAGTACAATTGTTAGTGATTGATTTCCTTTTAGTCTAGCAGATTACCTTATAATCTTCGATTCGCATCCGTCCGCCATGTTTAACACGCAGTGACAGATCCGCCATCTAGTGCGAGAAAATAACAACACTCACTCGCATTTCTACTCGCACCTCTCTTTGCTGCTTAAACTCACCAAAGGCCGAACGAATAGAACAAAATCAAATTAAAGCGAAATATGGGACAATTTTTCCATTACAATTTCCCACAGACAATTGTTACGGTGAATCAAACAAGAGAGAAAAAAGTGATGCAATTTCCCCATAGGAAAGTTCATTGTCTGGCTCGCAGCTGGAGCGGAACGGAAATAAAGATTCCAGCAGTATCGAACGAACGACGTAACCAAAATGAACTTGGATCGCTTGATTCATCGATCGCCGATGACGTCAAACACCTTATCGTCTAGAAATCGCGACCAATACAGTCAAACGCATTAATCGGATTAAAATACACACAACCACCGACTCGAACTCAAACAACACGCACGTAAGTCCCAAAAACATTTTATTCCCTCGTAGAAAATCACACGCCGGTCGGAACGAATCCACTAAAAACCGGCGAAACCGCGCGCACTAAAACCTGGAATCCCGCAAAACGAAAAATATTCTAAAAGAACGTTATCTTTACGAATTAAATTCTTTTTAATTGGATTCCAGAGCGAAACAGATGTGGGTCGGATAGAATTGGCGAGGCTGCCGCAACAGGTGCGTCGTAGGTTTACAAATGGTGGAAATAAAGGGAAAATTTGTAATCTGTTAGTGCGGAGAGATAAGGAATGCGAGCGCTCGAATGTTCTCAGTAACGCGATAAAATTAACTCGTCGATGATGATGATGATGATATAACGCATTTTTATTTTTGGTTTATTAATCGCTATAAATTCGACGGATTACGAGCTGTAATTTCAAACGTGTACCAAAGAGCATTTAGTTCGTGTTTCATGACATTTCTCCTCCGAAATTAACTCGCATTCGGTTTCGTTTTCACAATTTGACCCGACAAGGTAAGAAAAACACCAAAAAACACCAAAAAACCCAAAAATTATTCTTTTTTTCTCATTTATTTTTAATTTAAAAATTAAAAATTAATTTTTTTGAATTTCTCTCAATTAAAAAAATTAAAAAAAATTAAAAATCCGGTGTAGACGGAAATAATTTCCAATTTCCTGATTGCAGGCTTGGCAAGCCAATTTCCTCGAGCGACCATCAGGTGGCGGCGCAATTTCAATTCCAAGGCGATCGGTTCGGTTCCTTCGCAACGCCAAAATGTCAGAGCAACTTCTCACCATCATCGGCGAGAAATTGGCGGAGCGCGCGACCGCAGTCTGGGGAGAAATCCCCCAATTAATTCGCGGCCCCGTCACATTCCGTCAATGGGCCCATTCGGGGCCCCCCTGCCCCGTCTCCGACGTCTACCTCGTCCTCGGCGGCGTCTACAACAGCCAGGCGCACTACCGAGTACGTAATAATAATAATAATAATAATAATAATAATAATAATAATAATAATAATAATAATAATAATTTTAAATTCTAAATTTCTCAAATTTCTCCAGATCGAAAAATCGAGGAACCAAAATGGCGCCTACGAGTACATCCACAGGTTGAGCTGTTACCACCTCAACCCGTTCACATTCCGCTACATGATGGAGGACGCCCTCGTCAAGCTCCTGTCCGCCTTGAAAGACGAGGAAAAAATCGTAACGAGCCTCAAGGTGGACTCGACGATATCCGTGACCCCCACGAACGACGCCCTCGAACTCACTTGTTGCGTCAACGGCGCACGCGCGCCCGCCTGGATGCTGCGCTTTATCCCGGCCATCGAGGGAGTCGGCGCGCCGCCGCTGGCCGCCGCAGCGCCGTCGCCGTCGCGCTGGCTCGTCGTGCCTCCGCCGCGCACGCGCGGGCCGTACGTGAGCTCTTGGGACGTGGCGCTGTTGCCGGATACCGAGCGCGCACTCGTGTGTGCGCTCTACGAAGCTCAGTGCCGGAATTGGGGCGACGGGAAAATCGATTTGGATCGATTGTTGAATCGATTCGCGGGTCACGAGCGGGTCGGGGCACTCGACGAGCGATTCGAGGGGCTCTTGAAGCGACTCGTCGAGAGGCTCGAGCAACGTCACGCGGAAGACGGGATTCCCGGAGATCAAATCGAGAGCGTCGTTTGTGAAATTAAGCGCACGATCGACGACGTGGATCTTGGATCCAGGGTCAGATCCATCGACGAGGCGATAGATGAGCATTTTCCGTGGCTGGAACGGGATCCGGACACTTCCGTAGATGGGCCGATGCGCCAACCCGTGGTGGAATGTGTAACTCGCCAGGAAGCGAAACCGCAAATGGCGAACGGAGCGTGTCGCAATCGCGAGCTCCAGGAGCCGAAATCGCGAGTTGCGAACGGCCTAAGTCGCCAAGAAGTGAATGGTGTCGGTCCGAAGCGACCGAGCGATAAAAAGGGGAAAGAAAATGACGACGAGAGAGCGCGGAAACGGTTTTTTGGCGTGGTTTCCATTTGTCTGGTTTTGGTCGTGGTCGGATTGGTTTTTGTTGTCGCCTGGTTTGAGGATACGGATGTTATGAATTTGATGCACGCGACCAAATTGATGGGAGTTTTAAGAGATGAGCGCAAGGAATTTTAAGAAATGACAACATTTTTTTATTTAAATAAAATATAAATAAAGTATAAATAAAATATATAAGATTTTACATCAATATCCTGAATCCTGATTTGGGATTTGTGATTTGCAGTGAATTCTGGGAAAATAATAATTCAAATGAATCATTATATATTTTCTTTTTGTAAAAATGGAAATAAAATCAATGAAATTATGTCAGTTTTATCATATTATAATTGCGTAAACACACACAGATTTATAATCCGTGCTACACACACATTTTCAGCAGAAATGAGCATCCGGCAATCTGATTGGTTTTCAATTGCAATGGCCCCGCGCCATTATCGAGAGGTTTTTTGTTTGCTTTTTTTGTTTAAAAATGTCATTTCAACGGCAAAAAAATCCGTTTTGTCCCAAAGTACAAGAAATTGTAAACTCTTACCGTAACTCGATGCTGGAATCGTGTTCCTCGTCTAGTTCGCTGCGGAAGGAGGAAGAACCGAAGACGTCGTTTCTAACAAGTAAGATGGCGACCACGACTGCGGTACTGCTATAAATAATGGCCGAGACTCCGAGAGATATTTCGAGCGAAAAATCAAAACGATTTATTTTTATTTCACAATAATTTGGTTTTTTTTTTATTTAGTATGCAATCATTATAAATTTTTATTACGTTTCAAAATAATTTTATTTTATGCCGTCATTTCAATACGAATATTTCACGTTGGCGATAAATGTCCTAATTTGCATTGGATTCAGGGTAAACGATAACGAATCACCAGATTCACCACTCCTATTTCCCGTTTCTGCAAAAACACAATTATTATTACATTTTTGTGAAAATAAAATTGAACATTGAAACAAAATAATTGATTAGATATTTTCTCCCAACCTTCATGTTGTCCGAGGTCCGGAATCTCATTATTATCAATTTTCCATTTAAAATCACCAACTGGTTTTGACCTATCAGCCGCTAACATGGTTTCCTTGACGGACAAAACTGAGAACGACGTAAAAAGATCCTAAAACACAAAAACAAAACAGTTGAAAATTCAGTTTCACGTTTTTACAAATAAAATAAAATTAATTTTCACAGCTAAAACGCCATTTTCCCACTTTTTCAACTACAAATCGTACATTTAGGACCAAAAACTCAATTTCCCAGCCTAAAAAATGCATTTTTCATTTTTTTTGGTCTAAAAAGTGCATTTTTCATATTTTTTTGGTCTAAAAAGTGCATTTTTCTATTTTTTTGGTCTAAAAAGTGCATTTTTTAATTTTTTTGGTCTAAAAAGTGCATTTTTCATATTTTTTTGGTCTAAAAAGTGCATTTTTCTATTTTTTTGGTCTAAAAAGTGCATTTTTTAATTTTTTTGGTCTAAAAAGTGCATTTTTTAATTTTTTTGGTCTAAAAACCACATTTTTTAACACCAAAAAATAAATTCGGTAATTTACATGAACCGCCCACCTTTAAATCGACTGTTGCGGGCAACGATAAACTGCTCGGATCATCGAATCTCTCGTAAAAATGCTCAAAACGAATGAGCACGTACTGCGAGTCCAATGATTCCAAAGTGAGTAACTGCACGTTGGGCGGCAGCGGACGTTGCAGACCAGAAAACTAAAAACCAAATAAATAAATAAATAAAATAAAATAAAATAAAATAAAAAATTCAAAACGCACTCCAGAATTAAACGTCCTTTTCCACTGCAGAGGATTCATGGAACTAACGGCGAAACTAACTAGCGGCGCCAACGACATTTGTTGCGCGATCTCTCGTTGCGCGCCCATCGCGTCTTTGCCGCGGTTGAGCAGCACCACCGTCTTCCCCCGCACCCTCAACCCTTCTCCATCGAAACCCGGTTCGTTCAGCGGTTCCCCGACCCCGAAATCATCGTCGTCCAACGTCCTCCTATGAATCTAAAAGTAAAATAATTAAAAAAAATAAAAAAACAAAAATCATCAAAAAATTTCGACCATTTTTTACCATAAATTCGATGGAACCGTCAGCGATGGACGCAACGCCGACCGATCTATCCGTGAGAACGCTCAATTGAGCATCGACGGATTTCATGTCCTAAAAAACGAGTCAAAAACGAGTCAATTTTCAATTTAATCGCTTAATTAATTAAATAAAATCTCACTTTAATGTATGCTTGGTTAATAACGGGATAATAGTTGCCGGAAATTGGTTCCGTCACGTTCAAATGCCACGCTGGACGACTGTCGCGTCTAAAATTTAAAAAATTTAAAATAAATTTAAAAAATAAAATTTAATTTTTTCGATTTTCTTCACAATCGTCTTAGAATCTCTCTTCCGTTGCTGTCGGTGAAAATGGCTCCTTCAGTTGCGAGGGACGTATCGAATCTATTGATGATTTCTTTCCCGATTTTATCCCTAAAAAAAAATTTTATTTTAAAAAATTAAATGTTAAAACGGGGCCGTCCATAAATTACGTAACGCTGATTTTTCGATTTTTAGACCCCCTCCCCCCCCTGTAACAAGGTTGTAACAAATTCACAAACCCCCCCTAGAATACTACGTAACAAAACTTACCAACCCCCCCCCCCCCAAAAAAAAATTTTTGGTACAAGCTTATAATACAAAATTTTACAAAAATTTAAAATTTTTTACAAAAATTTCAACAAAATTTCAAAAATCGAAAAAAATTTGAAAAATTGTTTAAAATTAAAATTTAAAATTTAAAAAATTTAAATTTAAAATTGTTTACAAAAATTTACAATTTACAATAATAATAAATGGAAACAATAAAAGTAAAATTTTCACTTTTTGTTACGTAACATTTTTAAGAGCCCCCCCTTTGAAACCCCTCCCCCCCCCCCCCAACATTGAATTTAAAAAAATTAAATTTTTAAAAAATTAATTTTATTTTTCTTATCTAAATTTGCTTACTTGACTGGAATCGGACCAACCACCCACTCCATCTCGACTCGCGGTGAATTATCGTACAATCTCACCACTTGGGAAACCCAGTCGTTAAACGTTTGGTGAACCTCATTAACAACTTCGCCCTAAAAATTGCATTCATTAATTTTAGAAAGAAAAAAATTTTAAAAAAAGATTAATTTTTATACCGTAACGCGAGTAATCGAGACCCCCTTCGATAAGACATTCGGCAAGGTTCCATTCGGCCGGAATATGTAAGCACCCGAAGCTCTTCGTTCGAACGACCTATTGTCGCCGTTCATCGCTCGATACCAATAGAAACTCTGGCTCACTGATTGAGACACTTTGCTCACTAAATTCGTAATTTGCTTCAAAACACCGCTCGTGCCATCAAACGTCAACTCCACGAACTAAACGAAAAATCAAAAAAGTTAGAAAAAAAATCAAAAATCAAAAATAATTCAACAAAATCAAAAATAATTCAACTAAATCAAAAATAATTCAAAAATAATTCAACAAAATCAAAAATAATTCAACAAAATCAAAAATAATTCAACTAAATGAAAAATAATTCAACTAAATGAAAAATAATTCAACTAAACCAAAAATAATTCAACTAAATCAAAAATAATTCAAAAATAATTCAACAAAATCAAAAATAATTCAACTAAATCAAAAATAATTCAACTAAACCAAAAATAATTCAACTAAATCAAAAATAATTCAAAAATAATTCAACAAAATCAAAAATAATTCAAAAATAATTCAACAAAATCAAAAATAATTCAACTAAACCAAAAATAATTCAACTAAACCAAAAATAATTCAAAAATAATTCAACAAAATCAAAAATAATTCAAAAATAATTCAACAAAATCAAAAACAATTCAAAAATCAAAAATAATTCAACTAAACCAAAAATAATTCAACTAAATCAAAAATAATTCAAAAATAATTCAACAAAATCAAAAATAATTAAAAAATAATTCAACAAAATCAAAAACAATTCAAAAATCAAAAATAATTCAAAAATCAAAAATAATTCAAAAATCAAAAAATCACAAAAAATCCAAAATTATTCGAAAAATTAAAAAATAATCAAAAAAATAAAAAATTTTCAATAATTTAAAAATAATTCACAAAATTCAAACAAATTTAAAAAAAATAATTAAAAAATTTGAAAAAATTCAATAATTCGAAATAATTTCGGTCAAATTCCTTACTTTATTACTAATTCGGACATCCTTGCCCCCCGACTGGAGATGGCGAACGGCGCTTCTCTGTTCCGGGATAAAATCTGCGCAAAACCGAATCAAACCGTCAAATATTAATCAAACCAACGCGCGCCTCCCAACTCACTGGCTGCTAGTTTAACAAAATAAGTTGAGAATCCCAAAGGAGGTAAACTGGCGGCGAAAACGAGTTCCTGAGTGGCGGTGCTGTTGCGTTCGGGCAACACCAAAACTTCCGTCGGGATCGGAACCAACTGCGCCTTCACTTCCTGTCCGCCCGAGTCGCTAACCACGTACGACTTGCCATTCACCGGAACCCGAACGTAATGCAAAATCTCTCGCCCAATAGGATTAAAAACCGTAACAACGAACTGAAATAAACAAAAAATAAATCACCAAAAACCCAAAAAATAAAAAAATCCAAAAAAATCGATTTTTTATTCAAATACTTGATCATTTTCTTCGGTCACGCGACACTCACTGACATTGAGTTTATTGCAAAACACGTTCCGAGGGATATTAACATCATCTTTCACTTTAATCGATCTCAACGCATCATCAATAACGGCCTAAAAAAAAACATTTTTTCAAAATTCATAATTAAATTTGTCACCAGAGGTCACGAAATGAAGTCTACCTCGCAATGAACAACTCCATTGTACAAAATCCTCGCATAATCTTCCGTAACGGCTTGTTTGGCCGTCCCCGTGACCGAATCGTGATGTTGGACGACCCCTTGAGCTTTCTCTACAAAAAAACCAATCAAAATCATCGAAAAAACTCCATTTACAACAAAAAAACCACAAACTAACTCAAATATTCAACATCAGCAGACGATGTTTTCCTACTAGTTTTCCTACTAGTCAACGCATCCAATTGTTTACAAACCTTAAACAAAAAAATTATCAACATTTCCGAACCAAAACCACAATAATTTACAATTTACCTGCAAAATATTATTCGTTCGGCGTATATTTCCTTTCAGGGCCGGTCGACTCGTGAAATACCCGGTCCAGTACGCGTGGGGGTCGCTGGAGTACGGGAAAAAGTCGTCATCTTTGGTGGGCCACGTCGTATTCGCGTCGTTCAGCGCTTTCAGATAGCAAGATGGCGTCGAGTAAAATAAATTAATTTTCTTATATTCTTTCCCGTCCTAAAAAAAAAATAAATAAATAAATAATAATAATAAAAAAATATATATTCTTACGTAATTATTGACATATTTGATAAGTTTATCCAAATTCTTAAACCACGAAATGGCTTGTTGGTAATTAAAATCGTTGCCCATGGTGACGGCGATGTTGTTGGTGTGGAAATACTTCGCCTGCAAAACGGGGTCACGCCGGGTTAATTACAAGCTGTGTCGCATCATTTAGTCGCTGATAAATCTTTTCTCACCTGTTTATTGACATATTTATAGAAGTCGGAAACCCGTTTATCAACGTTATAGTCGGGGCTGCTTTTATCATCCTAGAAATTCAAAAAATTCATCAACAATGGCGGCCGGTGTGCCAAATCGCCATCTAGCGGCAAAACTAGTCAAACATGGCGGCCAAACGACACCGCTTCGACTACGTATTAATTCTTTTTACATTTTAAACGATTTTAGACGTTAAAAACTAAAAAAAAATTGATCCAAACTTACAATTATGGGTTCGTCGGAGCAGAGAATGTCGAAACAAAACCCTGCCGGTGGACTGTAAGTATTATACAAAGCGCCGGTAAACAAACTCGATCCGGGTCCTAAAACGCAACTTTTAATCACATTTTCTCGCTTTTTTCGGACTTTAATGCAATAAACCTTTCAAATTAGCGCTGGAATTCCACAGGAACTCCATATGCTTCAAATCAAGCCGGTTATTTTTATCCTGGTAGTCAATTCTGCCCACAAAGAGCCCGTCGAAGCCCATCTGAGCGAACAACGACGCTTGTTCTCGCGAGTGACCAAAAGGGTCGATTTGCCAAGCCACTTTGGGAACACCGCATTCGTCAAACAGACCCCTGAGCATGCGGAGGCCAACGGTCATCTGGTCGATGATGTCGTGGTAGTGCGCTGCGGCTTCATCATTCATCGACCATCCGCCACCGATGAACTCGAGTTGACCTGCAACGCGAATGGGTGCG
Source organism: Strigamia acuminata (assembly GCA_949358305.1). NCBI lineage: Eukaryota > Metazoa > Arthropoda > Chilopoda > Geophilomorpha > Linotaeniidae > Strigamia > Strigamia acuminata. The sequence continues at coordinate 987,924 of OX442321.1, forward strand.
TGGGGAATTGACTTTTATTTATTTTTATTTTTGTTTTTTTCTTTTAGTTTTACCTGATTTGACTAGATTTGCCACTTGGATGCGCGTGTCGGGGTCCAGGGTGACGAACCATCGCGAGAAGAATGCGGATTCGACGTAAATGAAGCGTCGTGATGGGTTGAGTTTGAGTTGTTCGATCACTGAATCCAGGATGTATTGGACGCCGGCATTTGCGAATTTTGTTGAGGCTGGTGAAATGATTAATTGGGGAAATGTTTTGAGTTTTGGTTCGAGTTGAATTTGTGGTTTTTGAACTTTGAATGTGGGATGATGGGACTAGAATTTAATCATTTTGTTATCGAATGTTGTTGGTGGAAATTGAATTCTTTTCTGTTTAAATTTATTTTTTTTTCTTCAAAAGTCTCGTCAATAATCGAATTTTATCTTCTTTTTTTTTTTTATAAAAAAATCTAATTTTTTTTTTAAATGAAAATTCAATATTTTATAGTAAAAATGTAATTTTTTTTAAAATAAAAATTCAATATTTTCTAGTAAAAATGTAATTTTTTCTAGTAAAAAGGTAATTTTTTCTAGTAAAAATTCAATATTTTCTAGTGAAAATTCAATATTTTGTGATGAAAATTCAATATTTTGTGATGAAAAATCAATATTTTTGAAGAAAAATCAAAATTTCTGAAGAAAAATCAAAATTTCTCAATATACGCTAATAAAAATTTGAATTTGAGATATTTTTATTAAAAAAATCTCATTCCACAATAAAAAATAATTTCCTAAAATTAAAATTTAGCTTTCCCCATAATCCAAATCCATCAATTCCCCCTGCCCAACAAAATCCTTCAAATCCCAAACCCAACTTCGCCCAAAAATTCCACCTTTCTCATTTCACTTCTGCCGCCATTTCAAATTAAACCTCACGACAGCGACACCTACCAACAACACATCGTACCAACCCTCAAAATAAAACCCAAAAATTTGTTTACCAAAACACCAAATCAAAAACAAAAAACAAAAAAACAAATTCCGAGTATAAAGTCACCCGAGATAGGCCTAAACCACTCAAAACTAAAAAATCCACCTAATCAAATCACATATCATATCGCACGATTGCAAAGTTCAACGGTCAACAGCCAAACATTGACATAAATCAAATATGGCCGCCCGCACCGACCAAACCGAACCGAACACTTACATCCGTAAAAATACTGATCAAACGTCTTCAACCAGCCAACATCGTCGTGAGTATGTGCAATTATGTGCACATTGAGCACTTCCGGTTTGGGAACGGGACAATTCTGTCAAAAACAAACAAAAATATGAATAAATCAATCAATTTTGTCAAACAACCCAACACCTGCACCAACACAACCTCCACCACACCCAAAAATTACAAAATATAAAATAAAAAAAATTAAAAAATTTTATTTATTTATTTATTTTCTAAGAAAATTTCCTCAACAATTTCCCCCGACGACAAAACACGATTCGCTTCGTTTGTTTGTCGCCATGGCAACGCGCGAAATGGAAAGAAAAGCGTCGAAACGAAGCAAACACTTTTCCCTCTCTCTTTCTCCTTTTTACCTTGTAACCGCATTGTGTCGAACAAGTTACTCCAAAGATGAGAGAAAATGTCAAAACGCAGGTGATAATGGGTTGCATGATCAATGTCCTTTTAGTTTGGAAACGTGCGCTACTCTCGCAGACGTCGTCTTCTTATACGACTCGTTGCGCCCTCTCTCGGTCGATATCGCAACCAAGATAACAACTATCTCTAACTCGGAAAAACACTCGTCAGCGAGATAGGCCGAGACAAAATCCAACAAATTAAATAAACTAATCGACAGATGCTTCCTTCCTTTCTTACCCACCTGTCGAAACAAAGGGAATCCTCACGTCATTCGAATGCTTCGTTAAACGAAAAATAAATCCCGTCAATACAGCCCTAAAACTCTGCCATTTTGTTGCCAAATGTGCAACAATATTATCGATGACTCAGCAGCACAATCTAAATTAATCACAACAAACGATAAAGAAACATTCCGCACTTGACTCAGGAATTTGATACTCCAAATCAGCACTAGGTGTCGTCGGGTCGCTGATTTCTGCGAATGTATTAGTCTGTGGCCTGTGCCTACGGTCAGACATGTGTCGTGTTTTTTACCGTTTAAATGTTCAACCACGAATGTTTGACAGAAAAGGATTAAAATTCCTTCATTTTCAGCCAACAAACGAATTATGCTCATTTATTTCAACATAATTACTCACGTTTTGCACGCAACACAATAACTGTGTGGCGGCCATATTGAATTTGTTTGGTCGCATATAAACCATAATAGTAGTAGTTCTACTATTATGCCTAAACACAGCAAAAAACACGACATTTGAACGGCACCCCGCCTTTTATTTCACCCAAAAATAAAAAAAAAACGTAAAAATACAAAAAATTACAAAAATAAAAATAAAAATAAAAATAAAAATGAAAATAAAAATAAAAATAAAAATCCAGAGAGAGAAAACCTGGCCGTAACCATGCCATCAAACCAACCCTGACACTACATCAAATCCTAATCAATGGCAGCAACAGTGCGCAATATGTTGACCACCTATTGAAGCTGTCTCCTCCATCGACTATAACAAAAGATTGTTTGTGGCGCTCGTGTCAAAGGTCGTCCACGAACCTGCCACACGATCGCGAAACAATAAATATTGCACATTACTTTACCCAGCAAGATATCTTTCTCCAAAACAACTCCTCAAACAAAAATAACCCTAAAAACATTTAATAATAATGACTTAAACGTAGAATTAAGTGAATTCACTGATAGTGATAGTATTGTGCCGTGTTGGGAATAGAGAATTCGCTTCGGAGACGATTTACTGCGCGGTAACCACTTTTGGACGATTCACAGATGTTCGGCGTGAAAGAAAATCCAGAGAGAATAATGGCAATGGCAATAATGGACTTGATGATAAATGGTCGTCACCGCACATTCGACTCTTCGCACCCCCATCGACGTTTAACCCAAAAAAAAAATAATAAAAAAAGATAAATAAAAACAAAAAATAAAAAATAAATAAAATAAAATAATTTGCGGGATTTTTTTGATTTGATTTTAATTTAATTTGTTTACACGAGAAGGCGCCATCTGGCGGGGTTTGGTGGTAGTTGGCGCGTGCATGAAACCTCGGTGGAAATGAACTCGTCTTCGATTCCGGCGTTGGCGTCTCGCCCCATCCTTTTATCCGGCAGAGCGAACGCGCATAGTCATGAAGTTGGTGCTGGGTGTAGCGTTGACGCTCGCGATCGCCCTCGCCCTGCTGGCCGTCGTTGGCGCGGGGGCCGCCGCCGCCGCCGAGAGGAAGACGAGGCACAAAAGCGAGAGTGCCACCGAGGATTTCGAGTTTGAGGAGGAAATTCAGGCGCATCGACGTCAGATTAAACTGCCTGCTCGCAATCAGGTAAGACACGAGTCGTCTAATCATCGTTCGGGGCGCTGGGAGGGCTCGCTTCGCTGCGAGGTCCATTTAGTGTGGGAAAAAAGGGAAAATAAACAACGAGCGAGAAATAATCATCAACATTAGTTCGCTGGTGATGAAGGGGTGTTTTCAATTCAGCCAGCGGAGAGAGAGAACGGGTAATTTTTTTGAAGAAAAGTTTGATCACTTTTCGAAGTTTTGAAAGAAATTTTGAAAGAAATTTAAAAAAAAAATGAACAAAATTAAAAATGTTGAGAAAATGTTGAGAAAATGTTGGAAAATGAAGGAAAATGATGGAAAATGTTAGAAAATGTTGAAAAATGTTGGAAAATGTTGGAGAATGTTGGTAAATGTTAGAAAAATTTTAAAAATTTAGAAAAGTATTGGAAAAATCTTGTAAAAAAATTTAATTTTTTTTTTAAAAAACTGCATTAAATTATAATAAAGTTTGAAACGTTGTTAAACATTTGAAAATTTTTATAAAATCTTGAAAAATCTTGAAAAATCTTTTGTGAATTTTCAATTTCATGAAAAATTTTGAAAAATCTTGAAAAATCTTTTGTGAATTTTCAATTTCATGAAAAATTTTGAAAATTCATGAAAAATCTTTAAAAATTTCGAAAAATCTTAAAAAATTTCGAAAAATCTTGAAAAATCTTGAAAAATCTTGAAAAATTTCGAAAAAATCTTAAAAATCTCGAAAAATCTTCGAAAAAATTCGCCAAGATTCGCTTTGTTTCGAATTTTAAATTAATTGTACCGGAAACGAGTCTCTTATTTGTGCAGTGATCAAAGCTTTGGTTCATTAGCCGAGCGTCCTTGAGGCAAAAATGGAGATTTGTGAGTGGGAATTTGGTAAAATGGAGATTACTGTCATTAGCATTGAGTCCAATTTGTGTGCCGGGAATGATAACGCCAATGTTTTGATCACCGTATTCACTTTCCCGCTCCGTATTTCCACATGTGTGTTCATTAGTCTCCTCTAATTTACCTGCCACACTTTTAACTAAAACTATCGACCAACCAATAAAAAAATAATAACAACAATTTAAAAAAAAAAAAAAATTCCAACTAAAAAATTCAATCCATTTAATTTAATTTCAACACAACTTCTATTTCTAAATCCAATTCCACAAATCATTAAAAAAAAAAAAAAAAAAAAAAAAAAAAAATCTTAATTAAAGGGAAACTAACCCAAAAAAACCACCAAAATTTCTCACCAGGTTAAAATCCACCAAAAGGTCCAAAACTACCCCATCGGGCATTGTCCACCTCGTTTACAAGTAATAAATAGATACCCGCACCACAATGTCACTCGAATGCTTAATTAAAGCGCTCTTGCCCTAATTGTTTCCAGTGGTGGCACCCGGCCCGCCCATTCCAACCGAGCAGTGAGATATACTGGCCAATTGCACACACGCACAGCCCCCCCGCACTGTTAAAATATACAATTACCAATTTTCTTCTTCGCAAAATCATGCGCAGTTCAACTGGAAACTAAGTTTCGCTTTCGCATCTCATTACCATGCAGCGCTGCATAGCTGCAGAATAAACGCGATTATTGGATTGCCAAATTGACATACTTCTGAGTTCTGAGTTCTGACCCAAGTGTATATCCACGTCAAATCAAATTGCAGGTACACAGAACGCTCCGCTATGCGCATTTTCCTCGCATTTTATTATTTCATGACGAAAAAGACAAATGCAATCAAACTGTTGTCGCAGCGCTTTCTTTCGCATCTCACGATTCTACAATAAATGGAATCAAACGAAATGCCAGAAATTAGCCAATTGGCTCCGCGTAATTGAACCAATTTTCTAATTACGCTTTATTTAATTAATACGACGGCTAATCAAGGTCGATCAACAAAAAACACGCAGTCCACGTGCGACGTGTTAACTAGGCAACTTTTTCTGCGTCGGTCAATAATTCCCGTATATCGTAAAAAAATATATCGCTTTTCGCTTAATGCGATACGAAATGCATTTCGCGGAATATTCCTTCGGGAAAATACGATTAGGCGGATATATTTGGATATTTATTTATTACGGAGTATTTATTTATTTATTTATTAAATCAACGCACCATAAGGAGCAATTACAAGATGAGAAAAACAGTCTACAAGGCCGTTTGATGGGGGAGAATATATTTCCAATCTTGGTAGCAGAGGATGGTTATTTTATTGTTTGTTAAAAATATTATTTATATTTCCAATCTTGGTAGCAGAGGATGGTTATTTTATTGTTTGTTAAAAATATTATTTAAGCGTAAACATTCTTTAAATTATTTGATAATTTTTTCTCTTTGAACATAAGTAAGAAAATAATAAATATAAATAATTTAAGATATCTATGATGAAGCAAGGTACTAAGTTAGATGAATAAAATTACTCACGTGTTGTAAATCTCTGAAATGAAAACTTTTATTTTACAACGATTGTAAATATTGGTGCACATTCTGCGCAATAATTAATTAATTAACAAGAAAATAAACATTTCATTTATTATTTATTATTTTATTACAATCCCGTACATTCATTGACAATTTTGTAAAATTACCGTTTAAATCAGCGGGAAATTTTCTTTTTTTCCGGCCCGTTTTGTATCCGCGAGATGAAAAGATAGAAAACGTGCAGAGTGAATACGATTTGTATTATTAATGCGCTGCAGTGAAGCTCGAGGGGGCAAAAGATAAACAACGTTAAACACTGTCCAGATTGCCTGACCAGTGGTTGGCAAACTCATAAATATTTTTGCTACATCGTAAATCGACGAACTGAAAATTAATACACATAAAACGAGGGGACGACGTCTGCCCTTAACACAGACACACAAAAACAAATAAACAAAAGCTGCGCACTGCGCACGTTGAACCCAAACAGAGCTGCGCGCCGCCATTTTCACTCCCGTTGCCAAAACGTCAAGAAATCGCACTTCCGCTTCTTTTACTCGCACCGCACAGCGACAGTTTGAATTTGTATTCAGCGACGTTTCCTCAAAAATGGAGATTTGATGCCGCATGATGAGCAATGAGGGTTTTCCTTTTTCCACATCAAAAAAAAAAAAAAAAAAAAAAAAAAAAACACGCATGCGCACATTGGCCCCAAACTCAAATTCTGCAAATTTCGCAATTGCTAAATTAATAAAGCCAAAAAAAAAAAAAAAAAAAAAAAAATTACAATTACAGCGCCGTCTAGCGGCAGCCTTGGAATCACATTTTCCAGCATTTAATTCAACCTAAACATTAATTAAAACTCCCATACGAATGCATTTGCCTTTCTTTCGGGTCAATTTCCCTCCTTTACGAGTCCCCATTTCTTTCCCCTCTGCAAATTACATTCCAGACTATTTCCGAGCTGGAACAAAAAAAAAATAAAAAATAATTCCGAGATAAATTTGCGCCTTGATGGCGAAATATTAATTGAATCGGACGAAATTTGTGGTTAAACGCATTTAAATGACACGGGTCTGTCTCGCGTTTTGGCGCGTAATTGAGTCGGCAAATGTTTCCCTGTCAATGTGATTTGACACCTGATGGCTCCCAGAGGTAACGACCCCCGCAACCGGCGCTCGGGCCGCGTCGGGCGAGAGAGAGAATGCGCTCGACGAGCGTGTTTTATCATAACAAGCATGAAAACGCTCGCAACGAGTGTGTCGGAGGTGAGAATAATGATCAAGATGGCGTGTGGCCATCTGACAATACACAAGATGCTCTTCTGCTTTCAACCAATTGCTCTTTTCGCTTGCCTGAACCCTTTTTTTCCTTCATCCCCGTGCTCGCAAAATTGACTGTCTCCATTGGGAATAGCAACGCCAATAGGGCGAGCAGCGAGCCACTTTTTCTTAAGCAACTTACTTCTTTATTGCCATCAAGGTCTTAGTGCAAATGCATTCGCTCGAGCGACGCTCAAAAGAGTATTAAAATTCGAATTTGTAGAAAAGTTGATTTTTGGGGGCCCCTAGACAACCTAGACAACCTATGTGAGGAGAATTTGATGAATTTTGAATGGAAATCAATGCCAGTGTTGGAATAATTCATTAGGAAGAAGAAGTGTGTGGTTTTGTGTCCTTGAATCGGTATTGGGATGTAATTACGAGTGAATTTTGAATTTATTGCTCAATTAAATGCTTATTTCTTGTTTAAACCGCCAACTCTATCCTGCTAAACCACAAATAAAGACAAAGAAATGTTGTACAATTAATCTGATGTTCCCTTAATTCCCCCCAATTTATTCAATGTCAACAAATGCAGACATTGTTTCTAACTTGTAAGATGATTGAAATTAAGTGCCAACTACCATCTGGTCATAACTATGATCTAATTATTTACATCAAGCATATATCTGGTAACAAATTATTGCAGATAGTGGTGGCTAAGCCCCTGTAATCTGCAAATGCAATTTGATTGCTTTTCCATTACACTTACACAACACTGAGATGAGTATTAAGAGCAATGGGCTGTCAGTGCTGAATTGAGTTACTGCAACAATGGAATCTCTGTTCTCTGCCCGGCCTAAACAATCAGCAGATTGGTACTGGCAGAGGAGTCAATGATTACAGGTAGTTGTAACCTGTTGTAACTTAATTATTCCTCGCTAATTAAACTAAGCTACGAGCGGTTGTCACACCGGGTTTTATCAAAACTATGTAGAAAATATTAACAAGAGGCTAACATTTTCTCAAAACAAAGCACTTAAATAAATTATTCTTGAATTAGAATAATTGTAACACACTTTACATGATAATTATGAAATTATAGAATGACTGGTTAAAATAAATACCGTATTTTACCGATTAAGAGTCGCCCTCAAATTGTAGCCGCCCTCGAACAAGAGCCGCAAAAATGATATGTAAAATGACTTATCGACGATAATCGATCAATTTTGGCCCGAAATAATTCGGTTTTCTTCACTTAAAAATAACGGAAAATATTCCGAAATTTTATCTCTACTTCTACTCACAAACTGCAGGACAACAAACAATTCGGGCAATTCTTCTGACTGTGGTCAGAAGAATTCCTTATGCTGAACTAATGACTTTGGGCAATTCGGGACCTTTCTCGGCTTGGGCGTATAGGCTGCGATGTCGATTTTTGGCTTCTACTTCACCGGCGTTTGACAAGCTCAAAGCCAGGCTGTGGTCTCAGCTCAATTCAGTTTAGACTGAGCAAAGAATAACTCTCACAACAAATGCTATTTGTTGCAAGAAAACTTTTACTGACTGTGAAAGGAGTCCAAATTATTGGCAAAGTAGTCACAAATTACAGCAGTGAATTTTCTGCATCTCAAGGAGCAATTTCTGGGTGACTTTCAATGACAACGGTTTGGTTTATGCATCCTAGGTTGATATAACAAACTTTTGTTATAACAAGCCTATTTCTCGGATCCCTTGCGATCAGTTCCGCTTATATTTCACTTTCCACATTTAAAATTGGTTTTAATCACTTATAAGCAAAGCCAAAAGTCACATTGTGCAATTCACAGCCCATTTTGTTTGCAGAATGGAGCCGGCAATAACTTAATGCTGATGTTAGCTGATCACTAATGGGATCAGGGGGCAGACCCTCTGCTAGGGGGAGAGTTAGAAGGGAAAGGGGATTTGCACCCTAACCTAAAGCACCTTTTCAATCATCAATGATTCAATGTGTATAATTATCATTATTTCTGATGCACTTTTTCATATCTCACTCAAATATCCGACAATTCCATAGAGGGAGATCAACTAAGAGTGGTGCCCCAGCCTTAGCAATGGCTGGGCCATTGTGGGATGGTAGACTAAAGGTTGGTTCACACTTGGAAGTAATACTGGATGGCATTTTACGAGTGCGATTAAATTCTCATCCGTGTTCTGCATTTTCAAAATGAGGAAAAACCATTGTTGCAAAAAATGGCGCTGAAAATTATTTTGGATTCTCGTTTAATCTCGCATTGTCTCACGAGATTCAAGTCATTTCTCATTGGTTGGAAGTAAGCGTGCTGCGTTGCGTTACTTCCTACGTCAAAACAAATTTGAAGTAGCTTACTTTACTGCTAAAACAATCCAACAATGCAATGCGCAGCAACATTGCGTTACGTTACTTCCTAGTGTGAACACAAGTGTGAACCAACCTTTAAGATCATTTCAAAGTATCAAGCGTGTGTGCTATTATTAGAAACACTTTAATGCCACTGCTGGGCCCGGCGGACCCGACAATCCAAATCAGCATCTCAGAGATTCGAATCTCTCAAGTGTCAACAATCTTCGGAGTAATCTCCGGCTTCGCGGAATCTTGTTTTCGCCGAATTTTAATCTGGCTTTAAATTTTCGGCGAAATGGGAAATGATATTTCATTTTTATTTCGGAGGTTATTTCGCGTTTAGGGACAAACACTTTCTTGAATAGGAAATTTTTTTGCCCGTTCATTGTTTTTTACCGATAGACTCTTACTCAGGTGAAATTTATAGTAATTTGTTATTTATTTATTTAATTATTCTGAATTAAAATTTTCTGCCCCTTAAAGCTCCGGCATAACTGTTAAGCTGGCTTTGCTGCATTAGTAAAGAGCGCTTCAGACAACAGCTTTTGGCTTTTACCAGTAGTGTTTTCAACCACCACCAGAAGGTTCAAACTTATTTATTCTTATTGTTTACGAATTGCGCTTTCTATAGTTACTTCTAAACTAAAAATGAACTAAATGGACCTTTAACAAATCGATCTAAAAATTGTCCCTAAACACGTAATGCCTTATACCAAAACAGGTATAATCCTGATGAGGGGGTAGCCAATGCTGGAAATCTCATCCAGGCAAAGATTTTAGATTTCAAAATCCTTGAAATCTCATGAAATCCAGAAAATCCTGGAAATCTTTGAAATTCTGGAAATCTTTGAAATCCTGGAAATCTTTGAAATCCTGGAAATCTTTGAAATCCTGGAAATCTTTGAAATCCTGGAAATCTTTAAAATCCTGGAAATCTTTGAAATCCTGGAAATCTTATAAATTTTCTTACAAATTGTCGCAAATTCTAGCAAAATATTTTAAGAAACCCACATGAAATTCTGAGAAACCCTTGTGAAATCCTGAGAAATCCTTGTGAAATCCTGAAATCCTTAGCAAATCTTTGAAATCCTTGTGAAATCCTGAAATCCTTAGCAAATCTTTGAAATCCTTAGCAAATCCCTGAAATCTTATGAAAGCCTGGAAATCCTAAAAATCTTATAAATTCTAGCAAAATCCAGTTGGAAATCTCGCACAGGCAAAGATTTTGTATTTCAAAATCGTTAAAATCTCATGAAATCTTCAAGGATTTCAAAATCTCGTACGCGATTTTTGCGATTGGCTACCCCTCGAATCGTGGTCAAAATAATTGTCGCATTCGGCATGCTGCTGAAACTGGAATGACTAATTTCAATTTTTGCCACCAGAGGGATTGGCCAAGCCTATTACGTAGCGGGATCTCTTAAGCTGTATTAAAAATGAATAGTCTGATCTGTCGCAGCGTCTTTCAACAACTCCAACTGACAGATATGTTCCCAGAAGACTCACCTAGCAGCGGAAGCTCGTACCAAAAGGGGTTTGTCTGCCCAATGGGCTTACCTAATCTGTATTTGGTCACACTCGTAATCTAGAGCGGCGAAATGGCACTTTTTAAGCGCTAGATTTCAAACTCGATTTACAAAGCGAATGCGCCCATTCAGCCTGTCACATTATTTCTCTTCACAAGAGATTGCTTTCAAAGTGGTTGCAAATCTGAGGTAATCTAAAGCAATTAAAACAAACACAAGAGCTACATCACCTTTAAAACCGTTCGTGTTTCCTTCGAGTTTGTTTGTGCCTCTCTTCTCTTCTCTTCTCCTCCATCCATTGCTGACAAATGACATGAAATCTCGTGATTCTCACCTTAAATTAGCTCGTTGCATCCTGGGAGTTTGGTCATTAGAATGAAATTTTTCCACTTTAATCCTAATTTCATTTCCTCTCCTCTTTGCCCGGAAATAAATGGAAATGAATTTTTTAACTCCAACAAAATTAATAATGAAGAAAAAATCGTAATCAGTTTTGCCAAGTAATTCTCAACAAATAAATAAAATAAATAAAATAAATATGAGGAGAGGAAAAAAAAAATGTCATTCTGTGAGAAGGAAAACTCAAACATAAATTTGGTTTGCGCTCGTGTCCATATTTCACAGGCAAGTCAACAAGAAACAAGCTTAGAGGTAATTTAAACTGTTTCCATAGCAACTAAACATAAACTAGTCGAACCAGCCCAGAATTTATCCTTTGCAAAAGTTTAATTTTCTTAAAAGGGTACAAGAAACAACAGTGTTCCGAGCAAATCATGCTTTTTATCATCTCGGCAAACATTTTTTCTCTTCGCAGAAATGTCCCGTTTCCTAAGCACTTTAATAATGTCACAAAAATACTCCGTTATCTCCACATGTTGCGGTTTGTTGCTCACCAAATATTAAATTACCAAAATGCATTGTTGCAAATCCAAAATGCATTATTAAAAATCCAAAATGCATTATTAAAAATCCAAAATGCATTATTAAAAATCCAAAATGCATTATTAAAAATCCAAAATGCATTATTAAAAATCTAAAATGCAATATTAAAAATCCAAAATGCATTATTAAAAATCCAAAATGCATTGTTGCAAATCCAAAATGCATTGTTGCAAATCCAAAATGCATTGTTACAAAATCCAAAATTTGTTAAAAATCCAAAATGCATGATTTGCATTGTTAACCTTCCCATAGCCATGGTGGGTCAGAAAAATAACAAAAGTAGTAAAATAACTATAACTTTTTTTTCCCTGAAAATTAATTTAGGGGACCAGCTTTAATTCCTCCAAAAATATTTTTTATAAATTTATAATAACAAAGTTCTAATGTTATTTCGATTAGGAATAAGTTAAACCAATAATACTAGTAATTATAATATTTACAACATAAAACACCATTACGTGAGCGCCGTACACTGTTTTGCCACTTTTTAGCACTAGGCGGTATATTGAAACGATTCTGCGCATGTGCACAATCTTACTTTTCCAAATGCAATCACATTTTTTCTGGTTTGAGCACATTAAAACATGTGCTGAGGCCAGGAAAAATGCGATTGCACCTGGAGAAATAAGATTCTGCACATGCGCAGAAGCATTTTAAAAGAAGGCCGATTTGACCGACCACAGCTAGCAATGGTGGAAATTAGGCTTGGCTATGGGAAGGTTAAATATTCCAAAATGCATGATTTGCATTGTTAAATATTCCAAAATGCATGATTTGCATTGTTAAAAATTCCAAAATGCATGATTTGCATTGTTAAAAATCCAAAATTTGTTAAAAATCCAAAATGCATGATTTGCATTGTTAAAAATTCCAAAATGCATGATTCACATTGTTAAAAATTCTAAAATGCATAATTTGCATTGTTAAAAATCCAAAATGCATGATTTGCATTGTTAAAAATTCCAAAATGCATGATTTGCATTGTTAAAAATCCAAAATTTGTTAAAAATCCAAAATGCATGATTTGCATTGTTAAAAATTCCAAAATGCATGATTCACATTGTTAAAAATTCCAAAATGCATGATTTGCATTGTTAAAAATCCAAAATGCATGATTTGCATTGTTAAAAATTCCAAAATGCATGATTTGCATTGTTAAAAATCCAAAATTTGTTAAAAATCCAAAATTTGTTAAAAATCCAAAATTTGTTAAAAATTCCAAAACGAATGATTTACATTGTTAAAAATTCCAAAATCCAAAATAAAACCGCCAAGTCTCTTTAGTTCCACATTTTTACTTCACATCCACATAAAATGATTAAAACAATTAGAAAATAAAACATAAAAATAATCCCATCTAGCATCAAACAGTGCAATTAAACCTCCGAAAAAAAAAATTTTTTAATTAACTTTTTCACATTTAAAAAAAAAAAAACAAAAAAGAAAAAAACCAATTTAAATTAAATTCAAATACAAACAAGAAATATTCCCATGAATTCTGCATTGCAAATATTGTTGGTGCAAAGTGCCCGGTCGAAGTTAATGTTCCAGTTTACGGTGCGGCTTGATTGTCATTGTCAGGCTTCCAAGAACCCCAAGAAACTCTCAGAAGAATGTTGAAAAGCATTTAATTTTCTGGTAAAATAATGTTGCGAAAAATCGTGCAGAATTCGAGCATCAGTGGGCTTGGTTGCATGTTCCATCCAACCGACAGTTTTCATGCCAGTTTGCGAGTTAAAGCACATATCTTATTTTCATAATGGACGCATTTTTTTCACGTGGGTTTCTCATTTCAAATCAAGATTTACAGCGAGATTAGAGGACGTTCGTCATTGGTTACTGCAAGCGTTCCGCATTACATTCCATATCGCTTCAATTTCACACCAATTTTTTGCGTTCCGTCACGTTGCTGCAGATATTTCAATGGCAGAAATTCGCCTTTAAAGCCGTCGGAGTGCAACGATTTCTGCGCCCATTGCTTTACCGCGCACCAATGGAGTTTGCATCGACTTATTGACAACTGAATAAAATTTCATTTATTTATTCATTTGAGCACTCGCAAGGAGTCGAGGTAATCCAGACTGGTCACCCTTTTGAGACCCATCTAATACCCAGCAATGCTTAACCCTCCCTCTAGACAGGGCGTCCGTCTACACCCTCTATTTATTGGTAGACTTAACTATGCCCAGTCTAGAGGGAGGTTGCACAGGGTCTACGCACAGAGTGGAGAGAAATAACCGACAATGTGAACGTGTTGAACTTGACTACATGAGTGACGTTTATTCTCTAAGTCTCTAAACTCTATTTCGAAAAGTACTTGAAATACTCACATTGGTTGGGAGATTCACATTGCGGATGACTACAATCACATGACTGAGTCAACCAATCCTGGTGCGTCACTATGCAAACACACAACAAATACACAAAATGGCTGCTGACATTATACCGAGGGGACCGACAATCGCTATAAATCTCGTTGATGGTTGGCTGAATCCCAAATAAATCTCAAACAAATTCCTAAATCTTGTACAAATCCCCAAATCTCGAATAAATCCCTAAATCCCAATTAAATTCCTAAATCTCGACTAAATCCCTAAATCTAAATGCGATTATCACGATTGTGCAATTGTCACGTGACCTAACAATCGGCCAATCAGGTGGATAATCGCATAATCGCATCTGTGTAGTTTGTTTTGGTTTCCCAGTTGAGTTTCGTATTCAAAACCATAAAAGAAACCGAAAACAGCAAAGATGGTTATACACAACGAGGAAGAAATCCTCATTTTCCAACACCAATTCTGCTACTTTTTATGTGCTACCTATTGGTTTGTAATCACACTGGAACATGTTCCAGCCTTGGATAAAGCCAAAACTGGACACCGGTAAGCTTTTTCATCTCACTAGTTTTATACCATAAGTTGGCTCAACCAGGTTAGACAACTCTCAAAAATCTTATCAGCTTGAATCGTTTGGGCTTTGGGGACCTGCAAAACTAAAATAGATTATACAAATGATTGGATTCCATAATCCTGATCAAGGAATAATCGCCTCAACACATTCATCACTAATTACTACAGCCTGTGCCAAATTCTGTACTAAGTTTCATTTTCTGTACACAAAAACACAAGTCTAAAAAAGTTTGCCGCACAAAAATCCTTTTGTTATCCATAAAGTTGTGATGTGGAAATAAATTGAAGCGCTGTGGACAAGAAAACAGTTTTTTACTCGTAGAAATACAGAATCAGCTGTCCGGTCAACAGCAACAAGAACAACAAGCTCGTAAAGCTTTCTTTTAAACATAACACCTTTCTTCTGTTTGTTAAACAGGATTAAAGCTAATGTGTTTCTTGTTTGATATTGTTGGTAATAAAATCGGTTATTACGGAGTCGTGAATAAAGCAGCCATCTTTGTAAGTAGAATTAACATAAGACATTTATTTGCATGTTTTTACACAGGTGGCGCTGACGGTTGACCAGCGTCACAAATTAACATATTGAAAGATGGAGTGCGGACACTCCAGTAGCAACGAATTTAGATGGAATGCAGTCAAAGATGTCAACCACCTGTTCCAAAATCTGCTAAATTCCAAGGTGGCATTATAATCCCCATAATTTGGTCACTTCTGTTGTCCACAGGATCAAAGGCTGCTTGTTGGTTCTCAATTGTGGAAGTGATGCAGATTCACTAGCTAGATTTGTGGCTAAAGATTATGTTATGCTGGGGCATCACACCGAAATAAAGGAGAGGTTTTTAAAGTGGAAAACAAAACACACGTCTTTACTCGTTGGTAAAATACAAGCAAGTGAGGAGTAAATACAAAATGCCATGGTAACGGTTTTACAACAATGTAACTGTATGATACTAGCAATAACACGTTCTTGGTAACTATAACAACAATGAACTCAACATTACATTAACATAACTTAACAGATTATTTATTCTGACAACTTACAAGTTAGCACCATTGTAGTCAAGCTTGAGTAAAACATGTTTGCTACTTGCTAGTCATGAATCTAGAATATTATTATGGGCCTGCAAAATGATCCTGAAGGTGAAAATATATGAAATCTCTAGCACTCCAGCTGGAGATTGAAGCACCATTACACTGACCACTATAAAGCTGCTTTGTTCATTCACTGAAGGGGATCACTCCATAACTGCAAATTAGCAGCTCTCGCAGAGATTACATAGTTTGCCTACGGAACCAGCCTTACTAGGAGGATTCTAGGTGCACATTTGGATTAGACCGCCACAACAACTATATTTTCTTGACCTTATTACAGATGGTAGCTATTTTGGCTAGATCGCTTTGTGATAAACATTGTGGTAAATGTAAAGGGAGGTGAAAATAATGTCCACACATTATAAGGGAATAAGGACTGAAAGAATGATTGACCAGTGCTTGCATAGAATGCTTGGAATGGCTCACTATGCAGGTCACCGGTTTCCATTAGAACAAAGAAGTTAAGCGGCATTGGACCTTAGGCAATGCCGTACTTAGATGGGTGACCAGCTGGGAATGTCGGTTGTCTTTCATCCTTGGCTAAGATACTGTTTCTAGGGCAAGAACATCTGCCAACTGGGCTCTCTGCGATTTTTCCAGTCCTCGATGCAGATGCAAGATTGGGTCCTTAAGAAAGTTGTGGCTTACACAGCCTAAATCCCCATACAAGTACAATCGTGGACAAAAAAAATTGTTGCCTTTTCCCTGGATTGCTCGTTTCAATGTCCCACCGGAAAAGACGACAATTTTTTTGTCCTACTTGGAGCGTTCTACTCCATCGAACAAAGGTCAAGAATTGATCAATGGAGTAGAACATAGAATAATATTTGTTCTTGATCTAAGATGATTTGGAAATATGGTGCTCACTCAAATAGGAATATTTGAGGTTACCACAATCAATGGAGTAGAATGCTCCGTTATTTGTATGACGCGTATGCGTACAGCATCCCCTATGAACGCGCTACTTTTACTTTATACTTATTTCTAATAAGTTTCACTTGAAAAACACTTTAATTCTATTAATAAATAATGTACCGCTAGCAAATTAGAGTGGTGAAATACCGCAAGAAAAAAATCTCTCGCGCTTAACCTCTAGAAGCATCCGAAAGCAACACTCCTTGAACTCTTTATTTACAATCTTATTACATTTCCCATCTTTAACTGCTGACATGAATATTGACCAACACCTTCCAGAACAATTTTTATGCGTCGGCCGGGCACGATAGAACGCTCCATTAGCACCTCAACCTATCCTTGCCGGTGATGTGTGTTACCACCTGATACAAGGTACCAAATGAAAAAAGAGAATGAGGAAAAGGTTTTTTCTTGGCAAGATCCTTATAAGAAACATGCTCGATGCTCTCCTTCGTCATTACAGTAATCTTCAGTTTGCGAATCCGTTTTCGCGTGAACAGTGCACGAGTTCTTCTGAATTCCATTCGCGGAACCAAGTCTTAATTGGAATGCCATCATTGTGGTTTGGAAATGAGAAGGGGAAAAAAATTTCCAACTTCTTTTTAGCTCGACTCAAATCACTGCCATCTTTTTGCTCGAGGAACCTCAGCACTCCACTACTGGCGTCTATTACCCACAATTCCATTCTTGATCAATTAATAGAATCTTTTCTTTTCTTTCTTCTTTTGGGCGGTGCAATGAAAAGAATAGTGGTCGGTATAAAAAGAGAAAGGAAATGAACAGTGGTGAAGGTTTTAGATGGGGAAAATGAATGAAAAAAAGAAAAAGAGAAAAAAAAAAAACAGGAAAAGAGAATTTTCTGATGAATTTAATGGCACGTGTGGAGTTTGGAACAGGTGTGTGAATCTGAATGAATTATATTTTGAATTTAAATTGAACTGTCATTGCTGCATTTGCAAAGGATTTTATTTTGATTTAATTCAAGTTTCAATGCGCAGTTGAAATTATGCTAAATTTAGGCCTAATCGCTCGTTGCACTTCTACGGGCAACACAAGTATATCAACATTAGATTGAGCAATCGGAAGTAAAAGATGAAAAAAAGGAGCATTTTAGAAACACAAAACAAGTTCCAAAGCAAGAAATACACCATCATAATTAGACCCCGGATATTTATGCAAAATAAAATTCGTTTTATGCGCATAAAATATGCACCAAAAATTCCTTTTTATGCAAAATTAAAATTAAAATTAAAAAATTAAAAAATTAAAAAATTTATTCGAGTGAAATCAGGTGTTAAATAACAACTTAATGCCATTTCAAAGTGTTCTTGACGTAAATGAATTATAATTAGTAATTACGATTCATTTTTTTCTATTTTTTTCATTTTTTTTATTTGTTTATTTCTTAAAACTTTTTCCAAACACTAATTTAGTGATAATAAAAATAATTCCTACCCATTTATGCATTTATCCAGGCCTTAACCATTACAATAAATTCAACAAAAGGATATATAATTAGAAAATCACACATTAAAACTTAGAAAACAGACAAAATATTAATTAAACCCAATCCAGCAACTTTGTAACAACTCTCGTTCCCACTTTTCTCCTTTACCCAGGCTACTATTCAAGCCCAGGCCACTAAACAAAAAAAATTGAACTTTATCTGCCCATTTTTCCCCACACAAAACGACAAAACGCAAACATACAAATAAAGTGCCTAAATTACCACAAACATTTCGTTTTTAGTTCTAGTCAAACTATCATCATAAAAAAAATTCACTTAGGCTTTAACCTCCTTAAAAACAAGCGGGGCGGGGGTGTGCGGGGTGTGGGGGGTCGGGAATGAAACATGGGTCGAAAAGCGACATTTCAAACGAGTTTATATCGTGAAAATTGCGAGAGAAAAATAGAAAAAAAAGTCGCGTTGTCATGACAACACAGCCCAGCCACAAACTTAATCATTCATCTGGTCGACCTCAAATGCGCATGCGTGTGTATCAAGTACCAACTTGTGATGGATGTGTCTTATCATGGCACGCGGCCAGAAATGGACGCGATGACCACTGGTCAATGGATCTCCCTATTGATTCCGCGTCTTCTGTACAGGGCGTGGTTCCTTACATGTGGGTGTCACGAATAAATTTTTTTTTCTTCTTTTTAATGAAAAAAAATAATTTTTTTTTCTTCCAATTTCAATCCAAAATCAATATTTATTTATCCAAAGACGCAAATATGGCGGCCATTAAAGCAAAAAAAAAAAAAAAAAAAAAAACTAACAGCAAAACATGGCTTGAAAACAAATCATTTTTATCGCTAATTTTTGGCTGCAGTTCAATAAAACGAGAAAAGGAGAAAAAAGAAAGGAAAAAAAACAAGTTGAACTGCTACTTAAGTTGAATTGGCATCGCGGCTACATGGCATCTTTTGTTTTTATTCGCGCTCTAATTTTTTCATTAAAGGGAAAGTGCTGTGAATTGTAAAATATTTTACATTCATTCGCCCGAAGAGCAGCAATTGTTCTTCTTGATTCCACTTAATATACCGTGTATTGCTTCCAGATGCAATATCTCGCTTTTTACGACTTAGAAACACTACAGTGTTGTTTGGGGGAGGGAAGGAAATTGTCCCATATTAAACAAGGCGGGAAAGAATTGACAAGCATCAATTCCTAGTATTCTTTGCCGTCAATTGTTGCAGAATTTGTATTCTGCGCGTATAAATGTCAAGGTTTGTGCTGAATATTTATTGCAAAAACTGCAGATTTCTACTTGTTTATCGATGTTGAAAATTATTCTACGTTGAAAAAAATCATCCTGAGTTTTCTGCACGATATTGTTGCAATTTTGCAGACTTCACCTTAGCAACAAAGATTTTGCAAGATATTGTTGAAATTTTGCAGAACAATCATAGGTAATCACAATTGGGTAGATGTACTCGAATCAACAATTATCTTGCAAAATATTGTTGCAGTTTTTTAAATTTCATCAAATCAACAATTATCTTGCAAGATATTGTTGCAGTTTTTCAAATTTCATCAAATCAACAATTATCTTGCAAGATATTGTTGCAGTTTTTCAAATTTCATCAAATCAACAATCATCTTGCAAGACATTGTTGCAGTTTTGCAAATTTCATCAAATCAACAATCATCTTGCAAGACATTGTTGCAGTTTTGCAAATTTCATCAAATATTTCTTGCCAATTCTTCAGATTCCTTCGTATCGACAAAATATTCTGCACAGCTTTGCAGAATTCTGCAAAAAAAATTAACATAGTCACTATGCCGCAATGTAGAACTACAACCCGGCCTAGGTGGCGCTAGGAGTTGTTGTCGTCGTTTGTTGGTGTGTTTGCTACCAGTATTGGTCTGTGGTGAGAGTAGTAAGAAATGTGTCTGTGCGCATTGGGGTAAGCACGTTGTTGCTACAAATTTGATTCCCGATATTGTTTAAGCGCCATCTGTTGATGGGAAACAAGAAATTTCATAAATGATGCGCTGAAGGCGCTGAAGCGATTATGACGATCATTCTGCCGAAGCGATTATCCCGTGACTTTCGTGGGCCAATCACATGAATAATCGCTTCAGCGTTTCAGTGCTTATTTATAATCACTGAAACCGGAAGTCACGTGACAGTAGTATAATCAATTGGACCTGTCACCACCTAGCGTGAGTCTTCAATAATACAGCAATTGTGATTATTGGAATAATCACTTCAGCTCCTTCAGCGCATCATTTATGAAACCCCTTATTGTTTCCCATTGTACCATTTACCATGTTTACATGTTACCAGTTATCTAGATAAGTAAAAATGCGAATTTTACTTATCTAGAAAACTGCATGCGTTTACAAAGAATCAGTTTTCCAAAAAATGTGACGTCATATGACGTTTTTAACTCTCTGTTAAACTTGCGCATTAATCATCCACAATGCACTGTGCACAAACAATATGTCTTCCCTCCAGCCTAGGAAAATATTGTTTTGTTTCGTTGGTGTTTCCCATGTAACAATGTTCATTCTAACATTGCGACCACTGTGCTCGCTCCATTTTGCCGCCATGTTTTTAAACAGTTGCATTACTGCGTTGTTGTGACGTCAGCTTATCTAGATAAGCAATGAGTGGGTGTTTACATTGCAAATGGCAATGCGCAAAACACCCAAAATCTACCTCAAACAAGTGGATTTTAGTTTTCCAGATAAGTTTGACTTTTCTGGAAAACTGATTTGTTTACATGATCAGTTTTCTAGAAAAGTAAAATTCGCATTTTCACTTATCTAGATAAGTGAGTACATGTAAACATGGTAAATGTGAGGTTTGCCAACAATTGAAGTTGGAACCAGTCACTATTTCCGTTGCTGGCGCTGGTTTACATTTCCGCCAAAAAGGACTCTCCTAAAACAATATTTTTTGTAAAATTCCACCACAACAATCGCTTCTGCAACAAACAGTGAACCAAGCGATGCTACTATACAGTCCCCGAACAGGAACAAAGCACTAGATCCATTTAAGCTTTCTTCTGGACCGATTGATGAACTCATCAGAGCACATGGAATTACAATGACAAAAATATCCCAATAATAATCCAGACATGACTAATAAACAGCCTTATCATTCCCTGCAAACGAAAAGATAAAGGAACACCACCCAATTCAATTGCGCAATGAGATTCCACGAGATTCCACGTGAATTTCCCTCAGGAATCGACCAAAACATAAAAAAACCCCAGAAATTACACTTTTTTTCTGATGAAAATTAAAAAATTATCGATTTCCCCCCAAATAAAAAAAAATAATTTGTAATTACATGTTGGCACACCAGGTGACACCTGTCAAAACAGGTGAGCAAATCCCCGGGTTTAGTAAATTTATCTTATCTAATCCACCATCTATCTGTGTGTCCCAGATTCCGTTTTTTGCGCAGCCGGCATTTGCATGTTCCGCTGCAATTGCAATTAAAATAAATTGAAATAAATAAATAAATTAGTTCGTCTCGCCGCCACCGATTTGGCGTCGGTGCGGCCACATTGGTCGCACGCAGACGCACAGATGGGCCGAGCAAGTTGAAAAATTCCCAATACTCCTCCATGTCGTCCAACAGCTCTATATTGGACGTGACGTGAAAAGCCTCGTTACAGCCAATTTGATTGACTCGTTATTCAATGTGGCGTTCATTCTAGCGAGGTGCATCTGATAATTGAGCGTTGCGAGACGCGTGGGAGGGACATGACACACAAGTAGAGGGCGGGATTGTAATTTGAAGCGGGATAGTGTATCACATTCTTGGAGAATGAGCTCACTTTGTCTCCAAAGGGTTGATCCGTTAATTCCCCAACTCGAAAATTAAATCCAGCGCTATGGCAACGTGCAACTAAACAAATAATTCCCAATAAATCAAATGGAGTTAAAAGATAAATTACCGATGCAAGGTCGTTGCAATTTATCAATGCCGAACAATTTGGCAGGAAATGTCGATAAGGCAATATTCAAAAGCAATCAAAATTTTAAAACAACAGCAAAAAACAACAGTATTGATTATTTATTGATTATTTTCCAATTTAAGCACCTAGAATGTTTCGGACACACACCGCGGTTATAAAACTTGCATTGTACCGTATAGTACATACATCGTGCGACTGCCAGTCAGTTTACCGATCTCAAATGGCAGTTTTAGGCAAATCTGGTCAAATCTGAGGTGTTATGCTGGGCGCACTCATACCGCGATTTCGCATCGCGTCACCCTGTGAATCGCGCGCAATGCTACACACACGTAGCTATTCCAGTTTCGCGATTTCAAGGAAATGACGTCATTCCTTCATTTCACACAGTTTGCGGATTGGCTGCGACATGAATCGCGGGCGAAATGGTACTTGTCCCAAGTACTATTTTCAAAAGTACATTTCCAACCAACGCGAAGGAAATGACATCATCTGTGCATGCGCAATGGCAACGCGATTGTGCCGCGATGCGAAATCGCGGTATGTGTGCGCCCAGCATTAGCCTTCCTTGATGTCGATAAAACATGTATTTATTTCTGATTTTCGGAAAATATGCATTTATAGCCAATTTTGGTTTTTTATTGAAAATAATTCCTATGCATTTATGCATTTATGCATTTATCCGGGCCTTAATGATTACTGATTTTTATTGACATAATTTGAGCCCGAGACAAAAGCCTAGCCCGCCTATCCCTGAAATCAGTGGTTTCCAATATTCCAATATTAGATATCTTTCGGAACTGTAGCAAATCCAAAAATAATTGAAGATATAAAGGAATAACAATTTTCATAATTCAAATATATTATTATTATTATTTATTTCAACACTCCCATGGAGTAAAATACAAGTTAAAGATGCAAATTCAAAAGTAGTGATACGCTAGTTTACAATGTTGCGAAATTTAATTGTTGCGCAAAGTTTCTGTTCAGAAGAATGCAGCGAAGCGAATTGAGAATTTGGCAGAAAATTTCCAATTCACTTTTATCGAAACAATTCACGCGCGAAATATTGCGCCAACCGATTTTCCGCGCTTCGCCTGATTGTGAACAACAATTCGCAGCATTGTAAGCTAGCCTTGAAAAACTTTGGCAACCACTGCCGATCTGACTTGGTTTTCCGCGTCTCCCAGTTCTCGGTGTAAATGCAAGACAAGAAGAAGTAGAAGGCAAAACACCAAAAACCATTATTCACCAGCTATCTCTTCAATACAAGAAAACTGATCTGTTTAATGTCAATTCACCTGGCCAACCGTTGCTAAGGGGAAAATATGGAAGGTGTGTGATGATCCGGTACTCGGTGGATCGTGTTAGTTAGTGAAAACCAACAAAGAAATAAATGTATTCTCTTTTGGGCACAAAGTGTTTTTGATGTTTTTACTCTTTGAAAGCAAGCAGCAACTGATACAAACTTAATGTTTTGATTTAAAAGGAAAACTAGTATAACAAAAGAACAATACTATGGCACATAAAAATGACGTACATGACATAACACACTGTAACTAAAAATAAGCACTGCTCGGATAACATAAACTTAACACTATGATACTGTGACTAACAAATATTAAATAAAACATTATAAATGATAAGATGCAAATCTCACAGGTGCATGACGACATTTGCGATTGCATTCTTGCCACTATCGGCGTAAATCTATCAACTT
This sequence comes from Strigamia acuminata, assembly GCA_949358305.1. Classification (NCBI taxonomy): domain Eukaryota; kingdom Metazoa; phylum Arthropoda; class Chilopoda; order Geophilomorpha; family Linotaeniidae; genus Strigamia; species Strigamia acuminata. Next base: position 1,011,957 of record OX442321.1, read on the forward strand.
ACTTATACATATACTTACTTATACTTATACTTACTTACTTATACTTATACAATTATCAACTTCTTGCGGGCCTTTAACAAACTTGTCCCACAGATGGCGGCTTGCACGGCCAAAATTCCCAGACAATCACTCCACTTGCCAAGTGTTGCATAACTTATTTAAAATTCTAATTACGAATAATAACTCGGCGAGTCCAAACACAAATCCACAAAAGAAAACAGCACATGTGAAAACAAAAACCCTTTGAGCTATCTCTCTCCCACAAGCTCAAACTCACATAACATCATAATAACGATTGAATTCATTCAAATCAAGGTTACATGTCTCATCAACAAGACCACCATCAACTCAACAACTTAATTACAATCTGCTGCATAACTCCCCCAATTTACATCCACAAATTAAGTCTAGACGAAGAATCATTGAACCATCACATGACAATTCTTACGCAACAACATCATTACAATAAATTCCAACCGCCAAACCCCGAGTGACTCCGATCTACGACGATCACTACAGGACTTCACATTCGCCATTTTTTTTTAAATCCAAGTTCTCCCGCATTGTTAAAACTTTTTGCCGGCAAACGGCAGACAAACGACATCCCGCATTTACATTTTTGGCCCACGTTATAACTATACTTCAATTTTATTTAACGTTTGTTTTAAAAATAATGCCTGACAATTATATATTGCATTTTTACATATTAGAGAGTTTACGAGATGCATTTTTTCCTTACAGTTAAAGACTATACGGTATAAAATTAGTGTAAGGTAAAAATGATAAATTACGTTTTTGCGGGCTGCACTTTTCCCTTATCACTACACTATTTCAGCCAACTACTGACAGTTAGTAATTTTGGGCCTAAAAATTTAATTTGGGGGCGTAAATGTGCAAATTTCTGCATAAATTCCATTATTATGCCTATAAAGTATGGTTTTGGGCCTAAAATTCAATTTTGGGCCTCACTTATCGTTCAATCTACATACCTATGACTGTGATGTGTTTGATCGGGACAACAAAATAATCGCCATTTGCAATGGGCGGAGCTAACAATATAGTGTTCTCAATTCTGATTGGCTGCGCTATATTTTAATTTAGTGTTGAAAACAATACACTAAAGATTTTTCCCTTACGATATGGCACTAAAATAGTGTATCGTGGAGCAAAATAAGGGAAAAATGCATCCCGCAAACTCTCCATTAATTTTAAATCAAACGTTAAATAAAATTGAACTAATGATATAAACATTGCGCGGAAAAGCCTGCCGGTGTACGGTGTGGCTCTAGCCGCGTTACAATAGTTATAACGTCCGCCAAAAATGTAAATGCAGGATGTCGGTTGTCCGCCATTTGCGTGCAAAATAACGTCATTTTGTGCAAGATGTGAACTCCTGTAGTTGATCGTCCTACAAACAATAAATCAAAAACCACAAACCTTTCACTCAAACAATCATCCATGGTCAAACCCAAGATCACCACAAGAAAAGACGACCTTCCCCTCCCTTATCAGAGGTCACAAAATCCCAAGCAGCGTTCTGACACTGTATAAACACCCCCACCAATGGACACGACGCGCCCCTGGACCTCTAGGGGCATGTAGGACACCCTAGCACCCCTTGAGAACTCATTCCTCTCATTTTCCTCGCTTTCTTGATTGAACTTTTCGTCGTCATGACAACAGACGTGCCTTTGGGAGTCGTGAGTGGGGTCCACCAAGTCCGATCGCCGTGTCCACGCTGCATCTCAATGGCGAGTGCAGTGACCGCCACTAAACAAATTCGCGCCGCGTGTTTTTCACCTTTAATCACATTTTCAAAGCGCGTTTTATGAAGAGTGGCGTTCGTGGCACCGATGGGGACGGCCAAGTACATTCCCGTGTCCGTGCCCCATTAGGGGCTCCCCCCTCGCACATTGTCGATAGCCCCGCATCAATACTCATCAGTGGAGGTGCGATGGAATCCCGATGCCTAAAACATCCACCCGCGTCTGCACAGTCCCTTCCCTTCGCTCGGTTCCGTTATCGACCCAGTGCACGTGCAAATAACTCGTTGCACGCCCCCGTCCCCGACGCTCTGCTGCTCGAATCAAAATGCAACCAAAACGAGCACGCAAAATGACTTTAAAACAACAAACAAAACGATGCTTTGATTTCTTTTTTTTCGTTTTGTTTTTTATTGTTTTTTACGAGCGAAAAACAAGATGGATTTCTTTTGCGATTTTTTTTGGGAGATCAAAGGGTTAAAAGAAGTTGGAATCCTATCAGGTTACAATCGGGTGTTTAGAAAAAAGAAAGGGGAAAAAGAACGTGGTATTATTTATTTTTTTGTCCCCACATCAATGGGTCAACAGAGAGAGTGAGTGCGTGATATTGAGTTTCTGATGGATGCACTGGCGTTGCTTAGCAGTGTTTTTGCGCGTGCGCGTTAATGGTAATTAAGTTTGGGCTATAGGGCCGAAATGTGTCGTTAGGTAGTTAATTTTCTGTGTCGTTTACTTGATAATAAGGTATAAATATAAAAATAGGCAATTTTCTGGTGTATATTGTGGGTTTTAAGTAAAATTTAGGATTTTTTTTTTTGGGAAATCCCATTAAGTTTTATGCGTTAAAGGGAAAGTATGCGCGGAATTAAAAAGTTGTAAACGGCACTAAACGCCACTTTATATTGGATTTCGGATACAGAATGAAGAGAAGTGCATTTTTTGTGTCTCGAAAGGATTTTTTCTTCTAAAAAATGCATTTATTCGTCTACAAACTCCATTTTTTTGCGTGAACTGATCAATTTATTTTTTGTTGCATTTTTTCATTAAAATTCCTTTTTGCTAAAAAGATCAATTTCCAAACCAAAAAATCTCTAGTATGAACACATAATTTTTTAAAAAACTTTTATCGAATTTATTCCCAAATACATCGTAATGTTTAAAAAAAAATTAATTTCAAAAATCCCATAAAGAGAAAAAAACCCAAAAACTCGCATTTGTCAACACTTTCCCTTTAAGGAATCGGCCCACAGTAAATGTTATGCATGGAAACCGCGGGAAATAAATTATTAAAAAGTCATTATTGCCGAGAAAAAGAAAATGGTGAATAAATCAAGCTTTGGTGCAATAGTCATGGGCGCCTTCCTCTCCTCCGCAACGTCAAAAGAGTGATGGACGACATTGAAATACAAACTAGAGTTACTATGACAACTGTTTTGTGGCGCAAATTGTATTGCAGGGTCTCAAACAACATAGAGAAGGATCCAGCAGTAGTAAATGTCACCCTTTCCCTGCCATCCAATTACAAGCTTCTTAGGAATTTGAGTCAACAAAGGATTATCCTCGTAAACAAACCCAGCTGGACTTACTTTAGCATCCTGCTCTACGTCTCTGTGTAGCTAAGGTGAATTGGGAGAGAGAGAGAGAAGTAATTCAAGTCGAGAGAGAGAGAGAGAGAGTGTGCTACGTTTCAAGCATGCTTCAAACTCGAGGAGACACGGAGAGGAAGAATCATTATGTTTTGGCCGATATCAAACAACATTGACTAGAAAACAATGTCAAAAAACAAAACTGAACCCAATTTGTTGTAATTTATGTGTAAATAAACCCAACTTTTTGCAATTTAAGTGAAAATAAACACGATTCAATGCAATTTAAGCGTTAATTTACCTGATTAAATTCAAATTTTAGTGCAAACAGACCAAATTGGTTGCAAATTTTGAGTAAACAAACCTAATTGAATGTATTTTAAGTGTAAATAAAATTAATTAAATGCAGTTTTAATGTAAATTCAACTGATTAAATGCAGTTTTAGTGTAAATTCAGCGAATTAAATGCAATTTTAGTTTAAATTCAGCGAATTAAATGCAATTTTAGTGTAAATTCAGCGAATTAAATGCAATTTTAGTGTAAATTCAGCGAATTAAATGCATTTTTAGTGTAAATTCAGCGAATTAAATGCAATTTTAGTTTAAATTCAGCGAATTAAATGCAATTTTAGTGTAAATTCAGCTTATTAAATGCAATTTTAGTGTAAATCAATTCACGTAAGTGTAAATAAACCCACTTGATCCAACTAAACGTAAATGCAATATCAGCCAGTGCACTTATTTATTTTGTGGCCATTTAACACAAAATGCAGACAGTCTTCATAAAATTTATCTGTTTTTTTTTCGTGTTTGTTGGTGTTACCACATTTATTTACGTAGGAAACGAGCAAAAGTGGTTTACTCGTGTTAACTCCTAATGGAAAACGAGGCGTCGCTCTGAAAATCGAATTAATTATTCATTTAGTCATGTAAATGGAGAGAATTCATTTTGCATGAGGAATGCGAGTGAGTAGATGAAACCGAACCGTCGTTTCATTCCAATTTTACGTATAAATAGTTAATCGTCAGAAATTCTCCCCGAATTAACGCGTTGCGAGACGAACAAAGCGCAATTCTTCTCCCCGATATTTAATTACAAACCCCAACTAACCGTCCGCCATTTTACCGCCCTCCACGAAACAAGGAAACGACAAACAATAAACATCACGATACAATACATTATCCCAGCACGCAGCCACGTGCAAATCGCGGCGCTTCGTTGCCAATGCCAACCTCCAGAAATGATCCTCATTTAAAAAAAAAAATAAAAATATTTTATTTAATTTCGAGAGCATTTGGAGAGAGCGGCGTTGAGTTGACCGTCGTCTCGTTTCGTCTCGTTGTTATGCAGTAATTATCCAAGTTGGCCTGTGGTTGAGCAACTTTTCTCCATTTCAATGGTCGCTTCCAGGCCTAATTACCGCATATTTGTGTCAGCTAAGCCCCAAATTCATTTCGCTACTGGCAAACTTTCTGGCTGGTGACTGCATTTTTTAATTAATTTGCACATTGATTTCATCTGTTGCAAAACCTTGCCGTTTTTCTAATGGCTCGAAAACGGTTGGTGCCGCAACGCAAATACCACTTCGACCCAAATACCACTTCAACTCAAAAGGGTGGCCTTCTCCCATTGGCCGAGCTGCATTACTCCTAACTCCAGTCTGTATTACTACCACTAGGAGAAGTAGTTTTTATTTTTCTTTATTTTTTAGATTATTATGACCATTTAAATTGATATAATTTTAATTGTATTTTATTATAAAATATTATTTCCCTTTAGGAAATAAAGTTTTATGCACTTATAAATGTTTGTTCTGTTTATTGGTTGCTTTGTCTGGAAAGCAAACAATTTTGCAATTTTGGCTGTTACCTAGGCAATCGATTACAATGTCTGTACATTGTAATGCATTTCTAGTGTTTGGGTCTATATTTTTGGATTACTACACCAGTGATACGGCTCGGCCAATGGGAGAAGGCCACCCTTTTGAGTCGAACAAGAGTATATACTCTAGTTCAGTCAAAAAAGCACTTTACAATCTGTAGTCCCATTGGTCGAGCCAGTTTACTGGTGTAGTGATCCGGAAAAGTAGACTCAAACACCAGAATTGCATTACAATGTACAGACATTGTAATCGATAACCTAGGCAACTGCCAAAAATTCAAAATTGTTTACTTTACAGACGATGTAAGCAATAAACATAACAAATATGAGTTTGACATTTTTATATGCGTAAAACTTCATTTCAATGATGGAAATAACATTTTTTAATAAGAAAAATCTAAATAATATTAACTAAACTAGTCATAACAAGCACAACAATAAATAAAAATCAAAACTACTTCTCCTAGTAGTAGTATACAGTCTGGAGTTAGTAGTGAACTGGCTCGACCAATGGGAACTATCTACTGTTTAATCACTATCTACTACTGTATGTATCTGTGTTCGAGATTAAAACTTGTGTATTACGTTGTTGCCATGTTATACCTTGTTTACACCAAGGTTTTGGATCTCATTCGAAGCTGCGGATATAGATACATGATCGGTGTGAACACTGACCTCGGTTCACGGATCTAGATCCGGATTGGAAACAGACCGTGCAGGCACAAGTCTGTAGCTTTCCATTGTTCGCACAATTCGATAACAAAATAGAAATTTCTTTTCGAGTATTTGTACATTTAGATTTTAGAATTAGTGTCTTTAAAATAAACTTATAATAACAATAAAAATTAATAAATTTGAATTATGTTGGCAGCTATTGTAGCGAGGTGTTCCTAAAACCTGTTGCTACTAAAACCCGGTTTTGCTTGATTGAATCAACTTTTTGGTGAATATTAGAACTCGGTTCAGTTGGATCTGATCCAGCCAAACTACATCCGTTGGTGTAAACAAGGTATTACCATCATGGCGGTTCAGCTCATTGTCTCTTATTTTTTAGAACACAACAAGTTCATTCATTCATTGGTTAATAATGCAGAAATTTAAAAAAAATTGTCATTTGTGGGAAATGACAGTTGGACTAACGCACTGAAATCCATCAATCAGCACAAATTGTCACAAAAAAAATATATTTCACGAGTTTAATTTAGAGTTTTATCTTTAAAGTGTTGCGAAAAATAATTTACGACGCAAATTCCAATCAATTTTTAAGTAACCAACTGCCATAAAAATCAATAAATCTTGCGACATAAAATTTAACATTTTTAATAAAATATTCATTTTTATAGCCCCGTCTCTGCAAAGAATAGTAAGAATAAAAAATAAAATAGAATAGAATTCTTAGGCTGCCATGGAAAATTCATACACTTGTAATAAAAAATTGATTCATACTCAAACATAAAACATGAATTTACAAATTTGCTGAATTTCAAGCTTTATTAAATCATGTCACAACTTTCCACCAAACAAAGACCAAAAAACAAAGATCCCATTTAAATACTTCTAAGAAAAACAAAAAATATTTTTTATCTAAAAAAAAAAAAAATAATAAAATCTAAAAAAAAAAACCCTTTTATTAAATTGAAAATTAAACTTGATTGACAGCTAAAAAGAATCTCCAGCTTCTTTTGCTTACAATGGCACATTCCCTCAAACAATAGACAAAAAATTATTTATTAAATTTTTCCCTAAAAAAAAAAAAAAAAAAAAAATTGTTTTGTTCGCACTTTTAAGATTGAAATGTTGAGTTGAGTGCATCCATGACAGAAAAATAAAGATGAAAGAAAAGACAAAAGATAAGGTGTTGTCATTCTGTCTCCATGACAACCAAAAAGATTGTCAACATTGACAGATATGTGAACAAGAGCAGAATGAAGGTTCAAATAAAATCACATTTTTATGTCAGTAAAGTCGATATATAGAAAACAAAAATAAAAGGTCAGAAAATTCAAGTGATTAAGAATTGCACTGTTGAAGCATTAAATTGGTGCAGTTGCTGGTCTCTGCCAGTTGTCAACAAAGTGCAGAGGCCATTGAACTTTGAACGAGGAAAATTTGATTTTCTGCTTTAGACTTTAGTGATTGTGGCCGAGGTGCTTAGCCAAGTAATTTGCATGGCCGTTGCTTCGCTTCCAACCTATTCCCAGTATTAGTTGGTTCTATGTGTGTTGGATGGCTTTTTTTTACGACGTTTGCTTAATGTATTCGCGATGGAAGCAACGGCCTAACTACGCATTTTTGGCCCAGATGCAAAATGTTAAAAAAGGTCCCTCTGCCGACATGTTGGGCCCTTGTGTCTACTTTATAAAATTGCAATTTTCTTAAAAAATTTAGAACAAAAGATTTGAGGAGTAGTCATTTTTAGACTGAATCAATGTTGCTCTACAAGTTTACAATTGGAAATTTCTGTCTATCTCTAACGGTTTCCGATATAATTTTCAAATGACCTTCAAGGAACATCCCAAGGTCAAATTTTGAGTCACCAAAAGATTGTCCCACCCAACTTTAGTACTTTGCCATCATTAGTTTAGATGCATTGTCAGCACTTTCAGAAAAATTAAGTAACGATACAGACTTTTTGTTCACCCTGTATATGTCATGGGCCCTTAGTACCATCTGTACTCGCACTTTACCGGCATGCCGCTTAAAGTATACAACGTTGTCCAAACTCCAATTGGTTGAGCCGGATTACGCCTAACTGTGGACTGTGCTCTACTACGTGGAGAAGTAGTTCTGTTTATTTTCAATGACTTTCAGTGTAAAAAGTGATTAGAATGATGGATTTTAATTATTTGGTAATAAAATATTTATTTCATTTGCTAAAATAAGCTTTTTCCCTTTTTAATCAATCAAACAATGTAAGTTTGTTGGTTTCTTTTGGCAGGTAAACAAACGTTTAGTTTTTTATTGGTTGTTTTGCCTAGTTCGATAACAATTCTGGTATTATGGGTTAGTTTTTTGTACCACTACACCAATGATACGGCTCAACCAATAGGAGTTTGGACAATGTTGTATCGGTTTGGAATATAGAAATCTACAATTAAGAGTGTATACTCTGGCCATGTGTAAGTTTAGCCTAAATCCGAGCCTCATAACTCACTCTGTGCTGCCACCAGGAAAAATAGTTCAGAGTTTATTGCTTGCTTCTTCCAGAAATCTTAGAACGTTCGCTTACTATTTCAGTAGATCGGTTGCAATCCTGGTGTTTGGATCTATTTTCTTGTATCACTACACCAGAGAAAAGGCTCGGATTTAGACCAAACTTACATATGGCCAGAGTATAGGTTTTGTTCTCTGCCTACCGGTAGTGCCAAGATGCGAAGATTTAAGTTCTTATCTTTGAACGTTCGTTAATCGAATGTTCATTATGTATACCATCAATTCTTCTGATGGGATTGAATGAGAAGTCAAGGGCGGACTATCCAGTTGTGACCTTGAAATTGACCCTGAGAGTCATCTTCATGTCATTTAAATTGGCAACTCTGGAACCATCCAGTTAGAGCAAAATTTACAATAGGTGCGTTCAATCTTAAATGGATTTCTTTGATGTCGCTGATTTTCTTGATTACCGGAGACCGAAAATGATGATTTTTACCTCATTAAATGGAAATCGCATTTCTTAAAATCCACGTGCCGTGTCACTTTTCTTGATTATCTTGATTTTTAAAAATCAGTTGAAATCCGATTTACTTGATTTCTGAAAATTTCTTCCAAACTTCTCCCGATATTTTATCAAAATTGATTCGTGAATGGTCCCCATTGATTAGTTGATTGGCTTTTCTCGTCCAATCTGCCTTCAGAAAGGCTAAAAACAGGAAATAACAAAAACTTTAATGGCACCACTCTCCACATCAGCTCCTTATTTGCATACTCCAGAATACATAATCAGAACTCACAAAAAAACCAATCAACTTTAAATATCCTCTTATTATTTCATCTCTCACATATCCAATTAATTTAGATGTAAACTTCAAGTTAATGATTTTTTTAAAACGAAAAAAAAAAAAAAAAAAACCCATCTGGTTTTCCTCATCAATTTTGGACATGCCATCTTTTCGCTTCGTTCCAAATAAACATAAAAAAAAATCCATTTATTTGTGTATCTGGAGGATATTACTTTAGAGCGCGCCAAAGACGCTACTGGAAACGTCAGTGCGAGATAAGAGGTGAAATGATTGCCGAGCGTTGCAACATGCAAATTATTAGTATTTTCCCCGACTGATAAACAAAAGAAGCAACCTTGCGTGAGACATTAATTTCTCTATCTCGTTTTTTATTTCATTTTATCTAGGATCATTCCGAAACGTCGACCAACACCAGACCGCACAAGTTATTGAAACTAACTCAAGACAGTAAGTAACAACTTCATTTATTATCATCATCATCATTATTATTTATTATTACCATCATCAAAAATTACGCTCATTAATACTATCTCTATACAACTAACACGTGATTGGTTGAAAGCCTAAGCAATTTCATTGGCTCGAACGAATGACGTCATCGTTACCGGGGAAACTGCTTTCTTTGTCTATTTACCAAAACCATGGTAGCAGAGGGTGGTTTGGGTGAGTTTTAGGCAGTTCTATACTCGAGTTGCACTCAAAAAGGCACCTCATAATGTGTACTCCCATTGGTCGAGCCAGTTTACTACTAACTCCAGACTGTGTACTACAACTAGGAGAAGTAGTTTTGTTTTTTATTTATTGTTGTGATTGTTATGACTAATTTAGTTTATGTTATTTTGATTTTATTTAATAAAAAATGTTATTTCCATCATTAAAATGAAGTTTCACACATTTAAAAATGTCAAACTCATGTTTGTTGTGTTTATTGCTTACATCGTCTGGAAGTTTGAATTTTAGGCCATTGCTTAGGCAATCGATTCCAATGACTATACATTGTAATGCAATTCTGGTGTTTGGATCTACTTTTCCGGATCACTACACCAGTAAACTGGCTCGACCAATGGGAGTACACATTGTGAGGTGCTTTTTTGAGTGCAACTCGAGTATAAGTGACCAGGTTTACCAAAGTTGAATTTTATTTATCCGGTTAACCGTGTGGGTTTACATGACATTAGTTTTCTGGTAAACTTGACGACACATGTGAATTACCCGTAATGCATTTTGATTATCTGGAACAACAAAATGGTTGTCGATCTATTTCAGCCAATCCTATTATCGTCCTTTGTTTTGTTTTAAACAAATGAAAATATTGAAATCGTAGAGGACAACAGCCTTTGCCAAATAAGACTTGGCAACGATTTGGATTATTCATTGTCCAGAATCTTCTATGCAACTACAACACTGAGCACCATTCTTTCGTAGACACCTTGTGTTAGAAATATTAAGTCAAGGAAATCAGAACCCTAGGCTAAATATACAATAAGGGGTTTCATTAAATGAGCGATTAGTTGATTACTTTGATTACTTTGATTAGTCGATTACTTGATGTGTCATGTGACTGGATTCAACCAATCCCGAGAATAATCATTTCATCAAATAAGCAACTAAGCAACTAATCAAGTAATCACCCCAAACCATGATTTTCTGCTGACTTGGGCCGATTATAAGTTCTCTCTCAACTGAAACCAACATGGCGGCACCAGACCCGCTTCAACTACACAAGGTCATAATAAAACAAAGTCTGCTCAGTTTAGGTTAAACTGAACACATGAAACTAGTTAGGTAGTTGCAATTATTATTTGTAGGAACTTTTTTAAACAATTGCAACGTATTTAGGTTACAATTTAAACAATTCCGCCCATCGGAGCAATAATCACATCATAATCAGATTTTTGTTGGGTCCTCAATAATTGAGTGATTACGATTATTGCAATAATCAACTAATCACAATAATCGCTCATTTAATGAAACCCCTTGCTATTCTGTTTTTACACGGTCTAATTTTACACGGTTTCACTTCAAAATTTGAACAACATTTGAACAACATTTGAACTACATTTGAACCGTGTTATATTTATCTGCGCAGAACGTGATGCAGTGTTTGAATTTAGCATCAAGTTACCAAGCGCAAACTTTAGCGAAATATTTATTTGGAGGTACAAAATGTTTTATAAAACTCTATTAGACTTCTGAACAAAATTGTTGTCCAGCGAAGCCATGCTGTGTGAGATTCCGCTGTTGTTTTTGAACAAGACTTTAATCAAATTGTTTTGAAAGACCCGAAATAACAAAAAAAAATAGCAAAAACAACAAGTGTATTATTTTTTTCCCCAAAAAAAAATTTTTTCTGGAATCAAATATTTTTCCATACAATAATATTAATAATTCTTGAAGAAAAAATATGAATACTTATTTACCTGCCATTTCACACAATACAAAGTTAAAACATTAATTTTTAATTTAAATTGGAACCAATTTTAAGTATATGATTAATAAAACACATAATCCATGAAATAAGTAGTCTAAGAATGTTAAGAATTATTAATTCACCTCACTAGCATGCATACCGGCTCTATTTGAACTATCAAACCGCCATTTAAGAATTTTCCAAAGCAGCTTTTCCGGCTTTAAAACCTGTTGAAAAGCTGACTTAAAGCAGCCAACTTTGTTTTTGAACTAATCTAAACTTATAACCAATTGTATACGAATAAAATTTCATCAACGCAACACGAGAATTAGCACTACTTGATAACACGAGACAACATTCTAACATTCCTGAAAGTCTAAAAAAACTCATGTCTAAAAATCACCTCCTAACACAATAAAACTGGTATGGCAACACCTTTAAGACAAAAATCGTGCTATTTTTATCGTTCCACAAGTGTTGACACGAGATCCTGTAGGCGTATTCAATAGGGAATTAACATAACACGAGAATTAGCACTATATCCGTTAACCTTCCCATAGTCATGGTGGGTTAAAAAAATTACAGAAGTGGAAAAATCACTAATTCTTTTTTTTCATGAAAATTAATTAATGAGGTTAACTTTTATTCTTCAAAAACTTTTTCTTATTTTATAATGTCTAAATACAAATAGTTTTTCAATTATTATTAAGATAATTTAATATTTATAACATAAAACACCCTTAATGGGAGCGCTGTACACCACTTTGCCATCTGTTTGCACTAGGTGGCGTATTAAAATTAGTCCTAAAACATGTGCTTTTACCAAGAAAAATGCGATTGCACCAGGAAAAATGTGATTGTGCACATGTGCAGAAGGATTTTTTAAAAGAAAGCAGAAATGACCACCATGGCTGCACATGTGTAGTAAACAGCCATGGCTATGGGAAGGTTAACATAAGTTGGCATTCTTTCGATAAAATACAGTAATCGTATATATCTTCCTGAATAATGTCTAATCATAATACAAATAACATTTGTCCCAACACCTTGACACGACATTCGAATGCACATAGTGACAACTACTCCAATTTAGTATTCTGGTTCAAGATTTGTGCTTACAATGGACTTTTTCTCACACACAAACAACAATCTATCAGGCCAGGTTAGATAATGTTAGAATGCCAAACTAATTTCACCTGGCACCTGACAGTAGACATTGCCTTTAAATTTTGTCTCTCTCATTCAAACAAACCAAACACCTAAGTCATTAACTTCTGCAACAACATCTGACTGTGACAAACACACACACACTGCTCTAAACTAACACATATTTTCACTTGTCAATAATATACATTGACAAAATCTCATTTCAAACACTACAAACACCTGGTGACCATCCTAAAACTTTATCTTACTTCTCCTGGACAACGTCTGGACGTTGCAAATCTCTTTTAAATCGCAAAAGAGATCGCAAATGGAAAAACTTTAAGAAACTCTAAACTACAAACAATAAATCAAAACCACAGGCCTTTCAATCCACATCTTCAATGCTCAATATTTGGATACAAATTACCGGATGTACATCATTTTAGCGATTTTATTTTAGCGACACACCATTTTAGCGAACATGTCATTTTAGCGACACAAAAACCTAAGTTTAATTCCTAAGAAGGGCTAACAAGAGGGGGTTGCGCCCCCCCTTGACCCCCCGCGAACCTTACCTTACTGGTTTTTTGATGAAAACCACTTTTTTGAGCCGGCTTGTCGCTAAAACCGAGGTTTTTGTGTCGCTAAAATGACATGTTCGCTAAAATGGGACTTTTTTGGTAAAAATCGCTAAAATGAGCGTCGCTAAAATGACTATAACCGAAATTACCAACCCCAGTGGTCCAGACCATCAAATGACTTTCCTTCAACATATTTATCCCCTACTTTGTCAAACAACTAGCCTCATTCAGCTAAAACATATCCAACAACAAAAACAAAACTCAAAACGATCCAATTTCCCACAGTTCCCCCTTCAACCGCGCTCTACAATAAATTAAATGAAATTAGTAGAGGGAGTGGCATCATCAATGGCGAACCCTAACAGTTGCAACTATATGTTTTTTCTCCTGGGAGAAAGGTCTACGTCCGAATATCGCTGATAACGACTCACGGATGGATGGATGGGTGGGTGGACGGGTGGGTGGTGCACCGACAGACCAGGATAACGGGTAGTGAGCAGGAAGGGAAGGATAGAGCGTGCGTGTCACTTAGACGCGCCAATGGCCGCCAGCGGCTGCCACTAGTTAGGAAATGGAACGGAAGTAAACAACCATTGCTTCAGCCTGGCGTTTCTTTTGCTAATGGGATTCCAAGACTTAATGGGAAAATGTTAAATAAGATTTAAAAGTTTTTTTTTTAAAACGGATTAGAAAGAATTGAAAATTCTCGAACGTGCAAATTTGAAATCTCTTTTGTTTTGAGTTAAGAATAGCAAAAGGTTAAAGCAGCACATTAAACACATTTAAATTCGTAACTCAAACTTGTATTTAGCAGAGTCTGCTTCAATGTTTTGCCAACAGATGGAATGTGGGGCTTTGTGGAGAGTTGTAGTTGTTGGAATTGGAATTTTGTAAGTTTGTTTGAGCTAATAGTAATTGGTGTGACAAAACATAAATCAGTTTGTTCTAAAAGGAACGAATAAATGTGATGTATAGGCTCATTAACATGAATTTCCCACACAGCACAACATGGCTTAATGAGAGTTCTCGGGGACTTGTGCACATTCGATGTTGTATGTACCGTTGTTACAGCATTCACCGTGCATTACTCGCAGTGTAACCTACAACTTCGCTTGTTGTCGGATACATAGGTGATACAGGCACCATCTGTTGTTGCAATATTACAACTTCCTGAAAACAAATGGTGGTTCACCATGACTGCAGGCATTCACCCAACATATTTGTCGAATTTGAACAATTCGCTCCTGGTACCTTGATGCCTAATTCAAACTGAGCATCACATTCTGTACATGCACTTATCATGACAATTGTCAAGTTTGTTGGCAACAAAATTTTGGTACCATGCTGAAAGAACGATTGTTAATGAGTTTAGTTTATTGTAACCCGCCTCGCTTGCTTGCGTCCAAAAATTCTTGACGCTGACGCCAATTCCTGCTTCAACTCCAAGTTGAAGTAAGCGACGCAACGCAAGGAAAGGTCTTACGTCCAACCAATCACGATTGACTCCAACTCTCGTCAATTCACGTCTGCTTGGCGAGACTTTGCCACGTGCAAACAGGCCGCCATTTTCGGATTCTGGAACTAGTTCTAGAACTAGATCCAATTCCAGGTTTCATTGAAATCATCTGATTGGCCAGACGCAACATCAATTGTTTCAGCTCTGTTCACGTGTGACCAACAGTGTGAACAGACTCTACGTTGCGTTTAACTAATTTTTCCTTGCATTGCGTTGCGTAGCCCCTAGTGTGAACACAAGTGTGAATCTAGCTTCAAGATACCAAGCACGAACAGTTGTCAACAACATACTAAGACTCATATAGTCTGTATACCTGAGGCAGCAGTGTAATCCCAAAATCCTATTTAACTATCACGCATCGATACGATAAACCGTGCTGATCACATTTCCCCATTAGAACACAGAAGTTAAGCAGCTTTGAGCCCGGTCAGTACTTGGATGCAAATGCAAGGTTGGCCTCAAGAAAGTCATCATGATATTAAATGCAATTCAGAATGGCTGCAACTACAGTAATCCCTCCAACAAACAAACCCATCAATCATTGATGAGACTTGAGAAAGCAAACCATTCTCTTTGATGCACAAAGTGAATTTCAGGACTGGACATCAAACAATGTTTTCCATATACAAGATAAGAATTTGATCACATTATAGCTGTGCCTCTGTCAAGAAGAACCACAACAAACAAAACATAATCTTGTCGAGTGTTCAAACCAGCTTGCTATAATGTTATAATAATTGACAGGAAAAACACTTACCGGAGAAAGCCGGCTGAAATTACCCAGGGCCCATAATCCATTTTGTCCATCAATCCTGGAAAAGAAAAGTTCGGCAAATTAGTTGCAATCCTATATTGAATTATAGGATTTACTCAAACCAGTCAACAACTATGATTGGCTTGAAGCTTGTAGAGAATTTTATCCTGGCATTACTGTTCCCTGCAGATCGGAATAAACTTGGCCAATAGTCTCATTTCGTCTTTAAAGCCACTAATAGTAGAGTCCAGTTTGTAACCCATCAAGAACAGTTGAGGTGCAAGAAAGGCAAGAGCCCTTTAAAGGTCCTTTGGAGCTCATTGATCAAGCCTGGTCTTCTGGGGATCATTGGGAGATACATGGAGTCTTAAGTCTCACAGGTCTGGATAGAACAAAACTTGAACTTTGGACATTCTAAACCAGCAATTTATGTTAAGTTTTGCCAATTACTTCAAATATTTAAGTGCCACTTAACTTTAATTACCACCTTATTCCAGTCTCCTCAAAGTAATTGCACATAATTAAATGTTCTATCCACAAACTTAAACCTCCAACATGGTGAGCCAAAAAGTATTTGTTTCACACTAAACATGGCCCTTTGACCAAGGAAATCCAACCTTTTTTGCTCGCCACCCTAAATTTCAAAACACATTTTCCTCGCTATCAAACAATTGATTAGCTCGGAGTTGTTAGTTTAGGGAAAACATGGCTTAGCTGGTCGTACAAAAGAAAGTTAAAGACTTCCTGCATAGTCTGCTGCCAATCCCAATCCAATAGTTGAATCTAGGACGATCAACGACAGGACTTCCCATCTAGCACAATTTAATTGTTAGACTGTAATGTAACGAAGGGGTTTAGAAGTCTAATGCTGGGCGCACACATACCGCGATTTCGCAAGCAAAATTGCCCCGTGAATCGCGCGCAATGCTACACACATGTAGCTATTTCAGCTCTGCGAATTCAAACTTATGACGTCATTCCACAGCATTCACACAGCAACCAAAAATGTTGATGAAATGATGTCATTTTACACAGCTCATGGGATTGGCTGCGACACAAATCGCAGGCAAAATAGTACTTGGGACAAGTACTATTTTGCAAAGTAGATTTCGAACCGGCGCGAAGGAAATGACGTCACCTGCGCATGCGCAATGATAACGCGTTCGCGACGCGACGCGAAATCGCGGTATGTGTGCGCCCAGCATAATATGTAATACTTCCATGCATTACAGATATTTACTTGTTAAATCAAACTAATGTAACAAACAAAAAACCAAAATTGCAATTGCTGACAAAAATGGCAATTTTGAATAAGAGCCGCGGCGAATTTAGCCGTCAAATTGATTATCCCCTTTTTTAATATAAATTTTCAAAATTGTTGCAATTTCATGCAGGTTTTCTGAGGATTTGTGATAGTATTGCAAAGGGTCACCCCAGCCAACACTCCCAAAAAAAAAAAAAAAAAAAAAAAAAAAAAGACTAATGCTTAAAAGATGAAATTGCATATTCAGTATGGCAAACTACAGAATTGTGATTCAGACTTTGAAACAAGTTTGGACAAAATTCGCCATTTGCTGGCTCATTTCAGGGTGCAAGATCTCATGAATTTGAACGCCTTAATCTCGGCAGCAGGCCAACTCATCACATAAACCTATTGAATTTCTTTGCCAACATCAAACTGGCACAAAAATACAGCCGGCGATCAATAAAGCCAACAAATTATTGATACAAACCCCTTCATCATTCTCCTTTCTGTATTTCATCAACACTTCGCTTGAGCAAAAAAACCAACAAGAAAAATCAAAATCCCTTTTTAACCCAATCGAACCAGTTGCATTAGGATTTCCACAGGGAAGCGCCGTGGAAAAAAAAACCCTAAATGACTGATCGGTTGCCATGGTTTCGTGCCAACTTCCTCCAAACTGCAGATAAAAGCCTCGTCCGCCAGGCCGCGCATGTCCATACCTTTTCCGCCCCAACTTCCGAGTTCCGCGCTCGTTTTTCATTCGTCGGCGGCAAATAAAAATCGTTTCTAAAATCAACCCAAAAAGAAACCATTTTTTTTTTTTATTCTTATTATTTTTTTTCAATAATGCATTTTCACTTCCGGAATGCATGGGCTCACGTGACTGGGCGTTTTTTTCCACCTCGCGAGATGTTATCGAGGTGAAATATGGACATTGTTTGTTATTGTTTGACGTGGAAGCGAAGGAAAAAAATTAATTGAAAAAAATTCCATTTCGGGAGGTGAAATTTAGGGTTATACCGGTATATATATTTTTTTGATGTGATGAAGAGATGTGGGAATGCGAGACACTGGCTGCATTCAAAAAGACGTTTTAAAACTTTTTTTGTCTTAAAGTCGCGCTCTGTTTCAGTATTGGCTCCGTAAAGTCGCTTAAACGAGTGGAAATCGATTTCGATTGGTTTTTTTCGCCCAAATTACACGGCGCTTCGTTTCCACGCAAAACCCGGTGCGAACGTCGAGCAAATACTACCAAAAGTAAATAAACCGCTACGCTACGATACATTACGACGGAAACACCAAAAACCTTCATTTTACAACCGCTATCTTAATGCCCAGCTCAAACTGCGCATCCCATTCTGCGCACATGAAAGCCAACAATAAATTTATCAGTTTATTTAGCACTTTTATGCATAATAGAGAGTTTGCGGGATGCATTTTTCCCTTATTTTGCTCCACGATACACTATTTTAGTGTCATATCGTAAGAGGAAAATCTTTAGTGTATCGTTTTCTACACTAAATTAAAATATAGCGCAGCCAATCAGAATTGAGAACACTATATTGTTAGCTACGCCCATTGCAAATGGCGATTATTTTGTTGTCCCGATCAAACACATCACAGTCATAGGTACGTAGATTGAATGATAAGTGAGACCCAAAATTGAATTTTAGGCCCAAAACCATACTTTATAGGCATAATAATGGAATTTTATGCAGAGATTTGCACATTCACGCCCCCAAATTGAATTTTTAGGCCCAAAATTACTAACTGTCAGTAGTTGGCTGAAATAGTGTAGTGATAAGGGAAAAATGCATCCCGCAAACTCTCTAATAACGCTAAATTGAAGAAAATAAACAACAATAAACTCGTTAAGAAAAGTAATTGGCAGCGTGGTACTGAAATATTGTTGCTTTATTTTCTTTGTGTGCAACAAGCTTGACAATCACCATGTTAAATGTGTGCGCAGAATGTGATGCGCAGTTTGAATTTGATAACAAGATACCGGCTGCATAGATGTCCCTCTTGTGCCGTGGTAAAGGACTAAAGGTGCATTTACATGTGAAGTGCCGGTTGTTGACAAATTTGTCCATTTTCTTGTAATCGTCTCTTCGGCTTTAACAAGATGAAATAAGTTGAAATCTCGGCTGCAAAAGGCGCTTTTTCTCACTAGTTGGAGCTGATACCTCAGGATTGTTGACAAAATGGCCTAGAAGGACGATCAACTACAGGACTTCACATCTAGCACAATTTAATTGTTAGACTGTAATGCGATTCTGTCTTGTGTTCGTGGCGCCATCCGGCCGAAACGGTGCAAAATGACCTTATTTTGCGGGCAAATGGCGGACAACTGACATCCCGCATTTACATTTTTGGCGAACGTTATAACTATACTCTGGCCATGTGTAAGTTTGGCCTAAATCCGAGCCTTTTCTCTGGTGTAGTGATACAAATCCCATACTGATCCTCCTAGATAAAACTAAGTTATTAATTATTGGTTAAGTATAAAACAAATCCCCACAAAAATCCATCAATTTTACGACACGTTGGAGTAAATTAAAAGTGTCCATTAAAAGTGGACAAATTCTCGACATCCAGCCGCCTACGGGCCACATGTTAATGCATTTTTACGGTAGAGAGCAAAAGGCCAACCCTATCAAATGTCTGTCCCTGCGATTTATTAATGGTCACAGCGCATGATCGGCGCGATGTAAATTGTATCCGACGCAGTCCAAAGCCGCTGTTTGCTTCGTTCATTGTGCCGGGGTTGGTTGCAATTTTAATTTATTAAAATTCTCCTGTCGGTGAGTCCACCTTGGCGGTCTCTTGGGATGCAAATGGAAAAAAGCAATTTTTTGTTGTTTTTTGTTTTTAAATTTAGAAGAAAAATTGATTTTCTATTTATTTAAAAATAGGCCTAATTGAAGGCGGGGTAATTAGACCACTGTCCGTTGCTTGGAAACGGCAGTTAAAGTGACGTAAACAATGCCACTTCCTCCGAACACGCATTCGGGAAGAATGATGGCACTCGATGATTTTTATGATGGTGCAAATGAGGGTTAGACCCAAATTCAATTATAAATCTAAAGCTAAAACGTCATTCCTTCATTAATCCGAATTGCTTCGTTTGTTTCAATTATTTTCTTTTCTTTCTTATGTTGTTTTAACGCAAATTGGTTTTTTTCCAAAACTCTGTTTTTTTTTCTTAAATTTGCAATTTCATATATTTATAATTTCATACTTATAAGTTTTGTTTATTTTGCCTTCGTTCTTCGGTTTCTTTAGCAAAATATCAATTTTTTAAACACAAATAGAGTCATTGTGCATTGTTTTTAGATAAAAAATAAGGTTGTTGTGCATTGTTCTTTAACAAAAGTGTTATTTTTGTTCATTGTTTAGACAAAAACAACACTTTGTTCATTGTTTAAAAAATAAAAAAAAAACACTTTTTGTTCATTGTTTAAAAAATAAAAAATAAAACACTTTTTGTCCATTGTTTAAAAAATAGCAAAAAAAACACTTTTTTTCACTGTTAAAAAAATAAAAAAAAAAACATTTTTTGTTCACTGTTTAAACAAAAACACTTTTTGTTCATTGTTTTTAAAAAAACAGGTTTATTGTTTAAACAAAAATAACATTTTTTCTTCATTGTTTAAACAAAAACAACACTTTGTACATTGTTTAAACAAAAAAAAACACTTTGTTCATTGTTTAAACAAAAATAACACTTTTTGTTCATTGTTTAAACAAAAACAACACTTTTAGTCATTGTTTAAACAAAAATAACACTTTTTGTTCATTGTTTAAACAAAAACAACACTTTTAGTCATTGTTCAAACAAAAACAACATTTTTTGTTCATTGTTTAAACAAAAATAACACTTTTAGTCATTGTTCAAACAAAAACATTTTTTGTTCATTGTTTAAACAAAAATAACACTTTTGTTCATTGTTTGAACAAAAACAACTTTTTGTTCATTGTTTAGATAAAAAAAAAACTGTTCATTTTTTAAACAAAAAAACACTTTTTGTTCATTGTTCAAACAAATACAACACTTTTTTTCACCGTTTAAGCAAAAATTTAATTTCTTCGGCTTTCTACGCACACCTTAGAAAACAATTAATTTCTTCAAAACTTGAGCACACCTTGCGTGCGTTGCCGGCAACAAACTGCACTCCTCTCCAAGCCAAATCTCCCAAACTTAAAAGCATATCTTTGTAATCAAACTGACAACAGCACTTTCAAATTCATTCCACTTGTCAAATCTGATGAATTTATTGATTCATTCGATTCATCATCGACTCTCGTCTCGTCTCGTCTCGTCTCCCCCACTCGTTTTATTGGCCCTCTCGTGCCAATTTATTGCCCACAAAAATTCATTCTTTTTATATATCCACACGAATAAAAAATTGAAGAGAAAAAAAAATCGCCATTGTTGAAAAGCTTTTTTTTTCTCGTTTTGACATACGCGATGCCGTTTCATTTGTCTCTTGGCGGGTTCTTATCAACGATGCCAAGAACAAACGCCCGCGTCTGTCATTCAACATTTCTTCGCACTTTGCAAACAAATGTGACAGGCTTTTTGAATTCGCGAATATTGTTGGAGAAAAAAAAATCTTTTTAAATGAATATGTGAGTTTGTTACATCAAACTTTGAGCTTATGATGTTTGTGTTTGTGGGAACACAAAAATCGAGTCGAAAGTTGGCTTTATGCGAGCGCGCCATTTCGACGGGAAACCGCTCCACCCGCTGCCGCGCGAGGCGAGTTTTTCTCGGCCGGCGCAACAGGAATTCCCCGTACTCTTAGTTTCGTCAACCTTCTCTATTTTTTAAATGAAATTTCACGTCAAAATTAATTAAATCCTCATAAAATTCGCTTGTTTTTACATAATCCTAATTTATTTAATCGTTAATTTTTTTTTTAAAAACTTTTGTCAACGTACGGAAAAGTGATTTCGCTTCGACCGCACAAAGTGCGTCGCCAGCGGCCAGCGCAAAAGCCGTTTTCCCGTACTTTGTTGCGCCCTTTGTCTTGCAAAACTAAATTATCGGCAGTTGCAAACTACGCAGGCGTGTAAATCGTCGCTGCGTGTGTCCTGGCAGTGTATAATTACATTTAAAGGGTTAATCCGACAGTGAGCATCCCGAGATTCGTCTCGAGAGATGGCGAGTTGTGAAGCGCGTGCACTACGTGCTTTTCTCGCCTTCTCCGCTCGTTTCAATTTCAGACAAAACTGCGTCGTCCATTACTATTGTATAAGCACCGTCGGAAGAAAACTAATTCAATTTCAAACGATTTTTTTAATCGTCGCTTTACCCGAAATAATTAAACACATGTATACAACCTCGTCTACGTCTAACTAAACCATCCAAAATGTCCGTACCTTGGCTCAAAATGAGAAAAACAGCTTTAAAAATCCATAATTTCCACGCTAATCCCGTTCGTTAAGCACCGCCATTTGTAATTTTTCAAATAATGACGTCACACAAACAACCCCACCTCGTGTTGATTTTTATTTCCAACCTTTAAAGCGCCGCAGATAGAAAATTTAAAAAAATAAATCTCTCGCCTCTAATCGTAAACATGACCACAATAAAAACATTCACTCCGACATTAATGCCCAGCACATTAAAACACAATCGAAACCTTAACGGTTCCACGAAAAGACGTGTGTTTCTTGTAAACTGCTCGTTAAGAGCCATCTACGTCTAATAACCGGAAGTAACTCGCACCGAGTGCTCCACAGCTTCCACGCAAAATAAATAAATAAATAAATAAATAAATAAATAAATAAATTTCTAAATAAATGAAATTTATTTTCTCGTTTGAATCTTTGCAGGTGAATTGTGTCTGGCACTTCGCTGTTCGAAAGAAGAGCACTGTTTAGTGAAAAATGAGAATGTGGCACTTTGCGTACCGAACAAAAAATCCGCCAGGGACAGGTGAGTTGAGTCGAATCTTCATTGGTTTGGTGCAAATGGTGGTCGCAATCCGCGGCCCCTCCGCCTCCCCCACGGAAAACGCGTGTTGGCAAAGTGCATGTGCACATCAAAGACCATTTTCTTAAGGACGCCCAGATTTAAACAGTTTTCTTTTTAAAGGTAGAGTGGATCTGCGGAGGAGCTGCAGGTGTGCCAATGCAATATTCATTGGAGTAAATGGGCGAAAGGTGTGCGCGCGGAATTGCAAAAATGCCAAATTACAAAAGCAGGAATGCGGCGCGGAAAAAAAAATTTATTAAATCCGGTTAAATGGAAGATAAATCATTGTCATTCATTTGTTTCGAGAGGAATAAATCAAATTACAAATGGAAAACGGAAATAAATTGGAAAAATAATTTGTCTAAATTGAAATTTAGATGTTTTCAGCGTAACTCGATGTTCCAGTACATTTGTGAACACGAATTACGATTCCAATTCGCATAAACACCAATTCACAACTCGACTGGAATTGTCAAAAACGTAAACAAACATCATCAAACACCATTTTGCTGCGTTTGTTATAAAAATTAAATGATGTAACAATGTTACAACGCTAAAAAACCCACATATAAAGAAAACTATCCTTTGTTTTGAAAGATTTGTGTGGTGGTTAGCCGATTGAATTTTGCTCCATTTCCGTCCACTGCTGTTGTCTCGCAACAAATATTTATTGCGTGTTATTGCGCAATATCTCGCAATGTAACTGCACAGTTCAAAGCCCGATTTTCGGACTCTCTGGTTCAACTACTTCAAAAGAGCAAAAAAGAAACGGTGGACATGGAAAAGCACTTGTTTTCGTTAATATTTACAGTGCTCAACAGCATTAGGAACATTCTTTCCACTTTTCCCAGCAGGAAAAGCAACCTTTTGCGTTTAAAATTGCAGTTAAACATTGTTTGTTGTTTAAATGTTGTGCGCATGTCCACTCTGTTGCACTCTTTGTGGCTGGACAAGCCCTAAGCTTTAAAGTCTATCAGGAAGTAATGATTTATTCTGTATTTAGACGGTTAACGTATATGCAAATAAGCAAAGTCGTTTAGTGGAGGCGTTCGCTGCCACTATTTCGACAACAATTGATGGTTTGTTGGTTGAATTGGAAGCATATCTGGTGTTTTGCTCCCATAAGAATGCACCATTACTTCCATAAGCAATAAAATATTTTTGTGGTCAAACGGATTGTCCTTAATGGTGTCGACGACCAATGGGAGGTGATTATTTCCAAGTTCCTCTCCTTAAGGGCCAACACCGATCCATTAATATTTGTCTGTCGAAGAGATAGTACTTGTTCAGTCACTCTTGTGGCCACAAATGGAAATTCTTACACCATAACCAACAATCTTTGTGGAGGCCCTCACTAAGTGCCTTGAGTGCCCTAAATAGCGCTGCCCTAATGAAAAAAAAAACTTGCAGATGTTAGATATCAGTTAGTCAGTAACTGTCGGTGCAATTGCTAAGCAATACTTTGCATTATATATAATATTGTAGTTAAAATACATTGTGAAGTAATGCTGGTGGCATAAACTTTTCGGAATCCGGCCTTTTCTCCGTTAGAACTGCGGGAACCTAGAAATCCACCTACGCTAACGATAGCATCCTTTAGCCACTGTGGGGTTTTGTGTACTATAGTTGCGCCACTGTTACTACGTTTACATGCACCCAATATTTTGAGTGGTGAATAATTCGAGTGGTTAAAAAATCATGCAGAAAATAATTCGTGATCACTTTCGGTTCTCGACCAATGGGGAAGTGCCGGAAGCGATGCGCGCATGCGCAATAAAAATAGTTAGAGTTCACTCGAATTAAACAACCTTCTGCGAGGGATTATTCACTACTCGAATAATCCTTGTCATCCCTGTTTACATGACAGTTGTGCACAAAGAATATTTCATCTCACTCGGAATATTCCGTGCATGTAAACGTAGTATGTGTAGCTAAGTTCACATGCATGCATTGCTGCATCAACTACAACACGCATGCAAAATTCCATTGTACATTGTTAACGCATGTGACTGGATATGGTCAAACCCACTGCAGTATGGAGATTTACTACAATGGGAAGGACGCATACTCACGTAATAACAAGACAGGGACTCCAGATTGTTGGGTTTTGGCCTTTAATCCGTTGTCTAGGGGTGGGGTCACCTATCTCACTGTGTGGCAGTGCTGTTAGGCATGCTACACCGGCAACCGTCCCATCACCCATGGGACTTACAGCAATGCATGACGCGTGGTTGTTCACCTTGCACGGCTGAGACAAATGCCAAGTTTGAAAAATATATGTATACCCGTGTTGAGCACGTGAAATTCGTGCCACCACCCTACGGTGGCATACACTAGCAGACGGGCAGGTCCTCAGAACCAGCTCTCTGAGTGCATTCGTAACCGCGCAAAATTCAAAACGCGTTTTATTGACATCCAAAACATATTTTCTTTATTTATTTATATTCTATTTTAAATTACTTTATTTCGTTTAACTTTGCTTTATTTTTTTAATCTATTTTCTCCCACCCACGTTTTCATGTCATTGTCAATGGGCGCTGCCATTTTGAAAACACCTTTTGTGCATAACGCATGCGTGTGAACTCACCTTATGTTCTTCATTTTATGACTTCAGAAAATACGGTCCTCTTCAACCGACGCCATCAGCCAACATCGACATAGACGGCGTGGACGAAGAGGAGGACGAAGACGACGACGACGACGACGATGACGACGAAGACGACAACGACGACTTGAGTGAATACGAAAACGAATCCCTAGAACGGCGTCCATCTTTGCCTCGTTGTTCCACCTGTCCGGTGGCCAAGCCAACTTTCGTATGCGGCTCGGATAACAAAACCTACTCATCTCCCTGCAGAATCCACTACCACAATTGCGTTCACCAAGCGTCCATCAGAATGATGTGCAAAGGATTTTGTCCCTGTCAAAGTAAGAAAATGGGAAAATGATGACAACTTTTTATTGCATGTTTTTGTGGCGACACGTGTACTTTAACCACTTGTACAAAGCTGTTATAGCTATAAAATATCTCCATTTTTATTCCAGGTATAAAAAGGAAGTAATAAATTCACTTTTTCTATTTGCATCGTAATGCATAAAACATCCTTTGTTCTACCGGCTTCAAGCGCAGGTTCATTCGCGTTTCTTTGTTTCCTTTCCAGTCAAGCACGAACAGAAACAGAAACAAGTGCATCAACGCTGGAATAATTTCATCAACAAATACAAACTGACCGTCGACCAGAAACAAAATGGCGGCTCGCCCAAAATCACCGCTGTGAACACCATCACGTCGAGCGGCGACAAAAACCCCAAATACACTCCGGAGGAGATCAAGAAAAAAAACATGGCCGACAAGTTCGTGAGGTAAAAATAAAATTCGATTGTTTTGATTTAATTTGTGATTTGTTGCGTCGATTGGGGCAAAGCTCAAGAGACGAAAGATGAACAATGTGTAAAATGTGTGGATATGTGTACTTAGAACAATACGCTTCTTCGAGTTAATTGCTTTTTCGGTCTCTTCTGGTCGAGGATTATGTTTGGTTATTGCTTCTAGCATTATTGATAAACCTCTTGCGGTGTCTGCAGCATACAAGATAAAAGTCCCAATGTCTCCAATTGATATTTTTTTTTAGAAAATAGTTTCCTGGATGTCAATGAAATCTCTTAAAATCCACTACGTAATGATTAGGATGCATTCAACAAAAGGAAAAACAACACTGAAAAAGAAATCTGAGCACACCGATGAATAATAACCTAGAAATTGTTAGCTATTGTACAAGTTCTCAACAATACTACTAAAGCTCCAGTGACTCCAGTACAACAATGCAACTCAAACTCCAGTACAACAATGCAACTCAAACTCCAGTACAACAATGAAACTCAAACTCCAGTACAACAATGCAACTCAAACTATAGTATAACAATGCAACTCAAACTAACAATCCATCTCCATTTCTAGCAAAAAAGTTTGATCTAAGATGCCAATAAAAAATTTTAGAGTTAGGACGAATAAGATTGCTAGTTTGTTTTTAATTTTATTTATTAACTAATAATCTATTTTTATAAATAGAAAATACAATTGTTTGCATTTGTTTGCACAACTGATTGCTGCCAAATTTAAAAAACTACAACCGGTCACAAATTGTCAAGACCGATTGCTACTTTCTGTGCCGTAGAAGTTTCTGTGCCGTAGAAGTTTCTGTGCCTGGAAACGAAGATCAGCTTTCCGTTACATCGACATGCAAAAAAGTTAATTTTTCATGTCGCAGAACATATCTCACAGACATTCCAAGACTGGAATGAAGTTTGTGAGTACCAGTTTTTTCTGTAGGCAAAATTTCTGTGGGCAAAATTTCTGTGGGCAGACCGGTTTCCTATATGTAGGAAACTGCTTATGAGTACTAAGCTTTAGTTTGGAATGTTTAAACAACATAAACTGGAGCTAGAAGTGTTCACATTACATTTTTCAAACTATAACAATTCACACAACATTAAGTCAGACCGGTTGTGTTCGCATAACATTTTTCAAGCTAGAATTAACACTAATCTAATTTAACTTCCCACCAGAACAGAGATATGCTGATGATCAACTATAAAAAAAAAATTACATGACCCCCTTGTTGTTTCATTAAATGAAAAATCTTTTCAATTTTGATGGCACATAAACTGATGCATGTCTAGACACAGAACAAACACCCAATAATCAGAAAATACATGTAGTGAGATTCAAAACTTGGAATTGAGAAGAAACAAAACAAGGAATAACAAATTAGATATGGAATAAAAGATGAATGTAATGTGCAGGCAGCAGCTAGTGAATTTTTCATGTAGTGTTGATCCATTCCAAAACATATGCCTAACAAATTCTTATACAGTTCAGATCCCAATTCCTGCATTTTGCATCTTATTAATGACATTGAGAGATTAAGTTCCATGTTTGAATGAAACGCTAGAGTTTCATGTGAAACACAGTCTGCATTCAAGTGGACATGAATGAGTCACAACAGAATGAAGATTTCCGCATGATGTGATTAAGTTCAAGCGTGAGAAACATGGTAATGAAACAACAAAACCTTCTAAATTAGAATACTCAGCTGGGATTTAAGGATATGCGCTACACAAATACCTAAAGTTTAATTTAATTTTACCTATAAAACTAAGCCCTCGACCTTCTGGTCGTCTTAAAGAGAAGGTATACCTATGCGGCTAATCCTTCGGTGACCCACATTTACTCATATTTTACATCCCAAGTTGCGAATGATCAAGAAATTATATTTGACAAAATATTGATATCGGTATCGGCAGGGTCAGACTTAGGTATTGCGAGGCCTTCCCCCCCCCCCCCCAAAAAAAAATAAGTCTAATGCCATGTTCACACTTTAACCACTTTTCTACAAAACCCGCCCACTTTTAGAAAGTCTTGTGTTCACACTAGTTCCAGTTTTCTACAACTTAGAACAAATGGCGACACTTCAACAACTCTAAAGAACTGTTTATTTTGCTTATACTCAAATCCGATTTCCCATCACGTCTTCGAATTTTGTTTATTCGAATTTTCGAATATTTCGATCATTTCTTCGACAGTCATTACTTCGAAAAGCAAATTTAAACTTCCTTTGATGCAGTTCCGTTTCTCCCACACTCAGTTCTCGAATGGCCCTGGGTATCGCTAAACAAAAAGGTTCCGATATTTCTAATTCATCAAAAAAACATGGACGACATGGCGCAAAGTTTATTTCACACTTCATTTCAGCAAAAATAAAAGGTTTAAATTTGTTGTATTAAAAAAAAATTATTTAACAAAAAATATCTGTATCAACATCAGCTGATATTTAGGAGGACAATATCGGTATCAGATGATATTGGAATTATGGTATTGGTCAAACCCTACAAGAAACCATAAAACGGCTTAGGTTGGACCCCCTTTCACTCCCTTCTGCAAGAAAAGGAACTGCATGCCATATGAAACTTTCTGCTATTGATTCTTGAATTTGTCTGATAAAATGTCATTTCAGCACTGGTCTGGGCTATATCCATTTTATTCTTTCCTTGCATGCAATAAACACATTTTTGTCACGCTTAGCTCAGACCCCCAAGGCTGCCCAGCAGAACAAACTTACAGAAATGGGCAAAGCAAAGTGAATAGTCAAAATTGATTTTATTCACCAAATACAGCAATATTCAAGTCACATTATTGGGAAAATCCACTTTGACTTGAAAGATACTATATGGTCTGTTTACAAAAGCCTGTGAAAAATTCCCAATGTTAAATATTCACAAAAGATGGCAGTTGTGTTACATTTACTGGTTGCAATGAGCAGATAGAATGTTTCCAATTAAACAGGCCTTAGAAATTACACCTTGAGGTAGAGTCTTCTTCCGGAATAGCAAAAGTGTACATCCGTGGACAAAAAAAACTTCCCTTCAGTTTATCTACCAGGTGGCATAAAAACCAATTGAGATTCAATGACATCAATCTTGACCCGGTCTCTTGTTTTGCCCTAACAACAGTATTAAAAGATAGACCGGGCAAATACCGATTTACCTCACATTAAGCCGCGTGCCGGTGTAGTTCGAGTTTTACCGGCATGCCAATAAACCTCGTTTTTAACAGCATGCCGGCGTAAGCGAGAACGGATTTTTCTAAATGAGAATTCAGCCAAAACAAGCATAAAATCTTTTTTAGATCTCCAAAATGTAAGAAATTGCCTTAAATTTCTATAAATTTACCCAGATTTTAGTAACAATCTGCAGAAAATTAGAAAAACTTAAATTTTAGGCCCAAAAACCAACATAATTATTCATCCGGGCTCTAAAAAAAACAACCCGCTTTTTCACTTACACCGGCATGCCGGTATAAACTTTTTGTATGAAGTTTCAAAAACCTGCTAAACCCATGTCCAACGGCATGCCACTTAATTACAAACAGGAAAATAAATTCAATTTATTATTCATAAATAGAAAAAAATTACATTCGAGGAATACCAGTTGGTTTCAAATATTTATTTTCACTTAAAAAAAAGTTATGTTGATTTTTCAAATTTTTAGATTTTGTTGACCCACCATAGGTATGGGAAGGTTAATGTGAGGTAATACGATAATGATGTCATTCGTAGACAAACTTAAAACAGCTGTACTGCAGGGAAGTTTATTTGCCCGCGTACAATTGCGCTAAAAATGCGCAAAAACTTTTCGCAAGTAGAAAATCCTCCGGAAGAAAGATCGAAAGAACCATAAAGATACAACCATCACAAATCACACCAACCTGGAGAAAACCCAGAAGTGCAAATCCTAACCGGAAACACCAGAGCCCTTGTCTAGTAACATGGGAACAAGCCGTGAGGATCAACTGGAATAATGATTTTTGATTCCCTTCTTCTTTCCTTGTTAAGAAGCTCATATAAGTAGAACAGCTTTCCAGGCCTCGTGCCAAGCTCAAGAATTTATTGATTGAATTGTGCATCAATTGGTTCGCAGCAACACTTTTGCTATTTTCCATCTCGCTGCATTCATCCAAAAACAAAACCTTTCCAGCGTCAGCACATATTTGGACAACTTCAAATTAACTTTTTTTCCAAAATGTAAATATGAAATGATTGTCAACAATAAATGCACTAGCACCTTTTTAGTGGCGCTGAAAGACGAGCCATTAGCTGGTAAAGCAACTTGAGTGCTGCATTATGGGTTATATGATGCTCAAATTTCCTGCTAGGTGTTGGGCACGAGACTACAATGCATTAATTCACTATGTAATGCCTAATGTAACCACGGACACGGCCAGGGCTTTCCGTGTAACGACATACTTCAAAAACTCATGAATTAAATATTTTCTCTAATTTCTTCAAACCTATTTGAAATGCAAAGCAAATTAGAATTACAAATGATGGGCTTTTAAACGTCCAATAAGAACCTTTAAGTAGCATTTTAAATCTTGATGGAATTTCCTTTTTTTGAAGTTCTTTCCACATTTATCAGTTGTTGTAACCTCCGATATTATATTTATTTTATTAATGGTGGAACGCTTTATAAGTCTTAGTTCCTGCTTTATGCTTAATTTATTCAGTACATTACTTAAAATGCAAATGT
This sequence comes from Strigamia acuminata, assembly GCA_949358305.1. Lineage (NCBI taxonomy): Eukaryota > Metazoa > Arthropoda > Chilopoda > Geophilomorpha > Linotaeniidae > Strigamia > Strigamia acuminata. The sequence goes on from OX442321.1 coordinate 1,042,868, forward strand.
TCTTTATTCCCTACTTTAGAAAGGAGATGGATTAATAAAAAAATTATGTGTAGAAAATAAATGGTTGTACTGTACAATCTTCGTATTTCTTGACGAAGACGGTGAGATTAATATTTGATAAGAAAATAAATGGACGGAAAATCTTCGGCTTCTCGCACAACGAATTTCACCCTTCGATTTAGTCTTCGGACAAATTGACTTATTTGTCTGAAATGATTTCTCTAAACAGGAAATGACAGTTTTTACATCATATCTCTGAGAAATCAACTTGTACTCTGGCTCACCATAAGAGTATACTTTTTTCCCATTGGCCGAGCCATTTCACTCGTGCAGTGATACCAAAAAATAGACCAAAATACACGTTGAGTGCTTTCCAGACAAAACCACCAATCAAAAAATTCAAAATTTGCTTGCTGTCCTGACAAAGCAACCAATAAACTGAACAAACTGAACAAACATGTATTTCGAAATAAGAACAACATAAAACATTGTTTTAAGAATTTAAAAAACATTCTATTATAAAAAAAAAAATCAATTTGCAACATTTCAACTATTACAATAATCAAACAAATTAAAAACACAACAAAACTACTTTTCCTAGTGGTAGAAGAAATTCAACACTTAGGAGTAATCAAGCTCGGCCAATGGGAAAAAAGTATACTCTTATGGCGAGCCAGAGTATATCTTATTTCATGACGCTGTTCCTACAGCGCCACCTAGTTGTTCCTATGATTAAATTTCATTCTAATCATTACCTTATGCAAATGAAGCCCGCTTTATTTCGCACCGATTACAAATGCCCACTAGAAAGGATTCAAATAAGCGGATTACGATTAAGCAAAATTGAAATCACTTGTTTAACTGGACGTTTAAAAAATATAAACAAGTTTAAATGACTTTACGAATGCGCCTACTAAAACTCACAAACACACACTTCACGCTGTTAAGCGAGTGTTTCCTGTGTATTCAAATACACTCAACCTAATTCTAACGGAGAACAGCAACTGCATCTAATTTCTCCATATGTTGCACAAACTTCCTATTGAACATTTCCCAGAGACTTCACAACAGAAATACATATGATAATTACTGAAACGAGGGATTGGGCAATCTTGTTTAACAAGAGCTCAATGATTCTTGCTAATCCATTTCACCTTCAATGTGAACTCCGACATCTGGTAGTAGACTACAATTTTTCACTAAAACATGATTTAACCTCCAGCAATGTTTCCCTTTAACCCTGACTCACATTTCAAGGGTCAATTTTTCTTTTGGAAAACAGTCAGACAAACAGAAACAAATAATGTCTGGAAGCAAAGTCTGCCTTCACTCTAACCACAGATTTGCATTCCTTTTAACAAATCCACCTGCAGGTTTTTTTTTCTTTCCCACTCCCTCCAAATAATAAAGCGCGCCACCTTTTGGCCAATAACTTAAACCTGATAATTGCAACAGCATATTAAGCAGCATCTAATTAGCAATAAATTGGCCAATTCTTTATAGTTGAAAATGACAGTTACAATCCATGCAGCGGCAA